>OZ020518.1:27849607-28230119 GCA_963971425.1 Bryoerythrophyllum caledonicum
GGACGGCCGCCCGATCGGACGGCCCTAAAGCCGTCGGCCTAATCGGACGGCCGTCGTGCGCCCCCGCGATCAAATCGGGGCCGTACGATCTGTCCATCGGCCGTCCGATCACGCGGACGGCCGAGGTGCCGTCCGATCTCTCCGACGGCGGGGTCCGGTCGGACGACTCGACGGATTCCGACGGCTGAGATCTCGCCGCGTCGCATTTCGTCGAATCTGACGGTCCAGAAAACTTACTACGGCCTTCGGTAAATGCATTTTACCCCCCCCGGACGTTGCGTCCGACGTGACGTCAGGACGTCCTCGTCCTAGGACGCCCTAGGACGCTCTCAGACCCCCAAGGACGTCGGATTGGTAACCCTGGCCTCCGAAGTATTGGTGCTCATGCCAAACGATCTTTCAATTATTGAAAAACCGCCTCTTGCTCGTTGATCATTCTTTGTCAATCTGATTAATGACTTGGCAATAGCACTGAAAGTTTTGGCAAACTTTCAATAATAGTTATACAACCCCAGAAATGCTCTCAACCTACTAACATCTCCTGGTCTAGGAATAGACATCACTACTTCCACTTTGCTAGCTACGACACCTAATCCTTTTGGATAAATCATGTGGCCTAAATACTCAATACGATCAAAGTAGAATTTGCACTTACCAGGGTCTAGCTTTAATCCATAGAGCCTCAATCTAGTAAAAACCTCCATCAAGTGTAGTCTATGTTGCTTTCGATTCTTGCTAAAGACAATAATGTCATCAATATAGCATCTTATGAAATCCAACCGCGAGAATATTTTGTCTGTAACCCTTTAAAATTTTGCTGGAGCATTCTTCAATCCATACGGTAGAAACTTCCATTGAAACAACCGGTCCTTCCCATCTCTGTTAATGCCCCAGTACACGGTTTTCTCCTCGTCTTCATCTCTCAATCCAATCTGGTGATAACTAGAGTGTAAATCCAACGTACTAAGTACTTTGGCATGGCCAATGGCCTCAAAGTTTTCCTCCGGAGTTGGCATGGCATATCGGTCCGACTTAGTGAATTTATTAATTCTCCTATAGTCACCACATCCTTTTTTTAGTCCAATTACCATAAATGTCTTTCTTAGATGGCATAACCGATGCTGATGTATACTCACAATATGGTGGAACCAACTCTACCAACCCCGCAGCCATCAATTCTTCTGTGCGAGCACGAATCATCTTTTGCTCTATGTCGCTATACTTGTATGGTTTACGGTAAATTGATGCTTTGTCGGTTAAGTTAATACGCACTTCTTGTCCCTTCATCACTCCCAAATCATGTAAACTCAAAGCAAAACAATCTAAATATTCCTTCAGAAATTCATGTTACTCCACCTCCACTGTTCCATCCGCCATGCCTACTCTTGGTTTCCAAGTATTAGTCACCACCTCCTTCGGTTCCTTTGGAGCAGGGTTTTCCACCCTTGGATGCTATTGAATCCCATGTCAAAGAGACTCATGTCCTTCATCTCCAATAATACTCCCAAGTCGTTCCAATTGACCAAGTTTGTCAGTTTCTTCCATGTGAAGAGCTGTGTGTTCTTCCAAGAAGATCTTCTCCACAACATCCTCCAAATCAATCTTCTGGTAAGCCAGTCTGCTTCCTTCACTCCAGTTCTCTCCTCCATAGTGAAGATTTCTTGTTGTGGTGGTTGCAAAAATATTTGCGATATCCTACATGTTCCATAGATGAGGTGCAAAGGCCCTTTCGCCCCCAACCACTTTGCTTGTCACCCTGACATAGGCAAGTGGTTCTCCGGCCGCCCACAACTCATAATAATCCATGTAACTAGTCAAACTAGAAGCTAACCGCTTCTGTTCTGCAACCACCAATGAAACAATCCAAGTCAAGCAATTTAAATCCATTGCCTAATCAAGTAAAAACCGTCTCTATGGTTCTAAAATCCTAGGTACATCGGTGGTGCCACTAGAAAAGCCCATGGCTCTCTTTCGCTCATCTACATTGGGCTCTACCATCTCTAGGGACAATGAATCCCATACAAGCCGAGGTCCATTATCCTTGAAAACATAAGAGCGTGCAAAGCTAACCAACGTGGGCAAGGCCCTACGTGGTTCCCCCTTGCGGTTAACCACCGATAATAGTGCGTGGTCATTGTGATACACGTGCCATGGTGTCCTGTGAGGATCCAAAATATCACTCACATACACATTTGGGCGTTTAATGCAACCCACCGCGGACTGTAGCAATGCTATCGGTGTCAGGTTTGTCCACCACAAACGTGGTCGATGTGCTCTTAATCTTACGGCAGCCTCATCAATTAACATTGACAAACCCAGAGTCTAATGGATTCTACGCATACTCTCTACACTAGTACAAAATAGGGAAAAAAAATCGCACTCGATTTGGAGTTGCGGTTCGTTTGACCACGCTGTCGGAACAGTCATCATTGTTCCTAAATCGGGCTGTCCCGAGGTTTTTGGCCATAACTCCCTCATTTTTGGGATTTTTTGGACGTGTAATATACCGTTGAAAGCGTGTTGAAAACCTTCTATGAAGTGTGGTCAATATTAGAAGGATCCTCAAAACCTGCTTGAAACCATGAAGGTTTTATATTCATACATCCAGAGAAAGCAAACACGTCAACAAGGTTATCAGTAACAACTCGAACAAATCTTGTTGGCACCTGAGCCTTCCGTCCATCTCCTGCTTGCTGACTCCACCTAGAAATCCAAGGTAAATCCCATTGGGTATAGCACCGCCGAGCCCACCAAGACATCATATGACTTGGCCTCCGTGACTATTGCCTTCACCTTCATAGAACTCACATCTCCCACATCACTTTGATTGAGATGTATCAAATACTCAGCCCTTGTGATCCCTGTAGCGTACTCTTTATCTCCAATGGATGTGCTAATTGTCCAAGGACACTTCTCCAAAGTATCCTCAATTAAATCCAATCCTCCCAACATCAAAGGTTAAGCTCATGAATCCAAAAGCACACGTCGAGGTACAAAAACCTTCCCCTTAGGCCCAACAAGTTGAAAATGCCTTGGGAATAATCAACCACTATCACACCAGGGGTAATGGATGATCTCTCAATTGCAGGTCTGGCGGGCATTGTCTTCACACGCATAGCTGCTGAAAGCAGCCCCTCCACGTTGTCACTATGGCTCTCATGTGCATTGATTATCTCCGTCTTCAACACATTAATATCCGTGGAGTTGCCCAAATTTGCACATTGAGGCTACTGTCTTGAAAACCTCAGCGACACTGAAATCATCTTGTGACAACATCTTAGCAGAAAATAAAGAGGCTTGCCATAGAGAAGTTGTTGCCTCCATAAGTGTTCCAGAACCTCTTGTAAATCTTCCAACTCGTGGTGAGGCTCGTGTGGATGTCGCCACTCGTTGTGGTGGAGGCACCATGGACGACGTGGGCACCATCTCTTCCAACGTGAAGGATTGGGGCAACCTTGTTGGTCGATTATCCTTTCGGTGGTGAGGATCGAGAGTTGGACTAGCTCCACGTGGAACACCCTTGGAAATTGGAGTAAGACTCCGTGTGAGGGTGTAGGCCTCTTGTGTGCCATCCTTGATGGCAAGTGCCATGCCACCCAACATGAAGTCTCCAAATTCATCATCCACGGAACTAAAACCGCCCCCAACATGAAACTGGAAGTAATCTGAGGGTTGCCGCCTATTATAGTAGTGTTGGCACTCATTGCTTCCATTTTGGCCTCCAACTTCGCGAAATTTGCTTTCCATCTCTTCTTTTCCCCTCTAGTGGCCTTGGACTCCTTCTCCTTGCCTCCTGCTTTGGCTTCCTTGCTCCCAGTGGACTTTAACTCTGAATGAAGCTTCCAGTAGCTGGCCACTACATGCCCCTTTGCACCACAACCAGAGCAGAAACCTCTAGCTTGAGGTGTGGAAGTCTTACCTTCCTTGCAATTCTTCCTGTGATGTCATGGCTTCCGACATTTGAAGCACAAGGCACCAGTGTCTGTGATATACGAAGGAATAGCCACCTTGGCCACCTTAACTTTCTCCGGGACCTTCTCTTCACGCTTGGGAAATCCCATGGCTGCCTTCTTTTCTAGTTAATTTATCTCAATCCGCTCCGAGGTTTCAAAAACAAACCGTAGTGTACTTGGCACTCTCAATCGCAACGCCTTATTGCGAACCAAGGTCTTCAACTCCTTGTCCAGGATATTGTACCAGTGTTGTACTACCTGTTGTTCTGTAACTCCGTGAGTGGCTGAGATTAGTCTCTTAAATCTTGCATGAGCCTCTCTGAGAGACTCGTCACCTCCACGTGCGAAGGAACAAAGGGCCTTCATCTTATCCACCCTCTGTCTTTGATAATCTCTGTGGAGTTGCACAAAGAACCCTACAGTAGAATTGAATGGAGGTGGGTGATTTAACAGGCCCTCTGGCTGCATCATATCCTCCATAGTGTTTGTGCCTTCCTCGATCTTCCCCTTGGACAAGAGTGGTGATGTCACCCTCGGGGCTCCACCAAATACGTCGACGTAATTCGGTGCGTAGAAATCTCGCCAGGCCATAATTTCGATGAAATGAGCCTCTTCGAACTCTCCGTAGTCCCCGAGTAGAGCTCCCTCCCAACACCCAAACAATGTCCTCCACACCATGTACGGATTGAAGTTGGGATTACGGGACTTCTAGAGTTCACACCACATGGTGAACTCCCTTTTGAAGTCATCGACTTCGATGGTGCCCGTGTGACCCAAAAATCTCCGTACCCCTCGTTCTCTACCTCCATATGGTGAAGCCATCTCCTCCCAATCAAAGTATGATTGGTAAGGCTTTGTGGTTAAATTTGGGACATGAACACTCATCTTCGGGTTTTCAAGAAATTCCTCTTATTCTACCAATAGCAAAGCACTCTCATTTGCCTCTTCTGGTTGACCACGAATTTCTATCAACACCCTCTCACTAGCATCTACTGAAAAGGGGGTGTTTTTTCGTGTAAATTCGGGACCTTTCCAGTTATCCAGATTGCTAGTTTGGTGATCTACTTAAACAATCGCCAAGCTTCATGGGTGCCTCTCATCTCTGTAGCATAGATCGTAGGTGTCACTTCCTAGTCTAACAACTCTAAGGTAAGAGTATCCTACACACTAGTACCACGCTCTTGCCACGTGTTAACCTCCCACTAACACGTAGTGTGAAATAAACACCCTTCGCTCTCGAGCTTGGTGAAAATAAGAGAAAAAGTGGATAGTTGGATGCCTGAAGAGAAGTCTTCTACTTCTACACCATACCTAGACCCGTAATTCCGAAAAATCACAGCCTTACCTCCAATCACCAAATCCTCGACCCTAACCAGTCCCCGAGCACGGCACTCAGGTGCTGGAATTTCCTCCTTCATCCGAAGTGAGCGGATCTTCTACACTCCACCAAGTAAAGTCCAATACTTCACCGATTCCGTGCTCCACACTTTTGTGTCTGATTTACACAAGTTCAGGGGCCCCGTGCGATATCTGGCTATGGGAGAGAGCTCAAAGTCGCCGTGACTACCACTTGCTGTGGAAGGAGAGCCTTTCACTCGTAGTGTGGGATACAACTGTAATAAGGTACAATACGAGAACAATACGGTCGTTGCTGAGTACCATGTGGGTACAATACGGACCATGTACAATACGGTTACAGTCGGGTATCAACCCACTGTCCGGATATACACCCACTGCCCGACTATACATCCACTACTCAGGTATACACCCACTACTCGGGTATAAGTATCAGAACAGGGTATAAGTATCAGAACAAGATATGAACATCAAAATAGGGTATCAGCATCAAAACATAATATGGACATCAAAACAAGGTATGAGCATCAAAACAAGGTATGATCATCATAATAGGATATGAGCATCAGAACAGGGTATGAGCATCAGAACATGGTATGAGCATCAGAATAAGGTATGAGCATCAAAACATGGTATGAGCATCAGAACATGGTATGAACATGAGAACATGGTATGAGCATCAGAATAGGGTATGAGCATCAGAATAGGGTATGAACATCAGAACATGGTATGAGCATAAGGACCGGATATAAGTAGCAGCAGCCGGGTAGAAGTAACAACGTCCGAACAGTAAATCACCGACCGCGTATGAGACAGCCGAAGTGAACCCTGTCTGTACATGTCTGCGCTATGTCCGTGTGCACCCTACGCCAAACCCCACCCGCACCTCTTGCGTCTACACACTCTCCGCGTCTATACTCACAGGAACTGTACACATAAACCTTCAACACCGGCGCGCTCATCCACACTACGCCAAACCCTACTCATGTTACCGCAACTCTCCGGCCTCAAGCCAACTCACGGCCATCCTAAAACAGTCCCGCCCACATACAAAATTGTTACCACGATTCCTCCCTTACTCTCACTTTCTCTTGTCGACGTTGATAGGCTGATACTGCATACGCAAGCAGCTTCCTCAAACTTGCCCCTGCGAGAGTGGATGCTGCTGCACTCGCGCCTGCTGAGGATACACAACCTGTTGCTGCTGTGGTTGAGGCGACGCCGTCGCTTGCTACTGCATTCCAGCGGGGTACGAAAGTGACACCACCGTTGTAGGAGCGGCTTGGATGGCAATCCCTTCCAGAACTCCGGAGCCGCGGCTCAGAAAGACGCGCGCCTTGAATTGAAACGGCACCAGAGCTGTTAACCGTCAAGTGCTAAGTCCTCTTCTAGATACGTGTAGCGTGTATGCATAAAAGCAAGTGCGGTCTCGAAGCTCTGTCTATGGTGGCTTGTGTGACCTCGCGCGCTCGCACTTCACAGTCAACGTCTAGAGCACCCTCCAACAACCCCTACGTTGGACTCCAAAGTCCTCCCTCAACGTCCCGCCCAGTTCAACCGCGTAACGTGGAATCATGGATCTCCAGTAGAGAATGAACTTGTGCAAAGTCAACACGGTTTCATCCATCCACCCCACGTGGATTCACCTTCCATCACTCGTTCTTGATCCTATCCACAAGTTTCATCCGTTCTAGCTAAGCATACTTGAAGTTTTGCAACAACGATCAACGCTACAACATAGCTCTAAAAACATCCTATATATAAGATTTTCAGGGTTTTAAGTGTTAAAAATCCACTAAGACTACCCTCATATCAAAGTGGTGATCTTTCTCAAGTAATAAACAAGTAGAAAATACTTATAAACTACACATAGTCAAGTCAATGCCATTCTTAAAGAATGATCGCATAATAACAATGAAGCTAAAGAAGTGCAGACACGCACGCACTCTCTCACTCCATCACGTGGGAGATTCAACTTGAGAAAGATGAGTCTCCTCACACTACACGTCGAGGTCATTTGGACTCCAAGTTCCAAATGAGGTGTCAAAAGACACCACCAATGCTCTAAAAGTCAAAAGACTCTAATACTAACTCTAATTAATAACTAGAGCTAGAATCTAGGTCTTCCTTGGGCCGCTTAACCTCCTAGTTGGTTTATAACGCATAAACCAACCTCCACAAACCCTCCAACGCGCCGAACCTGACAAACTTTAAACATTCCATTGATTACAATATCTTTATTCTCTTAGAATTGAACAATTGTTTCCATGTGTCTGACCCAAGCCAAGTCACCTTTTCTCTATGCGGTCCCAATTACCATAAAAGCATAAGTTAGAGGTTGAAAAGAGAATTCCATATTTTTCTTTTAATATAAATCCAAAGAATCTTGAAATAAACGATAGAATAGATTACAAATTGTAAAAGTCCACGGGGTGATTTCTTGGTCTTCAATATAAGTTGGTTCTACAACATATAAAAACATTATCGGGTCATAATATTCTAAAATTAATGCAAAGAGTTCTTCTTATCACTAACATAAATTATTGTCAAGTCTCAATAGTAATAAATTCCCATTCAAATGGACTATTGTATATCCACTCCTTCACAAAAACAAATTAATGTCTTCCCTTTGATAGTTACTTGCTTCCATATCAATACCATATTCTAGTTTGTTTCAAGAAATTCTACATTCATCAAAATCCTATCATCCTCAAAATCTCTTGGGGAAAGACTACACTAGTATCCATTCTAAAAACGATCAAAGAAAGGATTCATCAATAGCATAAATTGATAGCATAGGTTCCAATCCCCCAAAAAAAAACAATTGTTTTTGGAAAATAAGGTATGTCTCTCTAAAAAAATTGATCAATTTTTTTTCCTTCTACAAAAGGAAAACCATCACAATGAATAAAAAGTGGCTAATAAATCTCAAAAATATTTTTCAACTTGTTTCTTGTCTAAATTTGTTAAAAAAAATCTTTGTGGATCAATTGTTGATAGCCCTACTACCAACCTATGGCACACCAACATCCACTAGGTAAACAAAAAAATTGGTGAGTTGCCCGCCATGCTGATAAGAAGAAGAAGGAGAAGAAGAACTTTGGTTCCCATCGGAGACCAACGTGAATGTAGTGTTTGTTCATTTTCTTCACTAAGCCCATGACCACAGGACATGAAATAGTATAATGGAACTACTCCCCCCTTTTGAGGATAAACACTTTTCTACACTAAGTGCTTCCCTACACTAAGTGCCTAAGAGACAACCGGCATGTCATCCCCCACAAGGGCTTTTTGGGTACCCATACAACAAGGTCATAAGACCCTCCACCATAATTGGATGGACTATGGTGGTAGGCACCACGCCGACATGGGGATATTAACTCACAACCATCTCACCGCTGTGCCATGACTCAAACCACTACACCCAGGCCGTGGTGCCCCCCATTCTGATACTTATATTGCTCTTCCATCACGGAGATGAAGATTCCATTTCACTGGCATTAAACACTCGTTTTTGTAATACATGATCCATATATATTTGTTTCAAAGGAAGTTTTGTAATTCTATGCTTGTAGTAGCATTTGCCGTGAAAGACGAGATGCAAATACAAAATTTTGCATACATGGCAAGTGATATCACTCATTTCCATGAGGGATATCACATCCACCAGAAGGAAGGTTAAGTGACCAAGGCTCAATTTTGCATGCAACCTAAAGAACGTGACACTTCTTTCTTAAAAAAAATAACCTTCACATACAAAAAATTCCAAATCATGAAAAAGCAAACAAGAAAATGTGGCAATATTTGTGCCACAAGTATTGGATGACACTTCCAATGCAAGCATTAATTTCTAAACCACCAAGGGTCCTTTTCGGGGACAAAAATATCCACTTTGGCTGCAATTATCTTTCAAAGTTCACATTTTTTTTTACCACACCATCTCCTACAAGTTTAGAAGAAGCCCCTCCGGTTACATTCTCGAAAAGTCCTCAAATCAATCAAGTAGAGGAATCTCTACTTGATTAGCTCAAAGACATCCATCCGCACGTCATCCATGTTCCATCACCGTTTCATCCACAGTTCATCCACATGTCAGCAATTAATGGACGAGCACGAGCGGAATTAGGGCGCCGAAGACTCGTCAGGAAACAATCAAAGGTGGGACCTAATCCGGGCAATGGATGAAAACGGAGGCAAAAATAGTAGGGGCGAAAACAAAACAGGCAGAATGGATGAATCCGTGACAGAGTACGGAGGAGAAGGCGATGAAATCAGTGCCGAAATGGATGAAGAAGGCGCTGCTTAGAATGAACTCGTGGAGTGCGGAAGCGTCAGTTGCGGCTGAGGTGACGGAGAGAAGACCATGGCCATTGCAAAGGAAGGAGACGACTGGGCCGTCGCGGGCAAGGCAGGCCAAGGGAGCTGCGAGCTCCGCACAAGTTGCATTTCCAGCTCCACCGCAGCAGCGGCCTCGTCGCGCACGCACTCAACTGGCGCACGGCGAGCAAACCAAGTCGCAGCGGTGCCGGCAGCAGAGGAGGGAGGGAGGGCGATGGTGGCCGGAGAGGAGGAGAGGCGTCTTATATGAGGTGAGCTCTGTCTTTCCTTTTTCTTGTGAGCGCTGCTCTTTCCGGCTCCGATCTACTCTCTTCATCTGCGCTGCTCACTCTCACTCCTCTCTTTCTTGTTCGGTTTCTTGCTTTGCCCTGCGTTTCTGGTGCGGGCCGTTCTCGCGCTCGTTTCGTGTTTCTTCGTAGGCTGGAGCTCAATTGCCGAGGTTTTTTTATTTTATTTTTATTTTTTTGGTTCGAGGTGATTCTAGGTTAGGTAGGGTTCCGGTGGATGTGTGTTTTTTCGTCTGCGGGAGCGCGCGTTGTTTTGAGTTTAGGAGGCGTTGCTTGCTTTTTGTTGTGTGAACTAGGTTTTTGCGGTTTAGAGCACTTGTTGTGCGAAATTGGTGCGGTTTTTTACTGCATTGGTGGGGTTTGCAAGGGGGCGGGTGAGTCTCTCGACGCATTTTAGAAGGTCTAGCGATGGATGCCTTGAGACTTTTTTTCGTTTGCCGATCTGTTAAGTTTTAGTTGGGAAGCGCGGCTGCGTGATCCAATTTGAGACTCTGTGGATTCGATTTAGTCTGGGACAGGAACTCGATCCATATCCGTGAGCCTTTCATTTTGTTCCACCTTGGTTGTTACGTCGTGGAGCTGAAAGCAGATCCTTTCTGAGGTGCTTCGGTTCTGAGAGATGGTCTCAATTACTTTGAAAGTGTGGATGCGTTGTTGCTTTCACGCGTTTGCTTCCTGTTGAAGTGTGGAAATGACAGCTTTCGGTTGGGCACGTCTGCTGGATGACACTTGATGTGGAGATTTTGAGTTCCCTTCTCAGGGATCTCTCCTGAGATCGACCGCGTGTATGAATGCTTCCCTTGTTCTTCGCGTGCAACAGTGTTTTAGGTTACGAACACGTCCAGTATTTAAAGCAGGATTTTAAGCGGTTATTTCTTCTCCATCTAGATGGGATCAATTCGATGGACAAAACTACGAAGATTCTCTAGGGCTGATGAGCGTTGGTTATCTGTTTCACCTGCACCATTGCAGGTAGTCATTCTTGTATTTGCATCGCCCTTTCAGATTGTATCAGGGTGGAGCAACCATAATTTACGCGATGGTTTAGTGATGTACTGAGTACTCCTGGCTATTGCGTTTGTATATACCATGTTTTGAATTTTTCTTGGCATGTGCTGATTTGAAGTTCATTGCTGTGACCACAGGGTTTATCTTAAGGAGGATACGATCTGGAATATCTGGAGCTGTTTTGAGTAGTTCTGGCTTGCAACTAGCGTTTTGGGGGATCTTGTTGCTACATTTGAGCCGACGCAAGTCAGGGTGTGCCCTTTGATTCAGGAGGAAATCGAATTTGCCTCGGAAACGGAAACTGGGTTTGAGTTGGTGACTGTTGACGCTTTACAACCTTTTCGCCCTAAGCAGTTGACAAAAGGAATCTGTGCATCAAGGGGTTGATAGTGTAGAAGGATGCAGGTTGGACCTTTTGATGCAAAACAGTGTCCAAGAGGCGAGGAGATTAGGGAACTTCGGAGCATGATCTGGACAGCAGGCGGTGCCACGGGGGCACAAACAATTCCATCAAGTAAGAGTCAACAGAGGTAGTTATTCGGGCAGATGGTCCATCTCAACAGGAGTATACGATCTGTTTACTTAACACTGTTTTGAACCTGGCTGAAGTCGAACATTTTCCGGCTTTTAAAGTCCTTGGTCTTATTTTTCTCGGTTGCTGGATACGGAGTGTGGACAAGGTTTCTTTAGATTTCTAGGTTAAAGCGATTCTTCTGCGCATGGAAAATTGGTGAAAGAGTACTCTTAGTCTTCAATGTGGGAACGGTACACTGATGCACCGAGAAGAGAGGAGGTTGGGTGATGCCCCTGACCAGTTCAGCCCCGGATGTGCTTGGTGTTGCGACCCTGGTTCTGGTCCTCCTGCTGGTCTGCGCAGGACTGGGATGTATTGCCTACGTTCTCTACTTTCGGGCGCGGATTCAGAGAGAACGTCTTCCAGCTTTACAGGTTCTCATCTGCGACATTTTGTCACTCTTGCGATTGTTTTGGTGTTAGTTGCCCTTTCGGTTTTATGATTTTGAGGTAGGTAATTTTACATGTGTCGTTAACATCAGTCTTTACAGTAGCAAAGGGTTCTCCCTTTTTTCCTTTCCTATACTAAATTCTGAAAGATAGAGACAATCAAAGCACATAAATGTGTAGAGAAAGCGTACCCTTTCATTGAATTGTTAGAAGTCTGTTGGACGCGACGTCTTTGTGTTCATGTTTTTTCTGTGCCCTACAGGACTTCAATGCACTATGGATAGTCCGCATCATTTTCACAGTGCTGGGAGTCTTATGGAGTCTGGTCCAGCTCTTACGTCTCCCACTTCTCCGGCAACCAAATTGGATCTTTCACTCGTGGAGCTTCCAATCGCAAGCCAATGTTTGTCGGTTCTACATCCTTTCTTCCTTGGGTTTTCTGGAGCCGTGCTTCTTTCTGACTGCACTTTTCCTGGTTCATGGCTCACTACGCAAGGCACCATTTACACCTCGGAAAGCTTGGAACGGCAAAGTTGTGGCTCTCATTCTCATCTGCTGTCTCCCGGTGTTCCTGTTCCAACTTTTCTTTGTTGTCGTTAGCCCAAACATTGTGTTCAAGAAGAGGAGCAGCGGTGAGGTCTACAATCTAGAGAACGAGGGGTACGGCGGTAAAGTTCCATATTACTTCACGCAGGCGTTTCAGAACGTGACAATTGGTGATGATGGCGATACGAAGGAGGTTGCTGTATGTTGCTACCCTCTCTTGAGCACTCTGGTCCTCGCAACTTTTGGTGTACTCTACTCGGCTTACTTTCTGATACTGGGCTGGAGGGTGGTTGGCGTAGTCATCAACAGATGTTTACAGAGGAGATTATATGGCCTTCTGGGAGCACTTTTGCTCCTCCTTCCTCTGCACGTCATGTTCCTCGGGCTGTCGGTTCTCTCGAAGCCTGCTGACTTGCCATTCGAGTTGATGAGTTTCTTCGGGTTCCTCATAGTCTTGCTCTGCACCACTGTTGGAGAAGGCATTCTGGTGATCCGGCCCATTGCGGATGCAATGGCAGTTCGGTGGGAGTATGCCCCGTCGGAATCAGGTCGCGACACGGACCTTCCTGGAGAAGGTCCGATGTCGGTTTCCTTGTCAGCCTTCGGAAGCGACGACGACGAGGCGGCACTGGTGGGCAGCCAGAGTCTCTTTGCGAAATCTCAATCCCGCGCTGCTGTCGACATGGAGTACGGTTCTGCAAGGAGCTTCTTAAGGCCGTTAGAGCATACTGGGAGTTTCTCGGAGCACAACGGAACGCCTTTCTTCAATCCGGACTCCCCTGCACTTCCTGGGAAACCACTGATCAGCCATCATCACCAGCAGAATCACCCCTTCTACCCTTTCTTGTAGGAACCGCAGGCTAGATCCGTCAGATGTAAAACTTTCCACAGTTAATGCAAGATGCGCAACGCTCTTTCATGTTTTCAAATGGAAGGGTGGAGACCATTGCAGAGTATAGGTCGTGATCAAGGCCCTGCGGAATTACGTCCCCAATTGCTTCAGGTTAGAACAAAGGTATTCACCTAAAGCATTTACCTGCTCTTAATACTGAGCTTTCAATCAATTTGTGTCAATATCTCATGTGTTCCTACTGCAGAAATATACTCCGGCTCTATTCCCCCATATTTCGCCATTTCCATATGAATGCCGTGCGCGAATGTAGAATTTCCTCGCATCTTAGGACGTTTGTTTAGGAATCACGACTTCTCATTGCTGTGTTATGAAATGAATCCATGATCACCCCTTTTAATGTTATCTCATTCATTTTCATCGAAGAGGAGACTTTTCTTGCAGAGCGAGATGCAGTCGGTCGCTGGATGGAGAATTCCAATTCAAAACGCAAATTCAACAGCTATTCCGCGACCTCTTGGTCGAGGGAGACAAATTCCACCTCAACAACGATTTAATGGAAAAGGAGAATACTAGGGTGGAGGAACATATCCATTACTTTATCGCCAACTACAAGTCAACGTGGATACTTATTTCTTCTGTAAGAAGTACAAAGTGAATTTCTTGAAGGTTCCAAGCTAGTGCATGAACCTTCCAACCTTTTTGTGAAAAAATCTAGTGTAGATCTGTCTGATAAAACTCTTGGTGCTTGACCTCTGAATTTTTCACTGTGAATGATACGAAGTTAGTGTGGTAGAGATAATACTGATCAAGATCTTCGTCCTTGCCGCCTAATCCATAACAGAAAGAGAAGTATAGAACTTGGCCTGGAGGTGATGATAAAAGTGTGACCAGGTTCCGAACAAAGGTCCAGCATAGGTCAGAGAACCTGCTCCAACAGCAAAATCCAGATTTGAATATGCCTTTCTCCGCTTGACCACTTTTCGAGAGAGGTCGCATGTTCAGGCCAGTACCGTAGTGCCCCCCAAGCGGCGAAGTCAAGTACCTTTCAGGTGAGAATAAAGAAATCTGACCAAACGAGTCACTAAAGTGCAACAAGCTGATCCTCTGTCGAAGATACCCAGAGTCTATCACGTAGTTGCAGAGAAAGAAAAAAGGAAGAATCTCGACTCAAAACATATGAAGAAATGGAACAGATGGTGGTCTTGCATGCAGACCGCTCAAAGCTGCTCAGGTTTCATAACAGAATTGGATCCTCGACTGGTATAGTACACGTTCACAAGGCCGAAGAAAAGCTTGTGAGGTTGTTTTCTTTGATTCTATCTAAGAAGCCGCTACCTGCGACGTTGGCCGCAGCTGGTAATGAACTCACCATATTGGTTCTAATGTACAAGACGTGGTTCTACAAGGATTTTTTCACAAGAGATTCGGAGTTTAAGTGGCGTGGGGGGAGAGGCACCTTGGGGATGAGCTTGGGGAGCACGCCGAAGAATCTGGCCTTGAGCGCCATGGCAGCGGTCTCCACGACCTTGTCGTCGGAGGCGAAGAAGCTCCGGTAGAGGAAGAGGCAATACTCCCGCCGGAACTCCACCTCCTTCCTGGTGAGGCTGCGTAACGTGGGCACGATGCGCTGCATCTGGGAGGTCGGGAACACGAACAGACAACGGCGCCACTCGATGAGCGAGTCGAAGGGCAGCACGAAGTTGTCGGAGATCACCACTGGGATGGAGCCCGCCGACAGAACCTCCAGCAGACGGAACGAGCTCGGGCCGCGCCCCGCGGGAATCAGCCCGAATGTCGAGTTCATCAAGTCGTCGAACTTGTACTCGTTGTATATCAACTGGTCCCTCTCACACTCCGCTTCCACTTCAACGTCTCCAGCGTTCAATGAAGCCTGCAAATCAGAACAACAGCGTCAAGTTTGAGCATCGAACCAGAGATCAAAAAACAAGAGTTCTAAGAAAGTTGACAAAGGCTTAGCCGGCCTGCAACTGGCAAAAACTTAGCCTGTAATTGACAAAAAATTAGCTCGTGATTGACAGGAACTTGTCCTGTGATCGACAAAAAACTTAGCTAGCCTGGAAATGAAGGAAAAAAGACTTTGCTAGTCTGCAATTGACATGAGCTTAGCCTATGATTGACAAAATCTTGGTCTAGAATGGACGAAAACTTGGCAAGCCTGTGATTGACGAAGAATTTCAGAGATTGAAATCTGGAGCCAGGAACATAACAGGAAAAATTTTAGGAATGTTTTCCTACCTGTTTGCAAGTGGTGGCGATGATGATATCCTGGCCGTTGTGCATGCGTCTGAGGACGGGGTTGCTGCGGAACCCGCCGGCGCCGGAGTCCTGGAGATAGCGCGTGCCCTTGAACGTGAGGAAGTACTTCTTCTCGAGCGCCCTGAGCCGCTGCAGGCCGGGGTAGAATTTGCGCTGCGGCACCGGGACACTGACATCAAAACCGGTGCGGTACGTCGAATGGTGCGTGATGGACGTCATAGTGGACGCCATGTCGATCGACTCATCGCCCGTGGCCACCCAGGCGTCCGCAATCGACACCACGACGTGGTTGAGCCCGTTGTTCCAGAAGGGCAGCGCCTTGAGCCGCTTGGTCTGCGCCCGCCGCCGGTCGACGGTCACGAGGAACAGGCACGCCTTCTCCGGGTCCGCGGTGTAGTAGCGGCTGCGCTTCAGCGCGTCCTTGAAGAACCACGACGACGCCTCCCCGTCGTCGTAGTGGTAGATGAGGAGCTCGTCCATGTCGTCGCACCGCGTGTAGTTAAAGCACTCCTCCATAGAACACTGCGGGAACCGGTCGGGCGCCCGCCATGTCCGCCGGCTGGGATTCACCACGGCGCTCGCCTCAACGCTCTTCGTTGAGTTCGAAACGTGCACCGTCGCTCCGGAAAAGCTCGTAAACCCCCCCACGGTCAAGAAGCTGAAAATCATCACCCCAAGAAGCAGAAAATTAAACAGCCCGTAGAGAAACTGCAAGTAGGGCGAAATCTTCGGCTCCGGCGCCTCCTTTATCGTCGACATGATCTCCTATCTCCTCGCTCTCAATCGGTTCCAGCTCAACCGACCTAAGATCACCTCCTCACACAAACCCCAAACCCCGAAATCACAACCTCACAAAATCAAACTCAACTCCCTGATCCTCCAACATCTCACCCCCAAACCTAGTCCTCCCAACCCAACAGAAACCCACAAACGTTCTCTGGCGACTCTCGAGGACGCAGAAGTCGCGACGCGGAGAGGGGGCACGGAAAATGAAGGCGAGAGAGAGGAAGATATTGAAACTTGAAGGCAAGCGGAAGAGCAGTAACAACTTGACTCCGCGACACACCTACCGCTACTACTCCTTCTACAGTGGAATTCCGAGGTGGCCCAGTTGCGGAAGGAGGCAGATTCGCCGTGCAAGCGGAGCGAGGGATGGCCGCCGTGGTGGGCTTGCTCCGGAAAGCCGCTGTCTTCATCCGCGACGTCTTTCGCGAATGGTGGCGAGAAAGTTACTCCCACCCAAGGCCCCACTTCAGACCGGCGACCGGACCGAGGCGGAATCTACCAGCGGCCTACATGATGCTCTTCGTAGTCTACGTATGGAGTAGACTTTCGTACCGTCCAGTCGCTGGTCCAAAGGTTTCCTGGATTTACATCTTTCGACCAAATAAAAACAAAGTGGGCCTCAGGTTGCAAAGACCTAAGACCTCAGGTAAGCCCCCCTTAAAACCGACAAGTTAAGGAATGCGCATGTATGGGGAGAGGAGATAATTACACTATTATTTTTCTATGATAGCCAAGCAATTCCAACCCAAGTGATTTCATATTTTTTCGATGAAAATTGAATTAGTTATGAATTTTTAAATTGTGCAGCCATGTTTAGTGGGTGGCCATCAGTAGGTACCTCCCATAACCAACGACCGAAAGTAAGGGTCTTGACTAATAGCAAACCTGTGTTTGGAGCTCAGTTGGTGGTCATGGGATGGAAGAGGGTTGGATACACCACATTTTTATAGGCATTGGCTATGGGTTTTGTTGGTTATGGGGAGGCTTACCTCACATGATGCTCTCCAGATCCACCACTTTTGTAGATTTTTGTTTTCCGTTGGAAAGAAAGAGACCCACTTTGGAGTGATTTGTAAATTTGGTGGACCGATACTTTATCTCTGTTCGATCCTCGGCCTTATAGTGCCCATGTCATGTTTCTTCAAAACTACGATATGTGCTAGTTTTTTTTCTTTGGACTCACTTTGATGGAGATGTGATGCCTAGTTTTGGTATTCAACCTTACAAAATTGAACTCAAACCGTAACCTAAACTTTGAGGAAATTTTCAATCGAAGTTTAAGACCCTAATCATTTTGCGTGTGTATGAAATACAATAAAGTGTGTGGCATGGTATTCATTGTATTTTAGTATATTTGATGTGATTTTTATTTGTATTCCTAGATTTTCCATGAGTTTTATAACTCCAAATCATGATTTGATGTTTGCAAAATGTTCATGTAACGTGTGCGCAAATTTGAACTTCATATTTCAAAACCAAATTCCTTATGGATTTCATGCAAATTGAGTTTTGAAACCTCCAGAGTCCCATGTTGGGTTTTGTGGGCATTAAAGGGTTAAGTTCCTTAAATCCATGAGCTTCCAACGAATGTCATGAAAATGTGCACCCGAGTATCACAAGCAAACTACAGTGGTGTTTAGAATGACCGGTCGTAATTCGCCAATGCATTGATTTTGGTGGCATCAGTCCTAGTAGAGGCTCATTTTGCTCCACCCCTAAATTTTCCATGGATGTGGCCTGGAGTGCTTGCTAGAGAGGTTAACTTGCCCAAACAACCACAAAATGGATGTTAGGCCCCCAAGGGTTAAGCACGGTGCTAATCCTTCATAGCTTTATTTGGAAATTTCTATAAATACATGGAAATATGCAAATACTAATTGCATCTCTGCTATTCAAGTTTGTGAACAAGTCTTTGAATGCTATTTTGAAAGTAGAGAAAAATGATGGTCCATGTTTTCCACATAGTTTTTAGGCACAGAATTGTGATTATTCCTGGCGTTTCTTCAGGATTAGCGCTAATTCTGTGTTTAATTCGCTGGCCAATTGCGGGATCTTAGTTGGATAAGCCATATTGTACCACTAGGATGAGAATAGGCCCTACTGCATCCGGGAATCCTCTCACCTAAGCTGAAATTTGTTCTTTTGCTTTTTAATGGACATTTTCTTTGGCAGGTATTGGTAACTTCCACCTTCCAATCTATTCTATTTCTCAAGTTCGTCTATTTCCAGTAATCAAGTGACAAGTCAGATTCGGAGGTGGTATCTATTGCAAACTGCGACCGTACATGGCGCGCCGTATACGGCAATGTATTTTACAATGATGTACACAGGTGACTTTCACGATACAAGTCGTGGTAGTACTTTCATTAATGGTTAAAAAGTGAAAGTAAAGACGCACAAATGGTCAATGAGCGATTATCTCTTGTTACTGGTAAAGATTTGAAATGAGTGGCACTGCAAGGTTAGAACGTTGCAGGTTTTGAAACTTTGAAAATGGGGTGCGGCGCTTGGTTCAAGAAAACTAGATTGACCAGGTTTTAGGGTGTACGGGCTAGGGTTCATTTTTTTTTAAAATTAAGCGAAAGAAGGGGGTAGTTGGGTACTTTAAATTCTCTGCTACGGTCATCACAGGGAGGGCCAGGGAGAATTGACCCCTTGCTCGTCCTTGCCCGAGGTGGTCACGAGGTGGTGGGGCCAAAACCTGGTCCCTATTTTGTTTTTGGATGGGGCCCTATTTATAGCAAGGCAGGGTTGCCAAGGGTAAACAAAGGTCGTAGGTCCCAAATTTGTCAAAAAAAATCCAAAAAAGCCTTTGGACCCCCCAAAATAAGTGGGCCAAAAAAATGACCCCATGCATTTAAGAGGGAGCCCACCTCGGGCAGGGACAAGCAAGGGGATCAATTCTCCCTGGCCTCTTAGGGCCAAACCACACGAGAGGAAAGACAGTGAGTTGGATGACTCACATTTGTTCAAATTAGCAAGTGGTTGCCACATGAGAGGAAGTAGGGGGAGTGGCAAGAATGACATGTGCCTACTTTGTAGCTTTGGAATTTGCATTGGATGTTGCTTTGGAATCTACATGGCAATGACATGGCACAATAATTGCATGCAAAAACTACCAGGCACTAGTGCCTGGAAGTCCACAGGCACTAGTGCCATGTTGGAGGAAAAGAATATTTTTGGTGCCACTAGTGCCATGTTGGAGGAAGTTTCACAACTTCCTCCCCCTCCCTTGTGGTAAGGCCCTTAGGGAGGGGGTGTGGACAAAACCTGCTCCTATTGGCCCAAGGCAAATTGACCCCCTTGTTGGGAGTTACCCGAGGTGGGCCCTGTCTTGATTGCATGGGATCATTCTTCTAGCCCTCTTATTTTGGGGGGTCGAGAGGCTATTTTTATCTTTTGGATAAAAGTGGGGCCCACAACCATCGTTTACCATAGGGAATCCTTCCTTGCTATAATTAGGCCCCCATCCAAAAATTAAAAAGGGGCCATGTTTGGCCCTACCACCCTGTTGCCACCTCGGGTAACTCCCAATGAGGGGGTCAATTCGCCCTGGCCCCCTATTGTATGTTGGAACGAGGCCCTATTTTTAAGTAGGAGGGGCTTCTTCGGGTAATTTGAGTTTGCAAGCCTTGAATTTGACCAGAAAAAAATGACGCCCACCCTCCAAGATGATCGGAGCAAAGAAATATCGAGGTCCATGCAATTGTGTGATTTGAATGGTATAAAATGGAATGACTATGATATTAGGTGTGGCTTCACATTTAGTATTACTTGCCTCATTATGAACCCAAAGTAGCATGGGGTCTCTCTTTGGAAAGCCACCAATCAGAGCGCAATCTCGCAGTAGCTGGATAATTCGTTTCTGTGGAGAGGTCCGAGGACGATGAGGTCGCGTGAGCAGCTACGACGTCGTTACAAGATCACGTAAGACGTGAAAATGCACATCGTCCCTTAAAGTGCACAATGTGCTCGATTCAAACGTTGGTTACGATCGCGTTGCGCCGTCCTGGCTGAGATCGAACTTCGTAGAGTGGAGCAGAATTAAGATTTCGTGTCTTTTTCCTCTTTTTTCCTTTTTAGGGTTTTCTGTAGATGGGTTTTGGCGTAGAGGTCTTTTGCACTGGTTCTTTGTCGGAGTTTTCTGTGGAACAGTCGAACCAAAACACCTGAAGATTCGGAGGCTCCACAGACTCAACAATTGGCAGCAACCGTTGTTACACTCCGGGAGTGAAGACTCGGTGCGTGGAAGTCACGACGTTGGAGCCGTGGTGAGGTCGCGAAGGAAGTGGAACGAGGTAAATTCCCTCTCCGCACTTTATTTCCTAATCTTGCTTTCTGGCCTCCGTGCTAATACAACACTAAGCCGTGGTGGAACGGCCACTCTTCCACCTGTGGAGACAAAGTTGTCGTGGATGTCGGGGGCGGTACCCCAACAGTACAAGGAAGGTGACTTCAACCGCTCGTCGTGGCAACACCAGCTCCTAAGGACACGAGCTATGCAGCAGCATTGAAGACGACACTCGCACACGCCCCTGTGTTCCCCACAAAGGAAGAGGAACAACGCCGCGCGGGCGAATTGAAAAACAAGGAGAGGATTGAGCCAGAGCTGGTAGCACCCACGACACACCTCGGTCAGCATGCTTCCTTCCACCCGACCAAGGCCGCCCTTGGAGAAAAACTCCCAGAGTCGCTCTATCGAACTAGCACAGGTTTCCTCATCCGGAAGTAAGTTGTGACAGTAATAGTGGACAAGAAACGTGTGAAGAAGGAAATGGATTATTTTCAAAAAAACGTAACTATTGCATACTTCGTAGGAGGGCGATAGAAGTGGAGTGAACTGCAGGCATGGGCTGCGGCACTCTCCAAGCAAGTACATGCGAAATGCTTGATAGGGAGAGATCTTGGGAACGGCTTCTTTCATGTGGTGGGCAAGGAGGAAACGACCACTCAAAATCTGTTGATGCTCACCCCGCACCTATCGAAGTGGGGGACCTGTATTTTCCACAACGGGTAGCGGGCTTTAACTCTTGCAACCCCACGAATACCTTGATTTTGGTGTGGATCACACTCAAAGCGTTACCGGACGAACTCCGCAGCAACGGGCAAGACATAGCACAGAGCTTGGGCAAGGTCGTGGGTAGGCACAAGAGCAACAGACATACGGCTAACCAAAAGTTTTGTATCACCGTCGTCTCTGAGGAACCTTTCATTGTCAACATCGTCGTGGTCAATGCTATTTCTGGGGCCATCACAATGGTTGTTGTAGACTACAAAAACCTTCCGATAAGGTGTCCGTTCTACTTATCTACCTCTCATCTAATTAAAGACTGTAAAAATTTTCAGTACTCGCGTCGTTCGCCACCAAAGTCAAGCCTGCCTCCATCTTCCTCGGATCATGTGGAGACCAGAGCTTCACACCCTGTTGACGCACAACCGACATGGAGGCAGCCTTCGGGCACCAGTCCAGAACGGACGCTACTGCCGAGTGCGTAGGAGGCACCAAACCAGCCCTGATCCACGGAAGCACAAGGACCCTCAGATGTGGAAAATAGATGCGAGCTCAAGTGTAAAGTAGAGAAATTGGGGAGACAAGCAAAAGGAGGTGACGCCTACAAACTCCCTGGAATTAACGACTCCAATCGGGTGAGGAAGGAGTGGAGAGAGAGAGCTCAGCCGTCCACACCGAAGTAGGACGTGCCAACCAACTGAGATAGCGGTAGCGTCCAAGAAAGGGAGCTCCGGCGTAGCCTTGACTTACACATGGAGTCAGCATGCATTGTTGGTTGTCCCAACCTAGTGGCCAGCACAGTCCCGACCCCAAGCACGTCAAACACACTTGCAAGACAGGAAATACAAAGTGAGGAGGACAGGTTGGCGGCGCACATAAACAAAGAGAACCTGAACTATGATACTTTGACCTCCACATGAGAGATATCCAACTCCGTGTACATTGAGAAGGCAGCTCACACTATTACTAGGCTAGAGACTGCATTAGGCTCACGAGCTCGCCCAATAACTAATGGCATCGAGAGACCTGCTGTCGCGATGCCGCATTGCCCGAGTCCCAGGGACGGTCAGCTCTCCATGCTCATCAAGGCAGGAACTCCCCCCTTACAGACCGAACATTTGAAACAAACAAGCTGTGCTTCAGTCAAGACCAACCGCAGTCTATTCTGGGAAGGGAGCAAGCCGAACAAGCCGAACAAAGAGACAAACAGAAGGAATGGATGAATCGCATACCTGCGTTCCAGTAATAAAAGACTGGTTGAAGAAACAAGGCGAAGATGATGTTTACTTACCGTATTCCCCGGTGAAGACCAAAGCGTCGACCTGCATTGCCGAACATCAACAAGCCCACCGGTCCAGGGAACCACCTCGCTCTCCTGGAGTGGGCATACAATCGCCATCAAAGAGAAGGTTCGAGAAGTCTACTCAGTCGTCGAGAAGAGATCTTGCGGAGCGAGATGAGCAATCACGCATCCCACACCTTCAAACTTCTCATGAAGATAACAACCATAAGCCAAAACGTGCAAGGTATGAATGACCTTGTCAAAATAGGTGTGATCCAAGACTACTACCGCCAACTACTTGGGAGGCTAGCCGTGGTTTGCTTTCAAGAAATAAAGTTACGAGGCATGAGATTTCAAGCACTTGCCAACTTCATGTGGCCCGGGGCGAGGTTCCTTGGTTGTGAGGCGCAAGTCGCATACAATAACGAAGATAGAAATGAGGGAGCCGATAGTGGCGGGATTGCCATGTGGATTTCTCGTAAGTTAAACCACCTAATATCCGGGCACGACAATTTTTAGGGAGGTAATACACAGTGGGTTCGTTTGTCTAGGCTACCGAGCGGTGATCTCACTATCCTTAATGTGTATTGCCCACACACGCTAAAAGATAGGAGCCAACTCTGGCTATCTTTAATGTGTATTGTTCCCTCCCGCACGACTATCGATGGGTACTCATGGGAGATTGGAACTTTGTGGAAACGCGTACGAACAAATTGAACCTCTGTGAGTAAAATAGAACGGAAGAAGAGAAGAACCTCTTCCACGAGTTATTGGATGCGTTAGAAGTGGAGGACATTTTTCCAAGTAACAACCGGCTGCAATTCTCCTGGGATAGTAAAAGAAGGTACAAGCAAAGGATGCTTACTAGGCTCGATAGGACATACACCTTTTGGGGTAGCAATCCTAGTGCCACCACTGCCACCTACCGTATTCTTGGTGATTCGGCGCACTCTGACCACCTCCCGGTTTAAGGTAGGTGGCTCTTAAACCGACCTGTTTCTTAAACCGTATTCTAACTTAGAGGTACATTTTGCTTTGTTCAATGTACCTTCAGTGTACATTTCAAGAAGGGGTCAGTTCTAGAAACAACTTCAAAAAAATTGTAACTTATTCCACGAAGGTCCAAAAAATATGAAACGACTTGGATCAGATGCCAATTGCATTTCTTTTCCCACGAAGATTTACTGAAAATTGTTCTGAGGAGTTTAGCTCCTCCAAAAAGAAAATCAGTTCTTAAAGGGTCGGTTCAAGAGCCACCTACCTTAGCGCGAGCTTTGGCTAGAGCCACAACAACAACGGCAATCGCACTACATCATGAACGCCTCATGGTTGAAGGACCCCGAGGTGCAAGCCAGTGTAAGAAGAATATGGTCTAATAACACCCAGCTTGCATTCTTTGGCAAGACCTGGAAAGCGGTAAAATTCTACAAAGAATTTTGCATGTGCAAGGCTTGGGAGAATAATTAGAAGGAAACACAGCTACGCCGAGACCTCGAGGCCGCCTTGACAGTGCTGCAATTAGATCCAGGCAGCCAATTTCACCAAGATCGACTTGCCAACATCACATACCAGCTGCAAGCTTTCGAGAAAAAGAAGATCGAGGGACAACGCTTGAGAAGCCGACTCAAAAGGGTGGAAACAAGTGACAGATGATCGAGAGAATTTTTTACTTCCCACTAGTCGAGGTCTTCCGCGTCACAAATCTCTGAATTACTAGACAAGAATGGGCAAATGCAGACCTCGCGTACTGACCTGGAGCGTACGTGCCAAGCCTACTATCAAGAATTGTACACTGCGGGGACGTCGTCAACTACTTTATTCCTTGCGGAGCAGCAAGTGTTTGATTATCTGTCAAACAAGCTTTCTCGACAAATGAAGACCTCGCTCATTAGTCAGGTTACGGAAAACGAGCTTCACAAGGCTCTAAAAGATATGAAAAAAGAAAAATCTCCAAGGTTGGACAAGATTGTGCTAGAGTTCTACAACTCCTTTTGGGATCTTCTGGGAATGGAATATACGCGCATGATTTAGGATAGCATCAACCTGGGCAAAATTCCACCCGAAGTCACTCATGGTATGTTGGCACTATTACACAAAGGTATGCTGGCACTGTTACTCAAAGGACGCCCCCGGTGTGGCCTCACCAGTTGGCGGCCGATTTTGCTCCTTAACCTGGCATACAAGATATATGCGAAAGCCTTGCAACTTCGACTCCAACCTATCTTGATGGACATCATTAGTCTAGAACAGTCGGCGTTATTGCCCCTCGGATATATTGGACAACCTGATCCTCATCCACGAGACAATGGAGTGGGCGAAGCAGTCAAATCAATCACTTTTATTCCTTAAACTTGACTTCACTAAGGCGTACGATATGGTGAACTGGAGTTGCTTGTTCAAGATTATGGTTGTATTTGGATTCCCAGATGAATTCATATCCATGATTCGGCTTCTCTTTCAAGATGCTTCCTCTACTGCCAAAGTGAATGGCGTCCCCTCTCCTGCATTTAAGATTGAGAGGGGCGTTTGAGAAGGTTGTCTCCTCACGCCATAACTTTTTATTATTATTGCAGAAGCGTTGAATATCATGGTACGTTCTGAAGCTTGAGTTGGACAGATCAAAGTATTCAGCTGCCATGTCATGACAGACAACAGATCCTCGCTCAATACGCGGATGACACTTCCTTCACTTTGCTTGGCCTCGAAAGCTCGATTAGACGTCTTGTCCAGATGCTGGACATCTTCTATGTTGCTATCGGCCTAGTAATAAAGTGGACCAAATTGAGCGGCTATTGGCAGGACTGGAATGGGCCCGGCCGCCTCCGCTGGACGGAGCAGTTGGGGATCACATGGGCTAGTAATGCCGAGGTAAGCAAGTTACTAGGTGCGCCATTTGACATGTCCCTCTCCACCCAATCCGTAGATGATTTTCTTTATGACCGGACTGCAAAGAAGCTGGTACAATGGCGTTCGTCCAAGTTGAATCCCGCTGGAAGGAGTATTATTGCCAACCACGTGCTGCTCTCTGCCCTACCCTTCTTCCTATCTATATGGGGTGGATCAGAAAAGGGTATTAAAAAGATCCGAGGCCTCCTGATGAACTACCTTGCCTCCGATACCATGCGTAGGTTAAGAACTTGAGTCAGCTGGATCTAGTGCTGCCAAGACAAAGCAAAAGGGGGTTTCAACCTAATTAATTTGGAAGAAGCCACTACGACACTAATGGTCAAGTGGATCTTGAAAGCCTTAGAACCGGGTTCATCCAATCTGTAAGTTCTCCTCAGATTCAGGTTGGCGTCATACCAACCGTACACATGGGGACAGTGGCCTAGCATCAAGCGAAGAGGAGGTCGAAGGTGTGGAACCAAGCTTCGACTGCATGGAAGTTACTCCTTCCAGCACTTGAGCCCGTTTAACCTGGCAACATTGACGAGTTACTTAATTGCAGCTTCTGGCACCATCCCGGTCTTCATACCATGGGGTACGGGTTCTCTACAACGCGCGCGCTCTCCTTGTATAGGAATGACCTTTGTTGCTACAGAGATGTTTGGCACCAGAACGGTGGTTTCATGGACTTCCCAGATGCGCAACGTCTCTTATCACTGAAAAATACTGAACAGGGTGCATGGGAAAAATTGACGAGGGAGCTCATGATTGCATCGCGAGGCGTTTTCTATTGTGCAACTGAGCAAGCAAATTGTGGCGAATGGATCGCTTTGTTCAACTCGGCCAATATTGAAGCCCTTGATTTGGTCCTTCAAGCTAATGAAAGGTTTAGACCTAGGTGTGGAATGGGGGTGGTCGATATTCTGGTGAGTTCTGAAATGTATATTATTTGTGTGGCTTTCTTGTGTCTGTAGCAGATCACGTGGGAGTCGCGTTTAAGAAATGCTATGTGGGACGTCAGAGGCAAAGAAAGTGTCACGAGACATGCTGGAGTTATTAAAAGGATCCGCATTGTTGCGGTCTCCCGTGGGCCGAAGAAGACGGCTATTTGGTTCTATTACAGTTGGATCGATCAACTGAGGTGGGATCCGGCGCGGTTTCAGTGGAGTACCGGCGTGCCTCTCATGTAGTTCACGACTGCGCTTGGACGCTACCTACTGCGTAGTTGCAATCAGGTCCCTCATGTGGTGGAGACTAAGTGGAGGGGGATTCTTCCTAACACGTATAAACTTTGGTGGCTCAATGTGTGGGACTCCGACCGGATTCTGAAAGAGGTTGGTCTCATATGGTCCGTCTGGCACAAAGCTGTCGCTATTAACGTCTGAAGAGGAAGGTGTCAAGAGACACTGGATGTTCAGTGCTCGCTCTGTAATTGTGGCACTCCAGAATCCATCATGCGTAGGTTGTGGGATTGTGTTTCCGCGAAGATGGCGTGGCAGTGGGGTGCAATGCTCATTGCGAAGTTGCTCCCTTTGAGACAGGCGCATTTTCCCACGACTGCTCCACGAGCTCTTGGGTATGCGGTGAGGTTGCAGTTGAACAGATCTCAGGTTCTGGGCCTTTTACGATCTCTGTCCACAATACACCGGTGGCTACGGACTCTCTCAGAATTGTTGGCCATACTTTGACGTGGAAGCATTGCATTTTCGGGCATCGTATTTAGAACAGGTTTAAGCCCTCCAGCAAGATTTGGTTACTCTTAAGGGGCATCATCATCAGGATTCTCTAGATGTAGAGGAATGATGTTGCTTTCAACAATGTTCAATGGCATCATCAGAAGATTCAAGCTAAGATTTAGCTGGGGCTCTTGGACTATGGTCGCCGGTCGGAGTGCTTGGCCTAAAACTCTCAACCTCTGCAAACAAGCCCCGGAGAAGAGTGAGCTCTATGCTAAGCGCTTCAAGAATCAATGGTGTAGTAACGAGGTTCTCGCCTCTTGGGCGGATGAAAGACCGCACTGGAGCTTTTCTCTAGTGTTAATACTAGATGTAGGATTAGCAAAAGGACTAACTCTCGTTCTAACACTCATCCTAACCCCTGATCCGGCCCGGGCTCCGCCCTGGCCTCGCCGGCCCTAGAGGGGGCTTGCCTTGTTTTCTTTCCTCGCAGTAAAGGCTCTCTTTACGTGTGTCAAAAAAAAAAAAAAAAAAAACCACCGCTCATCTTTAGAATAAATCTAAGTGAAAAAATTTCAAGTGCCGGAGTTATTTGAGTTCTTCGTAAAAGAAACCGGTCTTCTGTCCTCCTTTTTTCATGTAAAAGAAAATCTAACCTGTATTTGAGTGTAGCCGCAAAGTAATCCTGTGAGTTAAATTTAGGATTTGAGGGTTTTATGGAGGTGTTATTTATGGCACAAATGGCACAAATCTCCCAAAAACAAACAAGAAGAGTGTTGAACGTCATGACACTCTGGCATGTATCCTACAATCCTAGAGTTGTGCATGACTTGAAGGATGAGAGTTTGCTTAAAATAAAAGCCAGGCTCAAACTGGAGTTTGGGAATTCTGGGGCTCAAAAACTAATCTATCCAGCGTTCTATTCAAGGACTAGAGTAAAACCGTGCCAGTGGACTCGGCGACCCTGGCTTTTCCATTTTACAGGTTAGAAACTAAGGATTTGGGGTACTTTGCGGATAACTCTATTACCTTATCAAATTATGTCCCATGCTGAAAAACTACTCACATTCTGATTACTATTTTCTGCTTGGGATGGTTATTTCTGTGATGCATACTGTTTCACAAGCTGGAAAAAGTATTAAAAAATTCGTTTTCCTAAAATGTTGAATGTACCCCTTTTATATATTAATTTAGTCAATTGTACGTATGGCAGATGGTAAGTTTTAAATTAATAAGAGACACCTACATGACGTGCTTTCCTGATGCCTTCTATATTACTGTTTCGTGTTCTCCCAATGTTACTAGGAGTCTGAGACCGGTAATCCTGGTGATAGAATCATACCGGCGTGAATAGAGGCTCCGAATCATTTGAAATAGTGCAAAAAGCTTCCAAAAATGATAAAATATTAGAGAAATTGGCCAAAATCATTCGGAAGTGGATTAGGCCCATTGTGGGGTCCTACTTGGTAACTGTTCCTCAACTAGCTCGGTGGTGTAAAGCTTTTTTTATTTTAAGTCCGAAAATACATGAGTCAAATCCACGTGCAGTTTTTTTTTAATTTTCCAAAAAATGAATCTATCATGGGCAGATTCTTGGCAGGCAAAAATCTGTGTTTTGGTCAGGATAGTTTGCTAAACCCTTTAACGCCAGGCTGGCTATGGCGTGGCCATCAACCTACTACAATACATTTCAGAATCTATTACTCTCGTAGATGGTGGTTGCGCCGTAGCTAAGCCCAGTGTTTAACCCTTTACCGCCCAGGGATGTTTATGGGAAAACCAAGATTTCTGCTGATTTTTTTCT
The DNA here is from genome assembly GCA_963971425.1 of Bryoerythrophyllum caledonicum. Taxonomy (NCBI): domain Eukaryota; kingdom Viridiplantae; phylum Streptophyta; class Bryopsida; order Pottiales; family Pottiaceae; genus Bryoerythrophyllum; species Bryoerythrophyllum caledonicum. The sequence continues at coordinate 27,878,634 of OZ020518.1, forward strand.
TTGCACTGGATTTTATGGAAATACAATGCTTAATATTGATATCTAACCTTACAAAATTGAACTTAACCCATGTCCTTAACTTTGGGGAAATTTTGCACAACATCCAACGGTTGATGGAATAGATTATAGTGTTTAAAGTTACCGTATATTGGTAGTGAAAACTGTGGATTTTGGAGGGTGCACTACTTTAAACATCAATAGATTCTTGCAAGAATTTGTTTACTTTGAATTAGAGCGGTTCACATGTGCACTAGGTTGATAGCTTCGCATTGACATACCATATGCGAGGAAAATATTTATACACAATTATTGGTGATTTTTTTGCTTTTTTCTACTTGATTGTGTACAAAAAATTTCCAACCTTATACAAATCAAAACGGTAGTTTCGTATGTGAAGAGAGAGATCAACAATCACAAAACAATGAAGAATGTCTCAAAGTCAAAGTTCAATCAAAATTTAAGACCAAAATCAATGTGCATGTGTTTGAAATACGACATAGTATGTGGCATGGTATTCACTGTATTCAATGTATATGAGTGTATTTGGTGTATTTTGTGTTGTATTCCTAGCTTTTCCAAGAGTTTTGTTAATCCAAATCATGATATGATTGTTGGAGAGTGTTTGTGTAATGAGTGCACAAATCTGAACCTCGTATCTCAAAGCCTAGTTCCTCATGGATTTCATGCAATTTGAGTTTTAGCACCTCCGGAGTCCCATTTCAGGCTTCCTCGGCGCTAAAGGGTTAAGGGTTAGTATTCACAGTAATTTTTTGGTTGGAACAGATGCACCATACGAATCGTTTGATTTTGGCATCTCCTTACCAATTTATTTATTTTTCCAAGTCACAATGTTTGGACTTAATGGATATTACCTAGGTATTACATAGGTATCGCATGGGGTATCACATAGGCATTGCATGAGTATCTCATTTTCATCATGTTGGTATCCCCAAGACAAATCTCTTGAACCTGCCAAAAATCTGGCCATTTTCCATTGTGAATCAAAGTCTCTTGAGGGGACTATTGGAAATTTAGGGGTTAAATATGTACAAAACTCACCAATGCGTGGGGTGTTGATATTACTCAGGTAAAAAGGATTACTTGGTTGTGGCATTCACCCTTAATAAGAAGTTATTGTAATTATAAATCAAAATAGTGTCATTGCTACGGAGAATGAGTATCCTTGTCCAATGGAGCTAAACATAAGGTAAGATGTCCTATGATCACCAAAATAAACAGTGTGAATATTTGAGGGGATATATTATGATAAAGTTATTCTTTAATGACAGTAAATTGTTTTCAATTTCATCCGGTGCAATTTCATAATTTTTTATATCAAAATTTTCAATAGCCCATTTATGCCTCTCGGTAACTTCCATAAGCACCTACCTAAAGTAAGGATCACAACCAATTGCAAACCATAATCTAAAAGTTGTAGATGAGTGAATGTATTGAAAATTGGGTAGAGGTGGGATCATTTACAACATGACACTATTAGGAAGGGCTAAGGAAGAGTGACACCCTTGTTGCCTCCTAAGGGAATGGACATAGATGGATAGGGAGTGATTCCCCTCCCCATTCCCCCCAATGACCAAGTTTTAGGATTTAGAGCTCATGAATCAAAGTTTTGTGTAAAGGAATTAAAATTTATTGATGAATTTTAGAGTTTGATGTTTTGAATAGGGTTATGGGAACGGTAGGGGAACATGATTGCAGGAACGAGGAGAGGAATGACCCCATCCATCTCCAGCTATCCCCTTGGAGAGGCAACTAAGGGGTGATTCCATCATACCCTTAGGAAGATGGCGGTATTGGGCACGGTCATGTAAGTAAAATCCACTATCACCCTCCAAGGGCAATTTTTCCTCAAAAAAACTTTCATCGGTAGGTGAATGAAGAGGCGGCGTGTGTTGCCCATTTAACCCTTTAACGACGAGGCCATGCACCAGACTGTGAATTTTTTTTTTCAATTTAATAGATTGTGCACAACAACATCTACATGATGAGTACATTTCATTGTTCACTTATTTTTTCACAAAAATCATTGTAGTTCGTTATTGCGTGAAGGGATTGGAGATAAGAAAGATGGGTTAGATGAAGGAAAGCATAGCTCACAAGGGCTCCAACTACTGTAGTGCAAATCAATCCAACGGTTAAACCAATTGTGGCTCCCCGAAAACTACACTAAAGATCACATTTAGTGTAATGCTCAGTAAATGACTTGTAAATGCGATAAGTTTTTAATTTATGTGAATATTTTTACTAACTATGTTTATAATGATCCTCTTATTTGAATACTACAGAGAGTTGTGTTCTTGGTAAAAATTGGCATCCAGAGCAAAAACTAATCACATTTATACGTCATTTACTGGCCTCTCGCCATAGTTTGGCCACTCATTTTGACGGTCGGCCTCTCGACTTGGAGCACCTCCACCAGGGACGCGCCAGCCCTGTGGAGACCGCCCTGGGTTTTGGGCCTGAACCCTACCCCGCGGTCGGGCTGCAGGGCGCTTGGTGCAGCGCCAGCCGGGAGCAAGGTTATCCGGCCTGGAAACCTGTCCCTCATAATAAAAGCCCTGCTGTGGGTCCCGCTATGGAAAGTCCAAGGGGAAGTAAATAATGCAAAAACGCGTAAGTGAATGGACTGTCAGTGGCAGCCACTCCCACAGTCATTGCTGCTCCACCACGTGCTAGAACCAAATTGGTGGCCCAGCCCCGGTGAAATTTTCAGTCGCCCGCCATATTCTCTCTTTTTCCAGGCTTGCTCCCAACTCCCTCCATCCCACCTGACCGGTTTGGCGGCCCCGACCAGCGCGGTGGGGGAGCATCTTCCCCCAGACCCACCAAACCTGACAGGTCTGCCGGGATGGGGGCTCGCGGTGGAGGTGCTCTTGGGCATAGTGTGAAGCGGCCCTGAGCATTACACTACATGTGATCTTTAGTGTAGTCTCCTTGACCACATTCTGCTTCCTTTGTCGTTAAAGGGTTAATAGAATAAAACACAGCAAAATCCAAAATCTTCCTGAAAGGGCAGATTTTCCAAATAGTTATCTCTCACTTTATGTTTTTTTTTACAGGAATGGACGCCTCATGGGCAGAGATTTGGGAGTAGATGGGGAAAGGGGCGGTGAGGTTAGTGGTGGCCATCTGATAAAGGATGAGGTGGAGGGTGAGGTGGAGTGTACATTTGGGTCAAGTTTGGTGGGGCTCCCCATCCAGTAGGCGACCTCTAACTTATCCAGGCCATTGGCTGCCACCTGGATGGATCAAGTGAGAGGTGGCGCCTCATCCACATTTTTGTTGGGTATCTTGTAAAGAAAAAATTCTTAAAAAAATAAAACATTGATGCTAAATTTACCCTAGTTTCGAGGTGGATGACACTCCAACTACGTACCAGAACTACCTTACGCTATGGTCAGTTTCGTACATAATTAATTCAAAATGGGGACTTGTCCAAAATTTTGGAAATTTCAAGAGATTTGGCTACGCGATACCTATGTAATACCAAGGTGACACCCGTGCAAGATCTAGGTGATACTCGTGCAATACCTATGTGATATCCATTGTGTCCAATCAATGTGACCAAAAAAATAAAATGCTTCGGCACTTGCCTGCCGAAACTGACCGTAGTGTACGGTACTATGTTTTATGTTGGACCATGAAACAAAGTGATATGGACATTCCTTTTCAAAATGGGCATGACAAATATCATGTATGTGTTCAGTGGACGGAGGCTCAAAGGAGAAATACGTGTACATTTTTATTTGGAGACTGGAGTTCTTCTTCTTCTACTTCTGCATCATTTATGCAAGATGTTCTTGTTATCTGTGAACCAGATAGATATTTCTGATGTGTAGTAATTACATGGTTACCGTACCAATTGATAAGATTTTGCAAAATACATGAAACAGGATCCACAATCAGAATTAATTTTCTTAATCTCAAAGCCTAAAAATAAATAAATAAATTTACCTTAAACTTGCACCTCACAACCTATTGCCCAGTTCTTATTGGAGATAAACCAATCCGGTAGAACAGTTCACACAACAGCTATGCCAAGAGCATCCTTCTATCTCATCCAGTTAATCCTCTTGCATATGCCACGTCAGCCATCCCTGCCACGTCGGAAAAGGCATTTCTTGCTCCGGAACGGGTCTGCTCCTCAAGTCCATGCCCATTCTTCCCCATTTTTCCATGCTTTCAGTCTTTTTCTTCTGCTTGAAAGTTGACCAGGGGGTGAGAATCAGGAAATGGACCCTGGGAAACAAACCAAAGTATAAGGTAAGCCCCCTGTAACCAACAAAACCCCATAGCCAACGCTCATAAAATTGGGGTATATCCAACCCTCTTCCATCCCATTACCACCAACTCAACTCCAAATGAAGGTTTGCTATTAGTCAAGATCTTTACTTTTGGTCGTTGGTTATGGGGGTACCTACTACTGGCCACCTACAAAACATGGGTGCACAATTTGAAAATTCATAACTGATTCAGTTTTCATCGAAAAAATATGAAATCACTTGGGTTGGAATTGTAATTATATTGACTATCACTGAAAAATAATAGTATAATTATCTCCTCTCTCCATGTATGCACATTCCTTCGCTTGTTGGTTTTAGGGGGGCTTACCTAACATGATGCCAAGAGGGATCTGGACCTTTGAAGATGGCCATTTCGGAAAGGATCACTACAGTAGTGTCTTTCATGGACTAAGTTTTGGAAATTGCAGCTGCCAAGTGGCTTCAATGGCAGCTCACCTGCTTCCTGGGGATAGTCATAAAAGTTGCGAGAACCAGGAGTTGGGATGTGAGTTGTCTGTAAATTTTACTATTTAACCCTTTAACGCCTCCGTGGACCTCAAGACATGAGACCCTGGGAGAATCTATGAGAGTAATAGATTATTTACAACATCATCTACACAATGCATATATTTCATTGTGACCTCATTTCATGGAAAAACTATAGTTTGTTTATACATGCATCAATAGGAGATAAGAGAGATGCGTTGGAAAGCTCTCGTGGAGCTTGAAGTACGTTGTAAAAATTGCGACAAGAACCAAGAATGGGAAAAGTACAACACCAAATGCACCAAAATTGACCCTCATGTGACCTCGTAAGCTTTAGAGGGTTAAAGAGCATCAAAGCAGGTCTACCACTTTCATTGCACAAAAGCGGTTCAAAATTAGCTCCTCATTCGACACTTTAAGACCAATGAGCCATTATGGCCTCAGAAATCTACGAGTGTTCTAGATCATGCAAGATGACATCTACACACTCAGTAGGTTTTAGCACAAGTATCTACAAGCTCATTTCATGGAAATCAATGTAGCTTGCCGATGCTTGCACCGGTTGTCGTGACAATGCTCTCAATAGATGCCCATCTTCGATTCTTCCTCCACCTCTAAGTCATGGTCTATTTTTTCCTTTTGAGGTGGCCTGTAGCACTTGCTTCAAAGGTTCTTGTGCCAAAACTTAGACCAATATATGTTATCAATAAGTTTTGATTGAGATCCTACGGTATTAATTGGAAATAAAAGTTCTTATTCCTTCCTTACTCATTGCACTAGAATCAACAGTTTGAAGTGTTTTTGATGTGAAATAGGCAAAGAAATTTTGGGTTTAGGCTATGTAAAATATCCCTTCTCCTTTCCTTCTTCAATATATGTATTTGAGTATCTTTACACAATATTCACACAAGTTTTGATGTCTAGATGATGGCTCAATCTCAAGGACCGTTCAATGTCACCTTCTACGCCATATACATAAAATATTATGCATGTTAATCATGAGCAATCTCCCTACTTATTTATTACAACAATATAAAACTCAACATCCGGTTGAATAATCCATGTGCTTGCGATCATGTTTAGGCAGTGAAGAATTTTTAGGGGCAAGGGTTTTCCATTGATTTATGTTTCTATACAATAACACTATTTCTTTGGCAAGAAAATGATTGAGGGATCTCTCAGTTTGCAAGATCAATCACTATTCTTTCATGTATTTAATTGATGCAGACCCTTTGGCACAATGTTTGATTAAGTTCATGTTGAATGGCTCAATTTCTGATGATGGAACCCTGAGAGATGGTTAGGAATTAAAAAATCTGTCCATGCAATAATTGTTTGTTACTAGAAGCAATAACATCTCTAATGCAATTGATGGATCTCTTGATGCAAAAACTCACCACAACGCCTAATATTTTTCATATTCTTGTTGTTTTGCTTTGTTTGCAGACAAATCTGAGGTACGGATTCCGAAGAATTTATAGTCTGTTGTGAAAGAATCAAAAAGTAAATTTTGTACTACAATTCGTTGGTAGTTAATTTGCAAAGTGCAATCTTGATGACATTCTAGAACAATTTATTCACAAATCCATGAAGAGCTTTGTTGGGTATGTGTTGTTTGTATAAAATAAATTTGTTGTGTAAAGAAAGATCAATAAACACAACAGATCAAGAGTCCTAACCAACATCAAATAAACGAAAAACATACACTAAAATAAATATACGTAGTTCACCCTCAAGGAAGATGTTGTGTATTATAAGAGTAGTCAAGCGTCACGCACACCACAATTGATGAATCAACAAGTGTGAAGTGAAATGAAAAGCATTGAGACTTTACTAATGACTTAAACCGCCACTTATAAGCAACTCTCAATCACTACTCTCCACTCTCACTCACAAAGCTTGACTTCACAAAGACGTAAAGTCAAGGACGTGTGCAACACTATACGTACATACACACATCACTAAGTGGATGGGAACCATCCATAGATGAATGCGATGCGCTGCCGTACGTCCTTAAACCCGTAGATTGGTAAGAAACAAATCTACACTAAAACTACGATACAGAGAGGCCTTGACGCCATGTCACATGACAGTTGCCGTGTAAAGAAAGATTGATAACCACAGTAGATTGAGAGTCCTTATCAACATCAAAGAAACGGAAAAACAAATACTAAAATAAGTATATGTAGTACACCCTCAAGTGCCTTCCTAGCGGATAAAGAGACCTTCTATCCACCTAGGATCAAACAACACTAAGAAGACTAAACACCACGATGATGACGCTACAACAATTGTACGCATCGAGTCAAAGATGTTGCCAGTTGTTGAATCAATAAACATATGGAGAAGAATCAAAGAGAGGGAAGGCCGGGTGCAATGTGAGCCCTAATGTCTTTAATCGCCTTAGGCAGCTTTGTTGCGAATGCCTTGGTCAATCTTCACCTTGCTTATCCCTGAATCAAAACCACAAACTCCAACTGGATGGCAACGCACAACACAGTGACAAGTCCACGAGGAATTCAAGCCAATTCATCGGTTGAAACGTGGCTCAAAGACCTCCGACAACAAAGACAAGTCCAATCCCCGGACAATAGAGTAGAAAGATGCGGCGTCAAGCAAACCATATGCTAACCACGCTGGCAGTGGTCACAAAACAATATGCTAGTCGCGCCCTTCTTCTACCCCATGGAAAACAGAGAAGACCGCCTGGCTCAAAGGCCAACTTCAAGTGAATGGAGCCATCAATGGGTAATGGCAGGGAGCACAATTCTTAGAGTGCTTCTGACTCTCCTGGCCATCCTTGCCTTCCAACAACAAAATGCCACTCAGCAATACATCTTTCACGCGAAAAATAGTGTGGCCAACCTTGACGTCCAACGATGTCGGCGTGTTACGCTGCAAATAAACATAATCTTCCATGGAGAAACATCGTAGGTGAGGTCCCTAGGCACCGCCACAAATACAAGCGTACCGTTAGCTATTATGGTGCTGAGTAATGGATAAGTTCTCCATGGCCATAGACATGGCCCACTAGAAGAACTCCGCTCAATCCTGTAGACACTAGGCCCACACATCTGGATCGTCCAAATGCAGAATTGGATCCAATTTTTTCCAATCGAAACTCGGTAAAATTGGCTACCGCGTGTACAACAACTGATACGGACTAAACGCTATCAGTGAAGCCTGTCGGCTAAATCGGTACTCCATGGCGATCCATGGTATCATTACATCTTAATCACGGTGGCCACCATGAAGTTATCTATACTTTTATAGGCCCCGCTTCACTGTTAGAACCGCACGCTCTGCCAAACGGTCCACTTTCGGATGATCCTGAGAAGTAGTATGGTGGTCAATTGAAGCCTTGGTACACAAAGCTTTGAAAGCCCTAAGAAAATCACGTCCTGGTCTATCAAAACCTCAGTTGCAGCTCCAAAGCAAGCCAACATTCGGTCGAGGAATGCCATGGCTGCCAACTCCAAAGAGTTTTGCGATAATGCTACAAGTTCAATCCACTTGCTAAAATGCTCCACCATCACCAACACGTGTTTGGCTTTACGTGGGGTGGCAACAAACAAACTGACAAAATTTAAGGAACAACGGTAGCTAATACCAAAATGGACAAATGCTACAACTCTGGTGATACGGTGTTCGAGCTGGATCTAACCTCATCGCACACTTTACACCAAGAAACATACGTGGCGACCTACTGATACATGCCGGTCCACCAATATTAGCTGCGCAACATTGAATGGGTCTGTTGCACACCAGAATGTTCGAGGTCTTTGTCTACTTGTCGTACCAACAAAGCCCTCTCATCTATCCTTGCAACTATGCACCTGGTCCCATCTAGCCACATCCAAAATAGAAGGCCGTTCTCTCAACGGAACGTTGCAATTCGGTGCCCATCACGGTTACGCACCATCGTAGAAAGAGCTGAGGAAAGTGTTCCATTTCAAGCTTGTGCAAGGCTGGACCGTCTTTGCATATACTGCTAATTATTTGGGCCCTATCCAGTTCCTCATCCGTTGCCAAATCAAGCAACGTCGTTGCGGAGCCAGACATCAACGTGAGGTAAGCAATTGCATGCCACCCTAGAACTGCATCTTTGTCACAATCCTGATGCCACTTGTCAGATCCCCAAGGCACCAATCAGGTCCTCCCCTGAAGGACTTGGATTGTGAGATAGACCATCTGCATCCAAGTTCGTGATGTCGGTTCAATGTGCAACCTCAAAGTCAAATTCTTGAAACAATAATGGCTTCATGGCGAGCTTGCTAGTAAGCTTGTCAGACTCCATGAGCCATCAACCAAATGCTGATGGTCAGTCATCAACTTAAGATGTTGCGCATACAAAGACAGCCTAAAATGAGCTATGGCCCAAATCGTGGCCAAAGCCTCCCCCTCATGGTTGAAATGTACCTTGGGCTAATAGTTGGACTCCTCGTTGTTGTTGCTTCTAGAAGCAAACGCAACAACGTACTCCCATCCCTCAATATCTTTTTGAGTCAACATGATGCCCAACACTACAACACTCCAGTCATTGTGCAACTGAAAAGGTCGTATAGCATCTAGACGCTGCAGCACACGCGCTGAATCGAGCTTCAGCTTCAAAGTAACGACACCTGTTGCTGCTCCCGTCTCCAAGTCCATGGCTGATCCTTCCCATGAGAATAGTCAGCGGCTTGGCAATGAAGCTAAAGTTCTTGACAAATCAACAATAGTAATTTGCCAAGCCAAGAAAAGCTTGAAGCCGTGACACGTCAGTAAGAAAAAGAATCTTCTGCAATGAATCCACTTTGGCATGCTGCACGCCATGACCCTGAGAACAATCATACAGCCCAAATATGACAACCGGTCATAGAAGAACTTGCACTTGCCATGGTGCAAGCGCAATCCCATTGTTGTAACTTCTCAAACATTGCTAGAAGATGCTTCACATGCTCTTGTGGGCTACTATTGAAAATAATATTATCATGAATGTAGCATCGGATAAATGGTAAACCGGTCAACAACCGGTCCATCTCCTTTTGAAACTTAACGGGTGCGTTCTTCGGGTCAATTGGAAGAAACTTCCAAGGTTAAAGTTGATCCCTCCCATCCTCATCAACTCTTCAGAATGCAGTCTTCATCCGGTCATCTACCATCAATGGTAACTGGTTATAACCACACCGCAAATCTAAAGTATTAAATACCCTAGCGTGGCCCATCGCATCAAGCAACTCTTCCGGCATTGGCATAGGATACTTGTTTGACTTGGTCTTGCAATTGACCGGCCTACAATTTCCACACATCCGCTTCTCTGTCCAAGTGCCAAAGATATCTTTCTTTGATGGCATAATCGTGGCACAAGCGTTCTCGCCGTTAGAAAGCTCGATGAAGTTGGCGGCCAACAAATCTTGACCACGAGTCTAAACCCCAACATTCTAGAAAGATTGAGCTTGTACAGTTGTCGGAAGATCGAGTGATCGTCCTCTGACTCAATGACAATGGGCTTGTCTTTGTAGCCCTCCAAATCATACAGACCAAAGGCAAAAGAATTACGATACGAACGTATGTACGCTCGTGTCCCTTGTGCCTCGACACCGGTAAGATGTGGCCCTAAATCCAAAGGCCGATCATCAAAGTCTTTGGTCTTGTTCTCCACCGTAGAAGACTCATCGTGTACAAGTACGACAAATGATTGCTACTTGTTAGCAAAGAGGGCATTATGCCGTCAGACTCTTCACTGGCGGTGTCTGTAGAAAATCCTGTATTGTGATGATAAATCTGTTAAAAGATATTCCGGGCATCCTCTCGACCAAAGTCCTCGGCCACGGTTGCAAAGACACGCTCATCACAAAGCTCCTTAGCTGCATGTCTCTTCAAATAAAAAGAAGTATCGCTTCTTTGATCTCTGCGGCATGTTGCATTACTGTCTTCTGACCATCAGATCCTGCCCCCAGCACGTGTGGATCACTATAAGAAACCCGTGTTTTTTGTGATGTTCCAAAAAACGCAGAAAAATGTCAGAAAAAATAGGGATGATGTCCATTAAAACATCACCTACAATTGGATCAACCGAAACATGCAAAATCATGGCAAAAATTGCACTCAACATAGACAATGTTTACCTTAACATTTCTGCCAACATATACGCGTGTCCTTGCTAACATCCCCATGTTTGGTAGCTAACATCCCCGTGTTTGGTAGCTAACATCCCCATGTTTGGGAGCTAACATGCCCATGTTTGCCAACTAACATCTCCATGTTTTTTACAACGTCTTGTTAATTCTGATGTTTTTCTAGATGTCACTTTTCAAAATATTAATGTCCAGCGGAACGTCTACGATTTTAGGTGACATCACAAAAAACACGGGTTTCTTATAGTGGATGGTTACGCAAACAGTGTCTAACAGCGAAACAGAGGCCACAAATCCAAACAAGAATGTTGAGGTCAATGGCTTGACCCAACAAATAATGACGTTGGCCTTCAGGGAGATCCGTTGCAACTTTGTTGCCTGTCACAAAACCCATCGTCCGCTCTCTCTCATTGGCATAAGGCTTTTTGTAAGTTTGAGAAGTAGAATCCCAAACCTTGCTTGGACCACATAACCTAAAGGCAAAGGACCCCGAGTAGCACATCAACGTGGGGAATGCCTTCCAAATGAAATCGACGCCGTGAACCATGGCCAATGGTGGCTCATCGTCCTTGATAACTATAGTAGAAACACAGTGACCATCGAAAGTGTCATTGACCTCACGACGCATGGCCCGTTGTACTTGAGCAAGTACAGAGGTGAGTGTCGCCGATGAAGCCATGTGGGACCAAATTCAACGTAGCAGATGTGCGTAAAATCCAACGCCGCGGCATCCACCAACCTAGGGGACCGGAAAGGTGATGGATGTATGGCCCATCCTCAAGCACCTTTGTCCGAGTATCCACCAATGGGGGTACATTCTCAAAAATGTACTCCAGTGGCATCGATTGGTTGGTAATTCACTACTAGATGAGCCTGAGCAAGTCCGCAAAGAGACCCGACCGTGAATCCTCCAAGCCACGTTCACTCCCCGCCTATGAATGGCCTTGGTAAGGCCATCCGGCAATCACGAAGTCCACGTGACCTAACCGTTGCAGATCATCCTCACCGATCAACGTCACATCACCTGACAACTTGCCTAATACTCACAGATGGCCGAAGACGGTAACTGCTCCTGATACAACGCCAGAAGATGTTGAATGTGATGGCGAGCGGCATAGTTAACTGCAAAGCCGCTATAGACGTGGATGTACCGGCGTACCTTGAGCGTAGCCTCTAATACAAGCCTGAGCCCCGTACCCATACCAACAAATAGCTTCACGAGGGTAATACCCTCATCTAGTGGTTGCCACTAAATAGTGCGAGCCAACAACAGAGTGGAAGAGTCCATAGAGAATTATGGAGCATCAAGAGCGTCCACAATCTCTTGACTACAATGGCTGAGCTCTAATTGAGTTGAATTGATTAGCTCAATTAGCTCAATTAGCTAAATTTCAGCCGGATTAATAAGCTCAATTTGAGCTCAATTTGCAGGTCATCGCAAGAATCCACTTCTGCCATTTGAGCTCAATTAGCTCGAAATTGAGCTTTATTCTAGGTCTTCTTTGTCACGTTATCCACCCCAAAATCGAGTGGATAAAGCACTTGTTGACCCACCAAAATGTAGCACGTACCATTGAGGGCCGGGAGCATACCATTGAGTGTTGGGCACGTGCCACTGAGAGTCCAGTGCATACCGTTAGGGTCGAGGCACGCAACATTGCGGCGTGATTGTGGGACTCCGTTTCCACATGGTGCCGGAAGTTAACTTTAAAATCTCACTAAAACAAAAAAAATTAGTTAATTAGTTATGATAGTTCACGCTAGGATACAGCCTATAGTTGTCAGGTAAGAATAAAGGCGGATGGGCCGGACTGCAAACCCTAATTAAGCCAAAAGCTGTTAAAATCGGAGCCGGAGCAGTTACCGGAATTCCGGGGCTGTCAGTTATCCGGAACCGTCAGCCGGAATCATCGCCATCAACTGTCATCATGGCTCCGTACTAACCGCCGGACTACTTAAGGATGGGGTTCGGGGTGAAAACTCTTTCTTCTCCATTTCTTCCTCGCGTGCAGGGTTTCGCATCAAGGCTTTCTCCTTCTCTCTCTCTTTTTCTCTCTCACGGTTTTCTAACCACTGGCCGTTAGGGTTTGAAGCTTAGACGGTAAGAACGGACGTGTGTCCGTTAGGGAGTGCTTCTGTGAAGACGGTGCGTGCAGGGACAACCTCGAGAGATTGTGAGGTGATAGGCTGGTCTCATATAGTCTGTGCCGATGGCTTAGAAGAAGCGAACGGATAGGGATGGGCGCGAGCGAAGAGACGAGGAGCCGGCAGTTGTGCTCCCACCTTTGACCCGCGTACTTCCGGAAATTCCAGAAGACCTGGACGAGTTCAACTTACTAAAGTCGAGCCTGAAGACGATGGGCTGCGAGGGTTTGCTCGAAGTCCCCTAGGGCATGCGAGAGGAGGTCTACGTCCAGGAGCTCATAGGCACCGCAGACAAGAAGTACAAGGGGTTGCTGAGAGCCCATCCAGAAAATTGGGGAGTTCCGGAATGGTCTCAGGCGTACGACTTCCGTGGCGGACGTACCAAGGTGGTGGAACGGCGGGACGAGTTCCAGGTGGACGAATTCGCGAGCCCGACGGACTTGAAGGCCGGCTACAACATGTAGGACCTTCGGCATCTGGACGCCCAGCTTGTGCTAGGGTTTTTAAACCCTATCTTCCATCCGGAAAAGTCGAAGCGGGTGGTGGCGAAATGGGCCTGCACCTTCCTCGGGGCACTCCGGGAGAAGATAGTGGTGGACTGGGGTACGCTCATCACGGACCTCATCAACCGCCTCGTGGCCAATCTCCAGAAGGTAAGAAGACGGCCACACCGCTAGCATCTTATGTGGTGCACCTCTATGCTCACCACCTGCAGCTTTCGCCGGCGGAAGTCCGGAAGTACGACATAGTCCTCAACTTCCACAAGTACGGAGGGGATGAGTCGGAAGAGGAGGAAGCCGGAGGGGAGGAGCCTGCGCAAGAAGCAGCCGCCACGAGCACTTCGGAAGGCCGGAAGGCTCCGAAGCAACCTCGGGGAAAGGAGCCCGAGACGGAGAGTCCGGGCATCCGCAGCTCATCCGCGTCTTCCGGAGAAGATGAGTCCGGACCCTCAGAAGGGACTAGCCGGAAGAAGAGGAAGGTGGATCGGGACGACTCCAAGGGTCAGCTCAAGCTGATGGATGAGCTCACCCGCGACATTGGCTGGAGGGTTGGACTCCTTAAGGAGACCAACTACATCATCACCACCAGCGTGGAGCAAATCTTCCGGAGCCTGGGCGTGGAACGGCTGGGGGACGCCATCCACTGGGTAGAGGAACTCCGGAGCCGGGAGGTGGGCACAAAGGAGTTGCACACCCAAATTGCGTCTCTGTACAAGGCCAACAATGAAATGGAGAAGAAGATGAAGCCGTACCTCGACGAGGCAACGCTAGCGGTGACGGCCCGGAAATTGGCTGAAGAAAAGGCCAACGCTTCCGCAGCAGCCTTACTGGAGGTCCGGGCAGCACTGGATATTCCGGTCGACGTGGTCAACCGGAGCCGGCTCTTCACCGAACTGGTGGAGAAGAAGGAGAAGGTCATCCGGGCCAACATCATCCGGTTCCTCCTCGCCAGGCAGATAAGATGGGACGGACTTGGGAGCAGATGAAGCTGCTGGTCGACATCATTGTTGTGGAGTTTCCGGAGTAACCAGCAGCACTTGGATCGGAAGGCACCCTGACCACAACACGAACCCCAGCCCCTCCAGAACCACCGACCAAGACCACTCCAGCTCCGGAAACCTCCGCGAATCCGGAGTCCCTGGACACTCTGCCACGGACGCCGACGGAGGGTATCGTACTTCCCAACCCGAGTACAAGTGAGATCCTGAAGACGCTTCCGGATATCCTGTTGCCACCCAATATGCGGCTACCAGATCCTCCAGCGGAAGGCGGCCTCCCAGCTGCACCAAGGTCCGTGTTCCGGAGGTTGGCGCCCGGACCCAGGAGTCCGTCCAGAAGCTACAGGGACTTCGTCCGGGAGACCGGGTTAGCTTCCGCTGCGGATGCACTAGCACCTCCGGTTCCGGAAGGATCTCCGCAACAGCCCCCTCCACCGCCGGACGCCAGTACTCCGGTGGTGGCTGTCCCTCCAAGAGTCGGACCCTCGACTCCAAGGACCAACCATTCACCGGCAATTTCAAAGAAGGCGAAGGGCAAGGCGCGCGTTCCGGTGGAGATCTCCCCCTCCCGTCGGAATGGAAGAAATCGGGGCCCAGGTGCTCTCACTTAGGATTAGTTAGACTTTATGTTTCTTTTTCTTCTTTTCTCAAGGTTAGAGTCCGGATGAGTAGCGACTAACGATGGGGCCCCCAGTGCACCCGGCTGCTGCCGAAATCAATAGCCAGTTTTGTAGTTAGAGTAGGAATTCCGGAGGCCGGAACTGTTCCGAGATTTTAGGATCTGAGATCCGATCTCGGACTTTTCCGGATTTCTCGAATCTTTTAGATAAGATCTATCGGGTTTTCCGTAGAAGTAGGTAGTAGGAAATCTGAATTTAGAGAATTCAGAGAGTATTTAGTAGTGAGGTTTTGGGAAAAACCTCTTATCTTGTCTTCCCACTTAGTAATATACATTACCTTTTTGTACCAGTCTTGCTATCTCGTGCTTGTGGGTGGTGTGTGGACCTTTGTGGTGTCGGATCCATTCTTGTGGGTAGGGTTGTGTGAATATATCTTCCGGATTAGTGTAACTCACCGTTCTGCCGGAGGGGGAAGCCATGAAGGTCGGTGTTAGAAGATCGCCCGGGAGAGTTGGAGAGAGCTATTGGAGAGGTGTTCCTGGTAGTCTCCAGGGTCCGGAAGTAGCCATGAAGGGATGAGATGAACTGCAGAGGTGTTCCTCGTAATCTCTAGTTTGCGTTAGGAATCGTGCAAAACTGGATTCCAGTCAATACCGGAGTTCTCTCCTAAGATAGGAAAAAGCCTGATACCAATACTTAGACGGAGTAACCATAGTAAATGGTGAGCCTCTATTTCGGAGAATTGCAACCATACCCACCGGAATGTCGTTGTAGTCCAGATTAGTCTCTGTGTGACCGCATCCGGAAGGCCTTCCGGATGTTGTGAGAGCCGACGTCTCACAGCAACAATCAAATTACTAGTTAGCAGAGTAGGGAGAGTGGTGTTTGGTCACTATAAGTTCTGGACAGTAGGTGCCTAGCCACTTTAAGTCACAGGGCAGTGGGAAACCCAGCCACTTACACAAAACAGGGTCAGTGGACTTTGGCCGCTTGCTTAAAAACTCCAGGAGACTCTCTGAGGAGGAACAAAGACTAATCAAACTACCCTCCAGAATTCCGGAGATTTCTTTCCGGAAAACGTCGTACATAATTTGGACTCGGGAAGGATCCGGACGTAACCTAAGTAAGTAAAGTCTATAGCTAACTTGTAAACAAATTGTTGTGTTAAGTTTAGTAATCCGGAGTATTGGAAAGAAGAATATTAGATCTCTGTGGGAACGAAACCGGAGCGGTAACTTTGGAAAGCTCTTAGTGACGATTGGGGGGTTTCCGGAGGGACACTGTCTCTACGAACTGCAACAGTGACACATACCATTGTGAGCGGCGCGCGCAGTTCTTTATTGAGCGCATATCGTTAGGGTCTGGGCACGTACCAATGGAGGTCAGGTACACGCGCACATGGGTCGGATTCGAGGCTGGGTGCGCACGCTTGCGCGGTTGCGCGTAAGCTCAAATTGGAAGGTGGGTACTTTTTGGACATGAACTTCACACTTCTAACACCACTAAATGGGTCGAGCATGCGCAGAGGGGGCTAAGTGCGTGCGCGACTTAGAAATTAGGTTCGTGGTGGACATTAGCTTCACTCTATTTAACACCACTAAATGGGTCAAACGCATACCGGTATAGATAGGGCACGTAGGAATATGAGTCGGAGGCATACCTAAATGGGTTGGACACGTACCAATAGGGGTCAAGCGCATGCGCATAGGGGGTTGGGCGCGCACGCTTATAGAGTCGCACACGTGTATGGATTGGAAGTTTGATTTATTGTGGACATGAACTTCACACTACTAAAAGCATGTCCGTCCCTTGTATGCCATGTGGGACTCCGTTCCCACATGGTGCCGGAAGTTAACCTTAAATTCCGGCCAAAACAAAAAAATTAGTAAAGTAGTTACGATATTTTTGCATTAGAATACAGCCTATAGTCTTGATGTAAGAATAATGTCGGATGGGCCTGACTGCAAACCCTAATTAGGCCTAAAGCTGCTAAAAACAAAGCCGGAGTAGTTACCGGAATTTCGGGTCAGTCAGTTATCCGGAACTGTCAGCCGGAACTGTCGTTATTAACTATCATCATGATACCGTACTAACGGCCAGACTACTTAAGGCTGGGGTTTGGAGGCAAACTCTTTCTTTTTATTTCTTCTTCGCGTGTTGAGGTTCCGCTCCAGCGCTTTCTCTTTCTCTTCCTCTCTCACTCTTACGGTTTTCTAACTGCTGGCTGTTAAGGTTTGGAGCTTAGACGGTTAGAACGGACGTGCGTCCGTTAGGGAGAGTTTTGGTAAGGATGGTGCGAGCAGGGACAACATCGAGAGAAAGTCAGGAATTAGGTCGACTCCATGAAGACGGTCCCGATGGCCAAGAAGAAACGAACTGATAGAGATGGGCGCGGCCGGAGAGACGAAGAGCCGGCAGTCGCGCTTCCACCTTTGATCCGCGTTCTTCCGGACATCCCAGAAGACTTGGACAAGTACAACCTACTGAAGGCGAGCCTGAAGACAATGGGGTGCGAGGGTTTGCTCGAAATTCCTTGGGGCATCCGGGAGGAGGTCTACGTCCGGGAGCTGGTAGGGACGCCGGACGAGAAGTACAAGGGGTTGATGAGAGCCCATCCGGAAGTCTGGGGAGTCCCGGAATGGTCTCAGGCGTACGACTTCCGGGCTGGCCGCACCAAAGTGGTGGAACGGCGGGACGAGTTCTTGATAGACGAATTTGCGGGACCGGCGGACCCGAAGGACGGCTACAACCTGTAGGACCTTCGGCACCAGGACGCCCAACTCATGCTAGGGTTTTTAAACCCTATCTTCCATCCGGAGAAGCCGAAGCGGGTGGTGGCAAAATGGGCCTGCACTTTTCTCGGAGCATTCCGGGAGAAGATAGTCATGGATTGGGGTACGCTCATGACCGAACTGATCAACCGCCTTGTAGCCAATCTCCAGAAGGTGAAGAAATCGGCAACATCCATGGCCTTATATATGGTGTACCTCTACTGTCACCACCAGCAGCTAACTCCGGCGGAGGTCCGGAAGTACGACGAAGTCCTCAACTTCCAGAAATACGGAGGTGATGAGTCGGAGGAAGAAGAGTCCAACGGGAAAGAGCCCGTACCGGAAACAACTCTTGTAGAAACTCCGGAAGGCAAGAAAGCTAAGAAGAGACCTCGGGGAAAGGAGCCCGAGCCGGAGAGTCCGGGCATTCGCAGCTCATCCGCGTCGTCCGGAGAAGACGAGTCCGGATACTCGGCGGAAACCAGCCGGAAGAAGAGGAAAGTCGACCGGGAGGACTCTAAGGGCCAGCTCTGGCAAATGGATGAGCTCTCGCGCGAGATCGGTTGGAGAGTTGGCCTCCTTAAGGAAACCAACTACATCATCACCACCAGCATAGAGCAAATCTTCCGGAGCTTGGACGTCGACCGACTGGACGACGCCATCAACAGGGTGTAGGAACTCCGGAACCAGGAGGCGGACACGAAGGTGCTCCACACCCAAATCGCTTCCATGTACAAGGCCAACACGGAGATGGAGAAGAAGGTGAAGCACTACGTCGCTGAAGCAGCTCTAGCGGTGACGGCCCGGAAACTGGCAAAGGCAAAGGCCAATGCCTCTGTAGCTGCTTTAACGGAGGTCCGGAAAGCTCTGGAGGTGCCAATTGATGTGGTCAACCGGAGCCAACTCTTCACCAAACTGGTGGAGAAGAAAGAGAAGGTCACTAGGGCCAACATCATCCGGTTTCTCCTGGATTAAGCGGAGAAGATGGGACGGACCTAGGGGCTGATGAAGCTGATGGTCAACATGATCATCGAGGAACATTCGTAAGACACAGTAGAACCTGGAATGGAAGGCACCACGACCCCAACACGAACTACGGCCCCTCCGGAACCACCGACCATGACCGCTCCAGTTCCAGGCACCTTAGCGAATCCGGAGTCTCTCGACACTCCTTCACCTCGGACATCAACGAAGGGTATCGTATTGCCTAATCCGAGTACGAGTGAGATCCTGAAGAAACTTCCGGACCTTCTGTCGCCACCCAACATGCGTCTGCCAGATCCTTCGGCGGAAGGCGATCTCCTGGCTCCACCAAAGTCCGTGTCCCGGAGATTGGCGCCCAGACCAAGGAGTCCATTCGGAAGCTAGAGAGACTTGGTCTAGGAGACCAGGTCAGCTTCCGCGACGGAGCCGCCAGCACCTTCGGTTCCGGAAGGATCACCGGAACAACCTCCTCCACCGCCAGATGACAGGACTCCGGTGGCTAGTGTTCCTCCAGCGACCGAACCATCGACCCGGAAGACCAACCTTTTGTCTGCAACGTCGAAGAAGGCGAAGGGCAAGCAGCGTGCTCCGGTGGAGATCTCCCTCTCCCGCAGGAGTGGGAGAAATCGGGGCCCATGTACTCCGACTTAGGTTAGTTAGGTTTTTGTATTTCTTTTTGGGCTTTAGATTCCGGATCAACAACGATTAACGATGGGGCCCCAGGTGCACCCGACTGCTGACGGAATCGAGTGCCAATTTTATAGTTAGAATAGAAATTCCGGAGACAGAACTGTTCCGTGATTTGTGGATCTGAGATCCGAATTGGAATTTTTCCGGATTTCTCGGATCTTTTAGATAAGATCTAGCAAACTTCCCGTAGGGTAGCTAAAAAGAAAGCTAAATTTAGGAAGAACTTAGCTAGTACTTAGTAGTGAGGTTTTGGGCAAAAACCTTTCATCTTGTTCCTCTCACCTAGAAATACACGTTATTCTTTTGTACTATAGACTTGCTACCTTGTGCATATGGTGTGATGTGTAGAACTTGTGAGTGACGGATCCATTCTTGAATGTGTGTGGTTGTGTAAGTGGTTCTTCCGGAATAGTGTAACTCATTTGTTTGGCCCGAGGGGGAAACTATCTAAGTCAGTGTCGGGAGATCGCCTGGGAGAGCTGAAGAGAGCTATTGCAGAGGTGTTCTTGGTAGTCCCCAGGGTCCAGAAGTAGCTAGGAGGGGATGAGATGAACCGCAGAGGTGTTCCTGATTATCTCTAGTTCACGGAAGAATCCGTGTTAAAATGGATTCCGGTCAGTGCCGGAGTTCTCCCCTAAGATAGGGAAAAACCTCACACAAAGATCTAGACGGAACACCCATAGCGAACGATGAACCTCTGTTCCGGAGAATTGCAACCGTACTCACCAGAATGTCGTTGTAGTTTGGATTTATTTCTGTATGACCGCATCTGGAAGGCCTTCCGGATGTCGTGAGAGTCTAAGTCTAGCAGCAACAATCAAATCTTCGGTTAGCAGTGTAGGGGGAGTGGTGTTCGGTCACTATAAGTTCCGGACAGTGGGTGCCTAGCCACTTTAAGTCACAGGGCAGTGGAAAATCGAGCCACTTACACAAAACAGGATCAGTGGACTCCGGCCACTCGTTTAAAAACTCCAGGAGACTCTCTGAGGAGGAACAAAGACAAATCAAACTACCCTCTAGACTTCCGGAAACTACTTTCCGAAAATCCTTGTACATAAACCGGACTCCGGAAGAATCCGGACTGACCCTACGTAAATAAAGATTATAGCTAACTGCTAAACGACTTGCTGTAACAAGTTTAGTAATCCGGAGTATTTGGAAAAGAACATTAGGTCTTTGTGGGAACGAAACCGGAGCGGTTACTTTGGAATCACTTAGTGACGATTAGGTGCATTCCGGAGAGATACTGTCTCTACAAACTGCAACATGTCAACCCGGCGTTATTAAAAATATCTTGAAGAATTCAAATCCACCAATTCCATCATTGTGACTAATTTCATATGTTATATATTTTCTAGAACAATACACATGATATATAGAACACTTATTAATCCAACACGAGATCATCACAAAACAAAAATATAAGATAAATAGAATATCTATACACATTTTTTCTTTAGGAATTTCATGGAAATTGGTCTATTTTTAAAAAAATTGTTATTTTATGATCTACTTGGGGTTCCCAAATGGGTCAACTAGGGCCCCAAGTCATCTACTTGAGGTCTCTAAGTGGCTCAACGAGGGCCCCAAGTAATCATGGATTTAGGATTTAGGATTTAGTGTTAAAAAAGGCATCTTAGAATTTAGAATTTAGGGTCCGGGGGAGATCATTTGTTCTAATTTTTAGTAGTTTGAAATCATAGCCTTGGAGAATCTTGTAACCGGCACTTTGTTTAAAAATGGCTTGAGTTCAATCTTATATCTAATTTTGCTACCTATGTAGGATAATAAGCAAAGGATATAAAACGATCCAAAGAAGTAAATTCTAGAGTGCGTTACTTTTTTGTTTATATTGTACACTAAGCCCAAGACTTTAATGATTTGATTCAATTCCAGAGCTTCAAATATTGTTTTTAATTCAAATGGTTGTACTATCTTTAAAATTGAGTTGCATTTCTTATCAGATTAAATGTTTTGCCATGAGAATGTACTTCTAGTCTTGTACAAACACATTCATAAGTAAATAATATGCTTTCCTACACGCTTAATTCATACACGTAGAGAATGCTTAAATTCCAAAGTTTTCTTAACATTTCACGGTAAAATTATTCAAGAGTTGTCTTTTTCGAGGGGGAATAAAAGAGGAGGAAATGAAGAAAATAACAACGTTGTTTGCCACAAGATGTTGACATAGACTAATAAATGTGATTGTTAATGGAATGTGAGTTCTTTGTCTTATTATGCATAATTGTAGAATTCAATAAACTCAAAATTTGTAAATTCATATCTATGATGTAAATTAGGTTTTAAGAATATATTTGAAGTAACATCCATAAACTTCAACAAAGGTAGCAAGTTATCACATTGCAATGCAATTTTGGTGATTGACCTACTACAAGACATTGACATTGAATTAAACTTTGTATATGTAAGGAACTATAATAAGAATTTTGATACATCATAAATAATAGCATTGTACTATGCTATAAATTAAACAACTTCGATTAAAAACAATATCCAAAGCTATGGAATTGAATCGGATCATTAAAGTCTTGGGCTTAGTGTACAATATAAAGAGAAAAGTAACGCACTCTACAATTTACTTCTTTGAATCGTTTTATATCCTTTGCCAATTGAATTTTCTACACAGGTAGCAAAATTAGATATAAGATTGTAAAGAACTTAAGCCATTTATAAAAAAAGTGCCGGTTACAAGATTCTCCAAGACTATGATTTCAAAATGCTAAAAAATTAGAACATGTGGCTATACGAGACATGGCCCCATTCTAAAAAATTAGAACATGTGGTTATACGGGACATGGCCCCCATGCCAGACTGTTCGGCCACATTGTCAACACCCTTGCCCCTTGAGTCGTCATCGAGGAAACTCTCTTCCACCTTTGGCTCCTCATTAGAAGTCGGCAGTTGGGCAACCGCACTTTCCTTGAGCACAGTCACCAATTCCACACGTTGGCGTCAGTGCTCCTCAACCGGGCGAAACTCTGTCCAGTGCTGCACGGTCTACCTCCTGTATGTTTAAAGGGCCTCCAACTCTAAATATTGGGGCAACAGCTCGAACGCGTACCAGTCGTTAAACGATGGCGTCCGATGACACTTCTCGTTCATCCAGGTCTAGAATACGAGCCACCAATCGGGCAAGGAGATGCCTCCAGCCCATCCCGAGAATCTATCTTGGACGACATGACCGTGATCGTCCTCCATGTTGTCAAACGTACTGACGTCCTAGACCTGAAGCCTACGGTCGGTATCCAATGCCAAAACAGGCTCAAAAGCCTCGTTGGTATCTGACCCTAGCTCAAAGTCTGAGGTAGAAGCACTCTCTGGGTGGTATGGTGAGGATGAGCGATAATACTGACACCGGTTACTCATTATGAACAAAAAATACCTCGAGATCTATCTACGAATACTATTTAGAAGGTAAGGATATGAACGGGCAACCTACATTTGCAAAACCACCTAACTTTGTGGTTCACTGGTCATCACCTCCGGCTAGCACATGTCCAACCACATATTCTTACATAAAAAGGTCTTGCTAGCTATGAACCGACTTCACCTTTACAACAGCCTATCACAATCTAGCGACAACAAGAAATGGGGCCACCAGATAACACCAACAAGAAGCCCGCAATACGGGGATGTACTGCACAAGAATCTAGAAATCAAAATTGGATCTTCTCCTCCAACAACATAAAAGCAGAAATAGACAAGGGGATCAGAGCCACTGGCGCACACATGCAATGGGTAGCCTCAAGTAGCAACACCTACAAGCAAAGAGAAACACTCGGAAATGTTCCCCTCAATGTCGAAAACTAAAGAAGTAGACGGACGTTGACCGCGGTGTTTAGAAACACAAATCTCCCCAATGCAATTGTCACAATGGGTGGTTTAACGCGATATTAATCTAATTCAACACCTTTATTTGATTAAATAGAAAAATCCCTAACAAGAAGTGCAACTTTACTCACATACGAGCCAAGTTGCCCTCACAAACTACTTCCAAAGTTTAGACACTAATCTATTTTAATTTTTAAAGCCACATATACATGTGATTGTTTTTTAAAGTTTTGAAAACTAGCCAAAAAATTTGTACCACTACTCTTATATTTCGCTCGCAAATCCAAGTCCGCAATCGGAATTGCAAAATAACTAAAATTGCAAAAGTTGGAAAATTAAGATGCTCGCTTTAGGGACTTTTGAAATTTGAGCACTAAAACTAGCGCTTTTGAGATATTTTGGCAAGGAATTGGGACACTAATCAGGTTTGTATGCATGCCGCAATTGAGTCCCCTCCAGATGGATCCCCCCAAGTAGCTCTCGACCATGGGGCGCCTTTGGCTTCAATTGCTCATGGCTCGATGCAGTGAGCTGAAGATTCTGCCTGAGTTCTAACTTAGCCCATTGTCGTGTTGAGAGAACCTTGCTTTAGGAAATACAGGGTCTTTTTTGTATTTAGGTAGTTAAGTGCAAGACTTATCTTGTATGTATGGCTTCAACGAACATAAAAAACGGCTACTATGCATTTCTTTTGCTTCCAGTCTATCTCCATAACACTCTTAATCTAGAAGTTCCCATTTTCAAACGCTGCCCCTAAAAATCCCATCACTAATCTTAACATAACTTTCTATCTATAAGTCCAATGATCCTAGGAATTTGACACAACCTTTATAACCTTGTTAAAAAGATATGTACCAATTTTCACTACTATGGGATCTATTCTCAATAAGATCCATGGCCTCAAACTCTTCTGCCTCTAATTTCATACCGCCCTTACTTCAACTCTTCATCACTCCTATTCTATTACGGAAAAAGATCTCAAAATTTGTGCATATATCACTTATATAACAAAAAACACTTTCACAAAAAAATTAATCCTAAAGATTCTATCAATAATCTCCCAAAGCGTAGTTTCCTTATACCAAGATCTGCCCTTGAATCCCTCTCAAAACCCCGGTTACAATTTACCTCCTAACTTTTAGAATATAATCCTAATGCATCTAAGATTTCGACACAAGCTTTTTAAGGCAATTGCAATATTACCCTCAAAATCTCACTATCAAATTCACAATGATCGCGAAACACCACTCCTTCAAAGTCTTTGTACATTACTGCCTCAATTTCTAAACCCCTCTTTATTCAAATCCGCACCACGGCTTCACTAGAAATCAACTTTGACTGGAGCGTGTGATACATCACTAGAAAGATAACAACACTTTAAAAATTGACAATCAAGTTCTAAGAACTCGCGATGCTACAACCAGAAACCCGAGGCTATTTGTAGTCTTGAGAGAAGAGTTCGAGCAGGGGAGATGGGCAAGAAAATCAAGAATTAACATTAGCCCACGCCTTCAAGCCTCCTCTTTTGACCAAAGTTTGGTCACCTAAGTCAATTTACCTCCAATCCTTGCCCATATCTTCCCACATAAGCCTAGATTCCCTATTATCTCTCATCTATAATGTCAACAAGTAGTTGCCCATATTTTCTTCCCTCTAACTTGACTCCAAACATTAACATTTCTTACTTTTACTACAAACTAAAATATCATAACACTCTGTTTAGGTTTTTTGATCTTAGAAGCGTTAGGAAATGGCTTAAATATCATTAGAGCCCATGTAGTGTCATCGACCGCGGCTCAGTTCGGCTAGTTGAGCATTTCGTTGCACCTCGCCGGTTCGGGTTCGATTCCTTGGCTTGTCAGAGCTGCTAGTCCACGCGTGGTCAGGGGACTGCTGGATTCAGCATGTCGTATCTCTTCATGTCATCAATAGTATGTATCGTATAGCCACTTGACTACTACATATACTCATGATCTATACAAATCTCATAAGAGCTACCCTATCATAAGCATACATAACATGTAACTATCAGCAATTCCACACAATACAAGGCAACCATGTAGAATTCCACAATTGCCCCTTTAGCTGAATATAGCGCCCTCGCAACTCAGCTAGCAAAAGAAAACATAGCTACTGAAGTAAATAACTATCTACAAAATATACTATAACAAACATGAAGTTGATAATAGTCCATTTGAGTTTTCAAATCAAGTTGTAAAGAAAGGAGTAAGCTGGGTACAATTGAGCCCCATCCTCATTCGCTTCCAACGCTATTTTTGTCGTTGGACTCTACTTTCAACTTAGCAGTACTCTTGATGATGGTACATTCTCACTTCATCCACGCAACATAGCATTACCTTGATTTCTTATACCGTGGGCAACTCCAATCTCTTTCAGGAAGTATTGCCAGAGGAGGACGAACACATGCCATATGCCACCCTCTTTGACATTGACCACATAACAACATAGTTGCTGCGCCCTTGGTTTCTCCACTGACAAAACATCTATATCCAGCTGGAACCACCGCCATCTCTAGATGTATTGATCCTTCAAAAGGTAAATGACAAGGTGCAAAATTCTTGGTATTGTCCCTGCACTCTTGTGCATCTTTTCTTTCTAAAAGAAAGACCCCACTTGGCAAGATCTCTTTGACCCGCAAGATGGTTCTACCTACTCGAACATCCAAGGTCGTGGGTGCCTCACGTTGTAAATATACGTAATCACCCACTTGAAAACATCGAAGCTGAGGTTTGTAAGCCCCATTCCTAATACGTGCATAACGCAACCTATTTCTATGTTGCGCTATTGCCAAGTTCTCCATAGCCATAGGCATGGCCCTCTGTAAATACTCAGCACGATCTTGTAGTACTTGTGCCCAAATCTTCGGATCATCCAAGTCCACAACAGGGTTTAGTTTCTCTCTTACTGCCGAAGGCAATATTGGCTCTCTGCCATAGAGTAGCTGATAAGGACTATATTATGCCAGAGAAGCTTGCCGGCTGAAGCGATAACCCATCGCTATCCACGGTAGCTTGAGGTCCCAATCTCCATGATTGTCTGCTAGCAATCCATATTTGCGCAATCCACGTTTGACTGTCTGAACCACTCTCTCTGCTAATCCATCTGCCTCTGGGTGGTCTTTAGAAGTTGTTCGATGATCAATTAGAGCTTTAGTGCAAAGCTCTTCAAAAGACCCAAGGAACTCCCTTCCTTGGTCTGTCAACACCTCTGCAGGGGCTCCAAACCTAGCTAGAACTCGATCTAGAAATGCCACCGCTGCTAGCTCAGAGGAATTTTGCGGTAAAGCCACCAGCTCAATCCACTTGCTGAAATGCTTTACCATAACAAGTACATACTTAGCACCTGGTTTTGTGGTCATCAATGGTCCAGAAAAATCAAGACTCCACCTATAGCCCAATCCCATAATTGGTAATGGTTGTAGTTGGGGAGACAAGGTATTGAAGCTTGATCTAACCCGATCGCAAACTTCACACCTCCCCACATAGGTTGCCACCTCTTGTTGCATGCCCATCCACCAATATTTACCACGCAACATTAAGTGTGTGCGTCGTACTCCAAAATGTCTCAAGTCTTCATGCATTTGTTGTATCAACTGAAGACGTTGTTCTGGCCTTGGAACTACCCTCCATGTTCCATCTTGCCATCTCCGAAATATGAGTCCACCCTCCCAATGAAACCTAGCCACCCTATGAGCTATTTGGTCCCGCTCTTGAGGTGTGGTATTAGGAAGAAACCCCCCATGTTATAGACGATACAAAATCCCTTCATCTCGCCACACATCAGTGGTGATTCTGGATCCCTTTTCATCTGATTGTTCATCCACAACATTTTCCAAAGCTCCATCAATAGTTTGGCCAGATTTTCCTTCTATCCATGCCAAATAAACTGAAGCATGCCAACCTGGCACTGCCTCTTGGTCAGATGTACCGTGCCACCATGCACTTGTCAAGTCTTCTTGCAATGGGCTTGGATTACGGCTTAAGCCATTTGCATCCAAATTTTGCAACCCTGCCTTATGGACTACTTCAAAATCATATTCTTACAATAATAATGCCCACCTGGCTAACTTCCCTGTAAGCTTGTCTGATTCCATCAACCACTTAAGAAGTTGATGGTCAGTCACAAGTGTAAAGCTTTGCCCATAAAGGTATGGACGGAAATGCGCCACCGCCTATACTACCGCAAGACATTCTCCTTCATAGGATGAATACTTGGCCTTTGCATCATTGTTACTTCAAGAAGCATACACTATAAGAAACCCGTGTTTTTTGTGATGTTCCAAAAAACGCGGAATAATGTCTAAAAAAACAGGGATGATGTCCACGAAAACATCACCTAAAATCGGATCAACCGAAACATGCAAAAACATGGCAAAAATTGCACTCAACATAGACAATGTTTACCTTAACATGCGTTTGGGTGCTTAGAAGTGGTGCCATGTGGATGCCACGTCGGGGCCACATCAGCGCCCTTTTCGACAAGCAGTGCCATATGGAAATGATTTCCATCCAGCCCTTTGGTGATGTGGCAGAGGACGTGGTCCCGCCAAAATCTGACGTGGATTATGACAGCGCGATGATGTGGCATGCCATGTCAGCAAACTTTGAGGCGGTTTAGGATTTAAAACGTGTTCACTTTGATGTCCCGAGCAACACAGGTGTGTTTCCGCAGACACTCTCCGTGGTTTAGTGGTGTTTGCTGAGATGCCTGTGTTGACATTTTGTATGTAGAATTTGATGTTATCGCAGGCAGACTTGATGTCAATATTGAAAGCATATATTACGGCCTTGTTTGTGTGGACATCGTGACCAACATTTAGTGTGACTACAGTGTGTCTTCATGCTATCAATGGTGTTATGCTGGATGTTTGGATGAATGTCTGCGACGACGTTCAAGATATAATTCTAGACATACCTGCGTTTGAGTGGGCATGTGCAGTCAACGTTGGTGACGTCCATTAAAATATATTCGACGACATCACATGCAACAAACGTGCAGAATGGCTGTCTACTCTAACGTCTATTGCTCCGTATATTCCGGTTGCAATGGATGTCGCTTTTAGCGCTGGAGAATGTCTCCGACAATGTACATACATTGATAGCAACATTTGAAATTAGATTAAAGCAAAGAAAATAACGTCTGCAGGGTTTATAGTTACCAAAGCGCAATTCCATTTTAAGTGTCAGCGTACATTTCAAGTGCTGAGTTCAAACTCTGGTTCCCTCTGCTTGCCAGCAAAGTAGGTCGAAGTTGGTTCAAAAATCTTAGCATATCCTTGCAAGCAGCCGTTGGCGAGAGTGTGGATCTATCACTCTATCTCGGGAATGCAGTGCTCTACTGTTCGCTGCAGTATCAATACCGCCCTTCCCCCTAGTCTGGACATCGACAAGCACAAGAAAAAAATCACAATAGAGTCTCGATTGTGCAAGTTGCATTGTGTGGACAACAACAAGGCTAGAATCTCCATGTTTTGTGTTGGCGAGGCAAGCTGCGTGAGAGTTCTCACTGTAGATGTGTCAAGACCGGGATGTCCCACGTGACGTTCAAAAAAACATCTGTGTGTCTCAATAAATATTGCAAACAACATTCTCAACATTTAGTCAAACAACTCAGGGGCTAACTACTACCATTTCTGACAACTGAATCTTAGAATGCCGCATGCATCCTACTTGGACACACCAAATATAGTGGCCTTGCGAGCAAATTTCTTCTTCGCCACCTCGGCTCTTGTTGAGCTCCCAACTTTGGCAACGCTCTTTCCGGGTTTCGACTGGTCGGGCTGCTTGGGCTGCTCCCGCTCCTCTGCTGAATTTGGCCCGGCCCCATAGGCTCGGGTGTCCAAGTCCCGGGATGAAAGCTGCTCTTGCTCTTGCGCCCCCTCCTCTGCACACCCCTCATCTGCCAGCGAGTGTGAAGCCCCTTCTCCGACCTGCAGGGTTAGTTCTCCGCTTCGGACCTCCTTCTCCGGGGCTGTGCTCCTTAGAAGTGGCAGCAAGATGCCAAGCATAGGGACGGCGTCTATCGGGGAGACAATGGGGACAGCAGAGACAGTAGGGAAAGAAGAGACACTAGGACAGAAGAGACAGTGGGGGCATGAGAGATAGGTGGTCTCCCAGCTAGGAGTTGCTGGAACATTGCCTCCACGCGGAAGTGGGAAGCATCGATCTTCGCCTCCAACCGATCGTTGGATGCATCCAGCTTTGCCTCCAACTCATCCATCCTCGTGGCAATATCTGCAATGTTCTTCTCCTGACCTTGCTCTTCACCGACCCGCTCCGCCTCCAGACGCTGGTATTCCTTGTCCACCTCTTCGTTGATCTTCGTTTCAAACGGCTCTCGTTGAAGCCGTATACTCTGTCACAGACAAGACGTTGGCAATGGAGGATGGAGACGTCAAAGCAAACATCACAATTATCAACCGTGTTGAAACAAACATCCACATATACATGCATTTGGGCATCGAAAGATACGTAGACAGGGGTGCTTACCAGCCTAACAAGCGCAGCCTCCCGAAGTCCCTGCATTTGTGATGCCTTTGACGCCCTGCGACGTGTGATTGAACGCATCTGCGCTGACTTCTTCTTGGACAGCTCAGAAGCCCGCCATATGACGAGGTCGTTCCAACATTCAATGGACACTTCCGGGGATTTAGGGGCCTTACTGTCAATCAATTGCCCCAATCGGAATCGGAGATTGATGAGGACCTTTGTGACGATTTTCTGGAACCACATCTCATCGATCTTCTTCCCTTTGTCCTTCCCCTTGATCTCCCACTTTATCATCGCAACACATGTCATTTGAAGCATACAGGATGTTAAGATGGACGTCCAAAAGCAACAACGGAGCTCAAAGGCACTGGAGGGGCCATACCTACATATACCCGCTTGAAGAAGCGATCCTTGGCATGTTGGGATTGCCTGTCCCAACTGTGGCGGGGGTCAAGGTCCTTCGCCAGGAGCTTCACTTCCTGCTCCAGCACCTTCTTCATCGTCCCGTAGGGAATGCCCTTGGAATCCACCAACACGGGCTTCTTCATCATGTCCTCGGTGTGGGCCTCTGACTTATTGTTGCGCGGCCGAGGCAACGTTTCATCCTCCTCCGCGTCCTCTTTTGAGTACTCCTCTCCCTCGTCGCCATCCGACTCAATTGTGTGTGTGTCATACCCGCGGTTGTGCTAAGTCGGACAAGTGCACAAAAGTCAGAAGCACTCATGTCTATCATAGAAGGCACGGCAATTAGGGTTCCATGTCTGGGAAGACATCTGAACAGACGTCTCTTGTTCCAGGGGACGTCAAACAAAACCAGAGATGTAGAAGCATGTGAAGACAAGAATAGAAGGGGACACTTAGCCTTTGGGATGGAGAGGACTTGTGGAGTAATTTAATTCGTTGAGGATGGACGTCGCCCAATATACAGGCTCTTCGAAACCCTTTTCATATCTTTTTATAAGCTTCTCGCCTCCGTCACGTTGAGAGGTAGCATTTGAAAGAAGGAAAAAAAAATCGCCTCCTTGCAAGAAACTGAAAGACGAAATCTTGCTTACGTAAACATCAAAGAAGGCAAAAAACTATTCAGGATCGATGCAAATAGACTGCTTACGTTTGAAAGCCATATCAGTAGCAAGGAAGGTACGTACTTCCAAATTTGCCGATCCCATTTGTTAGAGACTTACACTAACTGGAGACAAAAGCTAGAAAATGGGACGTAGTCACGAGTCAGATCGTTGTCATTGGCCAAAAGTCGCTGAGGCAATATTATCAATATGGCGATTTCTTCAGCACTGCCGACACTCGCATTCAACTGAACGCATTTAAAGACACTTCCTCACCTTGCATCCCCCCATATTTGCACTCGGCAGATCATCGCTTCGCTAAAAAGAAGCCCTCGCGATTATCAACCTCACACATCTCAAACCGAGTCTTATATGATCCCTCCACGAAATGTTCTCTGAGCAGTTCCAACTGTGATGCTCATCGACAGTCTCAGAATCAGTGAGCGGTGATTTGTGATTAGCTTCTTGATCATTATGGCAGAAGTAAACAACCAATCTGCTCAGGTTCAATCCAGAATGTCGAGGGAGACATCTTCGTGTTGGAGAAGATGTCTTTTCAGACAACAAAAATGTTCACGGAGACGTCCTAGGCAACGTCTCCGCTCAACTACAGCCCTAGACAAGCGATCAATAGGAAGACATATCTTCCCAGCTGCGAGAGAGGAATGCACCTGAAATCCTAATGGAGGTCATCAACGTCTCCCTGTGGCGATAGAGGCTGCTCCTCCTCGGAGGATGTCGCCACGACCCTGCGCTTCCTTCTGGGCGGCGTGCGAGCTCGTGCCTTCCCCTTGCAGAGCGGAGTCACAAACCTGCCATCTCGGCGTTGCTTTGTCCGACGCTAAACGACGTCTTCATCGCTGCCTTGCTCCTGCACGTCGCGGTCCGAGCTCTCCTCCACTCTGTGTCGAGGTGGGGACCGTGGCCTCTTCGACCTTGTCTCACTCCGTTTCGGCATCCTGAGGCGCGGTACACGCCAAGGGACAAATGCCTCGCCCCGCACCTGCAACTGCTAAGCACCCACAAGCACTTGAAACTAAGAAATCAGTGCCTCATGTAGACTACGGCGGCACCTCTTCCTGTAGTGAACGTCTATGTGAACATGAACGAGAGAAGTGAAGACGTCCAAAACTAAGAAATCAGTGCCTCATGTACACGACGACGGCACCCCCTCCTGTAGTGAACGTCTGTGTGAACGTGAAGAGAGAAGTGAAGACGTCCAGAAGCCATGAAATAATGGCCATGGTTGGCGCACTACTGTAGAGCAGGCAGGACCCATGACCGTGGAGCAGCGGGACCTATGACCGCGCCAGACATTCAAAACCCTAAACTTAGCCCACCGGGACAGGATACGGAGGCGGCGAATCCCACCTTCTGCTGGAGGGCCGCAGGCAGCGTCACCGGACTTGGGACATGAGCTTCGACGCTAGTTCCAAACCGCTTGCTCCGCCGCAGTTGGGATTTGCTTGCCTCAAAGTTTTCGTTCATTGCACCTCTGGGGAGAGCATTTTTTGCAATGTGCTCAACAAAATTGTTGAAAACATCAAGTGCTGCCTTTGTGACCCCCAACCCTGACGTCTGCAATTGCGGTACACCTTCTCTCCCTCCTACAATCCTAGCCTGCTTGATGGATTGTGCACTTCCTGCCATGATACAACGTGATCTATCGCTATTGAATGCACTAAGCTAGGGTTTTTGACAGCCTTCCCCCCAAAATACTAGTGTCTACACTGTGCGCACGTTCCTCAAGTAGCGTTTGCAGCACACATATATACATGATGTGGGACACGTGGAATGTGGATGCCCTTTTGTTCATCCCAACGTCTGTTTGCTTTAAAAACGGGATGTCGTCCTAGACGTCGTTCATGACATTGTAGATGTTGTTAACTTATTATTTCGGATGTCATTCTAGACATCGTTACAAACATCAACGTGACGTTGTAGATGTCATGTTGGATGTCTCCGCAGACACTGCGCAGCGTGCACACTTGGTTGAAGAAATATAGAACTTTATATGGATATATTTGACCTAGGTGTTTGGAGCGCCTTGTATTATTGCATCCACAAACATTTACTAGGTTTTCGCATAGCCTCTACATACTGCCTCGCTTTTGTAAACTCTAACGCATTGTCACACACTCTGTTTGTGTCAGTTTATTTTGACAACACTACATACGTTCCTGCGAGCCTAGGCCATGGATCCAGATTTACGGTCTCGTGGTGCTTGAATCCGAATTGCAGATGACGGACGTACACTGCGACATATTTTCCTTGGCGATCTCATCCTGCAAACGGAACTTCGGGTTGCAACAGAGCAGAATATACAGGCCTACCTATGCCCATGTGCGAATTGTCACGGAGGCCTACGCAAATCGATCAACGTAATTAGAGAGCATCACACATCGCTTGGCAGAGACCCCTTTTTGACAAAGTCCATCATAGGAGGCGATCCACCTGAAGGATACCCTTCTCGCGGTATCTGGCTTGAGGACATTTCATTTGATGATGACATAGTCAACGCCAACCCAGACGTCGTGGACAACAATGATGTCGGCGACAACGTCGCTGACGTCCAAAGGGAGGATCCACTTGGCAACGCCGACACGGTACTCGACCAGTATCATGATGTGCAGAGGCAGGTCATGGAGGCTCTTGACCGAGGAGAGGCGTTGCACAGGGAGTTTGCGGGTGAACCCGATATGGACGTGGACGACGACGTAGACAGCGACACTGTGCACGGGCTGGAGGAACTGTACCAGCAGTCCACTACTCCGTTGTACAGGGGCTCAAAGACCAGCATTGTCTCCGCCATAATCGTCATCATGAACATGTGTGTTGTCTTTGGTGTCAGCAACAACTTCACCTCCAAACTGCTGCGGTATTTGTCGGAAGACTTGCTACCAGAGGGCAATAAGCTACCATGTAGTCACTACGCAGCGGCGAAGACCATCCGAAAGTTGGGCATGAATTACAACAACATCCATGCATGTCCAGATGGATGTGTGCTCTAAGAGGGTGACCACGCAGAATTAAATGTCTGCCCTAAGTGTTCAAAGTCACGTTGGATGGAGGGCACAAATTCTGTCCCGAGCAAGGTGATTCGACACTTTCCACTACTACCTAGGCTGAAACGTATGTGGCGGTCACCAGAGATTGCGGGCATGTTTCACAAAGCATGTCACTGAGGACGGCATCATGCGATCAGTTGTTGACAGTCCCGCTTGGAAGCACATCGACAGCGACGTCGCTTTCGACAACTTTGGCATGGAGAGTAGAAACATGCAGCTGGCTTTGGCGCTGGATGGTGTCAATCCCTTCAAGTTGAGCAACACAAACTGGTCGACGTGGCCTGTGTTGATCCTGATATACAATTTGGAGCCTTGGTTTGTCACTAAGAAATTCTTCATTTCACTATGCATCTTGATCTCGGAGAAGCGGTCACCGGCTGATGGAAACATTGATGTGTTTCTATGGCCATTGTTGGATGAGCTGAAGCAACTGTGGCATGGCGTACCAACAGTCAATTTCTCCCAACCTGAAGGGTCTCGACGCTTCAACTTGAGGGGGTTGTTGATGTGGACAATTTCTGATTTTCCAGCGTACGGGCTCATCTCCGGCCTTTGTTGTAAGGGATATAAAGGTTGTCCATGCTGTGGCCCTCACATGGATGCTCGCTCAGCAAAGACAGGTGACTTGCGTCCAGATCGAAGCACCAAAGGTTCCAAGATTGTGTTTGGTGGAATACGCAAATATCTAGCTCGTCACCATCCATATCGCGAGAACACAAGGTTTAATGGCAAGCGTGAGTCTAGGACAAGGCCTCATGCAGTTTCAGGATCGGAAGTCATCAAATACGCCGCATGGCGGTAATCATACCTTGATCTAGGTGGCAAAAAAGGAGCGAAGGGCGACCCTGTTCAGAGCACGGGCGTGAAGCGGCTGAGCGCTTTATTTGAACTTCCGTATTGGCAGGTGATATATTCAACACCTTGCAGCTTAATAGCTTATCTACCTTGCCATGCAACTAGGACATATTAACAGACACAAGAGACATTTCACAAGTGCTCTCGGGTGTCTCCCCTTCGACACTGGGATGTTTATGCCCGCGTCAGATTGGATGTCAGTGACAACACAACGTACATGTCGTGACAGCATGACAACGTTAGGTCAAAAGGATGCCACTGCTAATCCACACGTCTTGCATTTTTTATAGCATCTCAAGATCCGACACATCTTGGATGTGATGCATTGCGAGAAGAATTTGTGCGAGAACGTATTGAAAACTCTATTCGGTATGAACGACAGCCCAGGAAGTCGTCAAGATGTGGAGGACTTGAACATACGCCAAGAGATTTGGTTGCAGCCTCCACGACGACAGGGTGACGAATATTACATGCCGCATGCCCCTTACATACTCAAGCCTGACGAGAGGAGGGAATTTGTGCACATTGTGTCAAGTATACAAACTCCAACAAACTACGTTGCGGCCATTCATAAGCGACTACAAGATGGGAAGTTGCAGTACATGAAGTCCCATGACTATCATGTTCTCATGCAGCAAGTAAGAAATTCTAACATATCCTGTACATATACGCTTGTAAGAATAGATGCCAGTGGAGACATCTCTCATGTCATTACAGACATCTTCCATGCCCTCATAGATCTCCCTCATGTCATCAAGCATTCTTTGTGTATGTGCTCAACAACATGTGGCTTTTGCATATACTCCCTATGGCCGTTCGAAATCTCCTAGATGAAGAAGTGCGTCTGGCAATCATAAAAATGTGCAGGGTGTTTCAGCGAATCTGTGAAAATGAGGTCCGAGCAGACGCCCAAGAGGATCTCATGCGTGACGTGATAATGGCAACATGTGTGATGGAGAAGGAGTTTCCACCCACGTTTTTAAACATCATGGCACATCTTCCAGTGCATCTTATGGAGTAGTTGTTCATTTGCGGACCTGTCCAGTGCAGGTGGATGTATCCGATTGAGAGATACATGGAGACGCTTAAAGACTACGTCAGGGCTTACGCACACCTTGAGGGGAGCATAGCGGAAGGGTATCGCCAATCAGACTCGCTTGGCTTCTGCATAGAATACATGAAATGGCATAGGACAACAACCCATCGTGTATGGGATCCCAACGAAGATGCAACCATGAACGACGAGGTATTGCGGCGAAACGAACACACAATGCGCAAAATGTCCGACGAGGTGCGGGCCTACGCCCATACATTTGTCATCGACAATGCGTCGTGCCTGGAACCATGGCGAGAGTGAGCTCTAGTACCTCCAAACTAATGTCAGACGTTTACTTTGACTTCTCACGCAATGGCTGAGCATCTTTAAATAAGTAGTATATGCCACTGCAGATGTCACAGTAGACGTCTGTGATAACACAATTTCCATTGTTGGAACACAAGTTCGACGTATAGAATCCACAGTAATGTGTTCAGTATTTTTTGCGACCAGATGTAGGAGCATATCCCTAACACTAGATACGGGGACTGCTGCGTAGGGAATACATTGTTGCAAAGGGTCAAAGGTGGGAAGAGCGGGAGGCATTTCGGCGCCATTCAAGACATCAACGCCCCGGAAGACCTGTGACGTACCCCCCCGAACTAAGCAACATCCCTGCCTTTGCAGATTGGCTAAAGGAGCATGTGCAACACGCCCAACATGTAGGTGAGCATATGGATGAAGACGTCATACAATACTCATGTCCACCCGAGCGAGACGCAACGTCACACCGACAAATGTATTCTTTTGGAATGCACCTACGTGTTCGAAGTTCTGAAGGCGGCCTCGTTACTAGGGACTCATGTGTAGTAGCTGCCTTCACGCAGCAGCTTCGCTGGGGGATTTGCAATGGTAGGCCCATTGAGAGAACTACAGAACATGTCGGATTCATTGAAGAGATACTAGAGCTTGATTACCGAAATCATTGCACCACGGTATTGCTGTGGGAATGGGTTAAGTGAGCACGTGATGTGCGATTCCCCAGCATTGAGCGCGATAGGTACGGCTTCACTGTGGCAAACTTCAACCACATGGACAGTAGGCTGCATTCCGATTCATTTTCATTTCCCTTGCATTGCCAACAAGTATTCCTATCTGATGATCCGACAAGACGCGGACGGAAGATTGTACTCCACACAGACGTCAGGGGTAGACGTATGCGAGTACATCTTCCACAGCCCGCCCCCACCGTGATTTCTGTAGTGAACGACAAGGACTTCGGGGGGTTGCAATCAACAATACAAGAAACGGAACCGTTCAGAAGATCTGCCGCCGCTGGCGGCAGCTACGTTACAGCGGCAACAAACACAACGGCACCGGAGACTGAGGAAGAGGAATGAGAAATGGGTGTTTTATGCACGACGGCGGGAACATCATTAATAGCATTCCCAAAGTCTCCATGGGCAACACTGACATGCGTTGACAGAAAACGTCAGATTGTTAGTGCGGACGCTCTATTGAACACCCTAAACCATATCCTACAGGTTCTTTCATAGTCACCACAGACGTCGTCTATGTCTCGTAGAATGAGATGGTAGACGTCACATGAAACCATGACCATCTCCGATGCGAATGCTGGTTTGGATGTTTTTTAAGATATAGTGCCTGACGACTTCAAGCATCTCCAGAAATTTTCATTGTCGGCATAGACGTCTAGATGGATATTGGATAGAACATTCACTGGAACATGTAATTGGTATGCACTGGTTGCCACTGCCAATGTTGCATGTGACGTTGGCCTTGACATCGTGTGACTGGCCAGCTTTGCCGACGTGGAATATCGCTTGCCACGTAGTAAAGGACCTGTAAATTCAAAATTTACTGACATTTCCACGTAATCCGGATTCCAAGTCAGCCACAAATTCCCCCCCTTTATGAAATATAACAAAATTTGTGGAAATAGCTATTGTAGAAATATTCCATAAGATTCTGGAACTTTTTTTAAATTAAAAAATATGAAAATATGAAAATATGAAAATTTAATAATCTGAAAGTATTGAAATTGAAAGTAGTCAAAAATGAAACTTAATAAATAAATAAATAAATAAATAAATAACCAACAAACTTTTTTTAAATTTTGAAAACTGCCCAGCCACCTGATTATCTTACTGCCGGGCAGCCTTTTACGTGAGGTCCCAATAAATTTCAAAGACTTACACAAAGTCAAAACCGAAACCCCTTGTCGACGTGGCACTTAGACGTCTCACTTGATGTCCTGCGTAATGTCCCACTAGACGCTCACGTTTCTGCCAACATTTACGCGTTTCCTTGCTAACATCCCCATGTTTGGTAGCTAACATCCCCGTGTTTGGTAGCTAACATCCCCATGTTTAGGAGCTAAAATGCCCTCGTTTGCCAACTAACATCTCCATGTTTTTTACAACGTCCCGTTAATTCTGATGTTCTTCTGGATGTCACGTTTCAAAATATTGATGTCCAGCGGAACGTCTACGTTTTTTGAAAACATCACAAAAAACACGGGTTTCTTATAGTGATATGCAATGACATACTCCTTCCCATCATCATCCTTTTGAGTTAAAACAGCACCAATTCCCAACATACTCTAATCTGTGTGGAGTTGGAATGGTCGTCTTGCATCTGGCCTTCTCAACACTAGTGCTAAACCTAGTGCTCCTTTCAAGGCCTAAAATCCTTCTTCTTGAGTAGAGCCCCACATCCATTCTTGATCAGAGCATGTCAATAGAGTCAAAGGTTTAGTCAAAAGACGAAAACCACGAACAAATCGACGGTAATAGTTTGCTAAACCCATGAAAGCTCTCAACCTTGACACATCTCTAGGAATTGAAATTCTATTTAAGGCTTTCACCTTTGCTTGTTGTATACCTAAACCTCTTGGCGTGATCATATGGCCCAAATAAGGTAATTGATCATGAAAGAATTTGCACTTTCCATGATGCAAGCGAAGACCCCATTGTTGCAGCCTTTCAAATACTTGCTCCAAATGTTTTACATGCTCTTATGGTGTATCACTAAAGATAATAACATCATCTATGTAACACCGAGCAAATGGCAAACCTTTTAAGACTTGATCCATCACACGTTGAAATTCCGCTGGAGCATTCTTCAATCCAAAAGGTAAAAACTTCCAATGAAAGAACATATCTCTTCCATCATCATCTATTCCCTAAAATGTTGTCTTCACCCGATCTTGTTTTCTCAATGGCAATTAGTGGTACCCTGACCTCAAGTCCAAAGTACTAAAGACTCTTGCTTTATCAATTGCATCAAATAATTCCTCAGGTGTAGGCATAGGGTAGCGATCTGATTTGGTCTTCTTGTTAACTGGCCGGTAGTCTCCACACATACGCTTCTCCGTCCAATTTCCAAGAATGCACTTCTTCGTTGGCATGACCGTCGCACATGCATATTCACCATCTGAGAGCTCCACCAAACCTGCATCAAATAACTCCTTGCATCACAGTTTGACACCATCTCTCTCAAAAATACTCAACTTGTATGGACGTCTAAATATTGGATAATCGTCTTCCAATTGTAATCTTACCGGCTTGCCCTTATAGCCCTCTAAATTAGTGAGTTTGAAAGCAAAGGAGGCCTTGTACGAGCGAATGAAAGCTCGCACCTTCCGTGCCTCTGCAACTGTGAGTCCCATCCCTATGTCCATCTTCTAATCTTTCTGAACTGGCAAGATTACATTCTTTCCTAAGGACTCCAATGTAGGCATTGGCACTCCTTCTAGTTGCTAGTTGGATGAAGATGTACCATTGCTCTTTTCCAAGGCAATAGATGCTATCTTTTTATCATGAACATGAGCCAAAGGAGGTGCTTTCTTTACAAAAAATACCTTGTTAAAAACTCCCTTGGCATTCTCCTTACCCAATTATTGGGCCAATGCCGCCAAGACCCTTTGACCTCTTAGTTCATCTTCTACAACCCATTCAAAGGCACCTCCATCCCGCGTCTTCATTCCTCTAAGGGGTGTATCCCAGGCTTGCTTACTCTCCAGCCACACCTCTGCATCTAGATGAATCTTTTTTGAAATATCATGAGGTGTCATTCTACCCTGTGCCCCCTCGCTTGAAGACTCTGCCCCCAGATGTCCATCGAGGCCACCATTTTGATGCGCTTGAGCTGCTAGACGCACCCCCAGAAACCAAGTCAAGGAGTTTAAATTCCTGGCTTGTCCAAGGATGTGGCGGCATTGAGACTCTGTAATTCCAAGGCCAGCTGTTGTACCTGTTAGAAAGCCGATGGCTCTCTCCCATTCATGAGCACAAGGCTCACGAAGACTTTGTGTGCTAGTATTAAATATTAAGCCTGGTCCTCCTTCACGAAATGCAAAAGATCGAGGATAACTCATGAATGTAGGCAAAGCCAAACATGGCTCCCCTACATTATTTATCAAGGCAAATGAGGCTGAATCTGCCTGCACCACTTGTTGAGAAATGCGTCCAACATCTAAAATGTGGTCAACATGCCTTCCTTGTGGACGTGTAAGTTGCCCCAATGTTGCCGAAATACCTGGTGCGGAAGCCAGGTTTGTCCATTTCCACCGCAACCGATGTGCATATGAACCAAGAGCTACTACATCCACTAGTACTGGTTCTCCAAGATGTAAGCACACCTCTGTTGCAGAATTTCGCAATTGTGCATTGACCACCCCTAATGGTGGGACATTCTCAAAGATATAGGCGAGAAGAGTGGCTTGAAGGCGTTGCCACCAATTCAACAACCACAATAGCTCCCAAAATAGAGCAGATCGGGGGTCTTGGAGGCCTTGACCTGGCCTAGCTCGGGAATGCCCTTGGCAAGGCCATCCAGCTATCACAAGGTCCACTCTTCCTAACCTTTGAAGATCCTCTTGGCCAATCAAGGCAATGTCCGATGGTAAACGTAACATATAACCTTGTATAGCACTTGCAGGTAATTGCATTGGATATCTCATCTGTAAGTGTTGAAGATGATGCTTTGCTGTTGTACTGACAATGGCATTATTATCCACATATGTATATCTTTGTATAGATAATCCAGCTTCTAAAGCAGCAGCCAATCCCGTACCAAGTCCAGCAAATAGTTCCACGAGAACTATGCCCCCAGCCTCTATGTGAAGCTCCACAAGCTTTTGCAAAGAAGGCCTTGTATATTTTGGCTCTCAAAAGTGTTGATCAACTTTTTTCACCAATTCTTGGCATTGATCCATCAAGCCTTTTGATGAAGTCCAAGGTGGCGTTGGATCCTTTGGGTGCCTAACAGACTTGCCCAATTGAGCTGGCACTTGCATGTCTGATTGTGGAGGTGAATCCAATGAAGACATATTTCCCTCGAGTATCAAAACACCAGATGCAAACCACTCGGCAACGCATCCATACATCGCTATTTGTCCATGTACTAGGTCGGCAGTGGCACCAAAGGTGACAGGGAGTATTTCCTTCCTTCCATCTCCTTGAGAGCAACCCGGTCTAAACCATGCCTCCTCAGTCCAGCAATCGTGACCAAAACCAATGGGGTACAATGCCTGTTGCTCTAAAAGTATATCATAAGTGGTGGCACATGTGATCATACATCTTACAGATATGTAAGTATATGCATCGTTGCTCACCTTGAATTGTAGCCTTAAAGGTTCTTTTGTAAGCCCTGTTGGATGTTCTGTGCCCCCAAGCGATGTTGCAATTGTAAAACGACATGGATCAGGGTCTTCTGCTTTAATACCTAGGCTCCCTACTAGGTTCTCTCCCAACAT
Organism: Bryoerythrophyllum caledonicum; assembly: GCA_963971425.1. Lineage (NCBI taxonomy): Eukaryota > Viridiplantae > Streptophyta > Bryopsida > Pottiales > Pottiaceae > Bryoerythrophyllum > Bryoerythrophyllum caledonicum. The sequence goes on from OZ020518.1 coordinate 27,920,414, forward strand.
AATTAGTTGAGCCCATGTATCAAGCAAAACCTTTTGTGGGTATACCTTAGAACCATTACCTCTAGCCACAGAAAATACATGGCCTGAATTGGCCAATTTAACCACCCCTAGCTTCATCTGCAAGCGCTCACGAGCTGCCCTGGCTGGAATATTAGCCAAGTAGCTTGTAGCAACCTTCATATCATCTCCCAAATCAAGATGATTCTTACTCAAATGTAAGCCGCTATCAAACTCTACTGCCAAAGGAGGTTCCTACTTCCAATCCTTCCAGCGCCTGAGTGCATCAGTTGCCTCAGAAGCTGCTTGTTTCCTTTTACCTTCTATATCTTCAGTCACAATAGCCTCTTCTGTTTCCTTCATGGCCACACTGGCAGGTAATTGCACTATCTCTTGCATTATCTTTCCAGCCATATAATAGACCATAGCTGCATCAAAGTTCGAACTCTGCACTTGCATGCCTGAAAACTATGGGATCTCTAATACCTTAAGCGCCAATTTCTTGACCATATCCTCCTCCAAAGATGTTTTGTCCTCATTGGGACTTTGATTGTGAAGTGGTTTGGTAGCCACATCTACAAGACCAAATGTCAAGGGCAATCGTGATTGTCCAATATTTGTGGCGTGCACCAAGCTCATTATCAATCAACACGGGATCTCGAAGTATATCTGATGCCTGTAATGGTGTCTTCAACTGTGACCTTGTTGTTGTAACTGCCATCAACTCTCATTGGGCTTTATATTCAAATCTATCATACCCTGGTTGTAGAGAGGCACTATGTGCCGGTCTTGATTCGGAGGTTGCAGGTGTTTGCTTAGTTGTTGCTGCAAGCAACAACGCCAAGTTATTTTGCAATTCACCCCTACGTGCCTCCAAACTGATAGTTCCAGAGGTTGATCCACTCCCTTGTGGTTGAAAAGATTGAGGCTTCAACTGTGGATTTTTAATCCAACATTGAGCCTCAATATATCCTATCCATCCACAAGCAGGATGAGAGCATTTAAGAGGAGAGTTGACAGGCTTGCCTTGACTTTGTGTCTTCGTTTGTTGACCTTTGTCAGCTGCTTTATCTTTACTTCCACTTGCACCACCTACACTATCAGAAGGCTTTGGGCAATCCTTCTTGCTATGGCCCAATTCTCCACATCCCCAAGACCTTCTACGAGAATTTACAAGTGTTGTCTCTTCTACAGCCATTGCAACTTGCTTAGGTGGCTTTGAATTTGCATGGCCCTTGTTTGGACCTCCAGTAATAGCCTTAAGTTGACTTGTCGTTGTTGTCATAATGGATGATAACCTTCCAGCGTCTTCCACGTACAACCCTTGGTCAAATTGCTCTACTATTGCAAATGCTTGAGCTAAGGTAGGTCGATCTCCATACATCAATAGCGGGGAATGCTATTTTGTGAGCAGTGAGCGGTGAGCAGTGAGCAGAAATAAAATGGATTTGAGCAGAAAAAAGTGAGTTTAGGATTAAGTTTACGTGATTAAGAAATAGTTTTTAGCTTGGGAGAGGATCTATGGCCGTGGATTATTATACACTATAATTGAAACATTGGTTTAAAACAAAAGGGTGAATCATTATAGATTCATGAAATGCCCTATGGCCGTGGATGAAAGGCCTCGCATTCTTATTATTAGGAAAATTCACAGTTTGATGTGTTAGCATGATCTAGAGACTATACTGTATTTGAATGTTGATTTAGAAACTTAGAATTTAGGGTTTAGGGTTTAGGGTTTAGGGTTTACAAAATCAAGATTGTATTTGTATTGTACAATTATTACAGAACTCTTAAAAAACTACCTCTTCTTGGTTTATTTGCCCATTTTTAATTTTGATATTTTGTATTCAAGAAGTCATGTATCTATTTGCTCATCATAAACCAACTCATTCATTTTCTTGAAATGTATTTTTGTATGTACGGTTCAGGGTCCTAGCAATATTTTGTACGTCTTACATTGTACATTCTATCATTCACTCTTGCATTCTATGTGGTACTAAATTCTAATTCATTACTTGATGACAAAGTAGGATAACAACCAAAACTTCAATTTTAAACATCTGCCATTGCAGATTATGTGTAGCCTTGAATTGCATACTTAGCTTGAACAGTAGAATACATATCTATGTAAACAAATTCGTACTTAGTTACAAATTCAAATAAGTTGAAAGTTTTGATTCAGGTTTAGTATTTTTCCGTATCCGAATACCAAATAAGATGGAAACAAACTAAAGGGCATGTTTCAATATAAAATCCTTCTGGATAAATTAAAACCAATACAAGATCAATATCCAATTTCGGTAGACCCTAGTTGGACTAGCAAATAAGATCTTACTGAATCAGAATTGAAAATTAATACACCAAACAACTACTCCGTATCATCTGTACCACCCTCGCTTCCATTACCAACCTCTCCCTCTACGTCCATATAACGGATAACACCTTTGTGATACCTCGGAAGCGGACGTGTTGGGGGAGGAGATTTCATAGTTGATTGCATCTCTGCAGTTCTTCGAGCCCAAATAGGGAGAGAAAAAGAAGAATCTGGAGATAAAGGTAGCGGCATAGCTCTGCAAAAGAAATTGCCAAACAATGAGGTTTACGGTTCAGGGTTTAGAACCGTACACATATTTTGTCCAACAACGATGAAAACAAAAGAATGTGTTGAACTTACTTACATGAAGGAATACGACTACTTTTTTGCTTCTTCTGTGGTGGTTCTCCTTGAGTACGTTGCACATTCTTCCTATTCTCCATCACCAATTTCGCGTTTGCCTTTGGAATTAGCGGTGCAAGCAAGGCTTGGAAAATCTCCGAGTCTTCTTCAAAGGCCAACATGTGACGGCCCAATGATTGACACACCCGAATAGTTGGTCCTAAAAATTACATAGCGTTAGAAAAGATAGAATTTAGGTGAGGTAAATGAAAAAGTTAGTTATACAATAATATTAAACAAATGCTTATCCGTAGAGGCATTCCAATCTAAAACAATATCCCCAACTTCTGTGAGGGATTCAAGAATTGTTTTCATGAGATCAACCGCTTTCTCCCAAGCCCCCCTCCATGGTGAGTCGCCATGTATGAGCTGTGATGCAACGTTCACTAGATTGAACAAGATGTCGAGCTCTCGAAGTGGAGAGCGAACTGAGAATGTCGAGACAACGGGAGCGTCACGAACAAACAGCTGAATACAGAAACGTGTCCCCTGAGGAAAAAACAATAAAGAATATTATGGATTCGATAAACGAAGGGGATCTTAAAGACTATAGTTTAGAACTATGAAGACAATATGAATAGAGCTTACTGTTGCAGAAGGATCTCGAGGCAAAGCTAGAGGAAGCTCGTTCAGAGCCCACCAGTCGAATAGAAGTTTGAAGTCGTATGTGGAAGCACAATCATCAATCTCAAGTTGTAATTTTCTATCATTTGGATGAAGTAGAAGCAACGCAGCGTTGTTATGAAGATAGTTGTCAGCGAACTCAAAAATCGTATCAATATAACTCTCCGGCCTAGAATTCCATGAAGGGATGACATCAATGGAATGAGAAATCCCAGGAACTAGCAAACTCTCAAGAATGTCAGCTACTATAAGATCCAATCCGGTGTGTTTGCAGTTTTCGTTTGAAACTGATCGCGATCTACCTGCACCAACCTACAAGCAAAAAACCAATGATTGTAAAACAACTGTGTAAATGTGATTCTGTAGAAATTAAAATGAATAAGGATAACATAGTCCAACCTTTGAAATAAACTGATGTAGCTCCTCCCAAAGCTGCGGTGGACCTCCAATCTCTGAAAGAGACTGCATGGTAGAAAAGAGTGATATGTTTTTGATGAAACACTCTGATGAGACAGCTGGCACTGGAGCGACGGATGACTCAGAAAATAGAAATTGGCGTTGCTTGCGCTGTTGTACTTCCATCCTTGTAACTTCAACATGGCTTGATCCTGCGGCTTGAGAGGACGCCATAATTGGAGGAGAATTCCATGCCTGGACCTCGTTTCTAGGCATATCTGTTGCATCTGGCATGAAAGAAAGATTCAAGGTTTCTCTCTCAGCAAGGGCGGCTGCAACTGCTGCATCTATCTCAGCCTTCTTCGCAACCTCCGCGTCTTTAATAAGCTTTTCCTTCTCAACCTTCGAAAGTCGCTTCTTCTTTCCCGACGTCTCCTCTTGGACTAAAACTGGTGGAGATGATGACTGCTCCACAATTTCAACCTCCGGCTCCTCCAATGTTGTTGAGGTGGGAAGTTGTGAAAAATCTACAAGACCATTATAGAGGTCTTTCTCTACATCTGGAACAAAGTTGGCAGAGCATTCTAAGTACCATCCACCACCGTGTAATACTTGAGTGGAATACCTCTTCTTTTGAAGCTCGGTAAAGATGCACAAGTCTGATGAAGGCTGAATCCACGTTGACAGAAATATAGGGCACAAAGGTTGTTGAAGAGCATTTTTAGGTATCAGCTCTCTCACAATGTACCTAATGAGAAGAAATCTAACTTAAATAAGCAACTTAGAATAATAAGATAGGAAAACTACAATGAATATGGACAGTCACAAGAGACATACCTGTATAGAAGTCGTTTGATGGCGAGGTCAGCTCCAGGCAACTCATCAAACTTTGTATTCTTCTGAAATGGTGGTTTTAACCCTGGATGCACAATGACCATATACGCCTTCTCCCATAAAACCATGCGCCATTTTTCCACATATTCAGAGGGCTTTTCAATATTTGGGGAAGCGTCCCAGTTCACTGAAATAGTGCCCGTTGCACAAATTTCCTCAAAATGGGCAATAAATTTGTCCTCCAGCTGATATCATGAATTTGAAAAGTCAGGACTCATACATAATGATCAAGATGCAAAAATTGTCACATATGTCATTAGAAACTGATAATTTCAATACATGTGCCCAAAAAGTTGCACGATTGAGAAAGGAATCAAGAGCGCCATCTTTAATTTGCGTAGCTGGAAAGCGGAATGCCGATCTCACCATTGCTGGAGAGTTCCAAAAATGCAGCCACCTTCCTTTGAAACGAGGCTCCACCGCTGCCGTTGCCACCTTTTGTAACTTTTCGATGGTCATTTCAGTCTTTTTAAAGTGACTGAAATGAAAATTGATCTGCCAAAAATAATGAAGTTAAAAAAAAATCAAGGAAATTGACAAAGAGAGTCTAATAAATTCTAATCATGATTTCAAATTCAAACAATTTATCTTTTTTATTGTTTACCTCATGAAAGAAGTCCTCGCCGTTCTTAGGATTGGCGACTGCAAGGTACTTTTGAAAGTCCTTGCCCTTAATTGCCTTCACGGTATTGGCTGCAGCATCGCTCATGGCTTTCCACACTCCTTCAGCACTTCTCTCCTCCACTGATGTCCTCTTCTCGTATTCAATGGCCGCTTCATCAGAAGCTCGTGAAATATCTTGCTGCAATCATGTTTCAAAATATTGGAATACTTCACAAACTCAAACGTGTTTTCAAAGTCAAAAATTACAAATATTTAGCGTGTGCTAAACCCTACCCGATATAAGAACGATATAAAAACATCAACTGTTAATGGAAACCATGCTGCACGGGATTGCCGAACTTTCATGCACGTCTTGAATTCCTCAGCTGTCAAGAGATCCTTGAAATCTTCTAACTTCAGCCCACCATAAAATCGAATACGCTGGAGTTTTGCAGGAAGGCTGGTCTTCACAAAATCGTTCTGTGTTGACCTGAATGAACACACGAAGAAAATAAGTTCTAGTTAGCTCTAACTAACAATAAGGATGTGAATGATTTCAGAAGAGAAAGGATAAGTGTTAGAGTATGTACCAATTGACATCGTGCATACAGTTCAATAATACGGATATCCGCCCTGTCGGATTCAATACGATACACTGGACATCATAGTGCCAATTTGGGTCATTGCCATGCTGTTCTGAAATGAAACGCCACCACGCATTGTACCTGTGATTTCCGTCCCAAACAAAAAACATTTTGCCACTAAATGCAGCTAACTCTGGAGTGGAGCTCAACATCTCCTCAAACTTATCATTGGCTGCAATCCAATGTGGATCCCACGTTGACTTTATATGAGGGGAAACATCACGTGTCATTTCTTGGTCATCATAGATGGATATGTAGAATGCACGATCTCCATCAATATAGCCGCCTTCAAATCTCTTCTGCAACGCACACACGTCAATTTCTTGAATCGGCCGAACTCGAGGAAGGGCAATCATCCTGCAAAGTGGCACATAAAAAGGACCCTTCGTAACGCGCACGCTCTCCAGGACGGTCACGAAATTCGACTTCTGATGAAGTCATCTTGCTCTTTCGCCCTCGAAGGAACTGACCAACCCATCCGGACACTTTGGTGACGAATCCTCAGAATCACTCGTGGGCTCATTCTACAAAAGGCAATATGGGTAACTTAGAAGAAATATCACAAGGTATGATAAATCCCAAGTATTGCAAGGAAGAAATAGAGGAAGTGGCTAACCTGAATATGGGGGCTGTGACTATGATCATTGACATCGTGAGTGTCATCATGATCTCCCTAATATAAAACAGACGATATAGTATTTAGAAAATATATTCCTGAAAGCTATATTATCCATTCAGATATGCAACTGTCCACATGAACTTATATCCAGAGTTAAAATACATGAACTTTAAAATACATAATATCACCATCTACATGAACTTTACATAATATCACCATCTACATGAACTTTATATATTATAGTGTTTGTCATCTTTAAGAGAGGCCTCGTGTACGAGGTCTCTTCAATGCTAGATCAACCAGGTATTCAACATTGATAAATTACATGATGGTAGTGATTTAACTTAGCAGTGCCACTCTAACCAAGCCACAATGAAAGAATTTGAGAAGCCTCGTATGCGAGGTCACTTGTGATCGAACTGCTGCAGCTGCCTAATTCAACTAAAATAGATTAAACTCAAAATTAAACCATGAATATGAAGCTGTGACAGATTTGAGCATAAAAAATCCAATCATTCTAGAATTTCGGAGCTTCGAATTCACCTCATCACTTGGTGTAGTAGTCAGCAATGGTGAACTATCCAACATGTTGTCCCGAAGATCTTCGCCCGCTTCGCCAAGATCAGCCTGCCAAACCCACTATAATTAGCAAACATATCAGAGAGAATAGGACTTCGTATACGAGGCTTTAGTATTTGCTAACTCTTGAACTCTCTGGCACGAAACTTTAGAACTGCAGGGTTGCTTCTTGATGCCAAAGACCACAATGAGCTAATGAACCGCGTTTGTCTTGCCAAAATTTAGTAGTTGACCATGCTGCTAAACCAAGAACACGTAATGCAATAATAAGCCCTCGCCTACGAGGCTTCAGTCCATCATCAATATTGACCTCCTCTTATTAAATATAAGAGCGTTCGGGATATAAGGAAAGCAGAATAATTGCCTCGAGCTACCCGGCTCAATATTTCAAGCTGAAAAATAATTTCTCCCATGAATCCCTAAACCATTTACGGTGCTCGCGACGAGTGAAGTCCAGCGACACCACGACAAGTCGCGAACCCGAAAGACTGGTTCTCCGAGCCAGTAATCGGGACACTGCAATCGGTCCACTACATTCGCGCCAGTCCACTCCAAAATTGCCACGGATCCGTACACAATAATCGGGACTTCGTAGCATAGGTTTATAGTGATAGGGACACTGCAGAAGGAGGCCTCGTGCACGAGGTCTCCTTCTGACCTTCTCCAAGTCCTGTCGAGACAGAAGGAGAGGAAGATTTTCAGGACAGGAGGAGAGGAAGGTATGTGAGAGAGGAGAAGATAGTTGGGTGTCCTTGTCGCAAACCCGAGAGACTGCGTCCTTGAGCCACAAATTGGGACACTGCAATCGGTCAACTTAAATCGTGCAATCCCACTCCAGCGACACCACAACAACATCAACAGTAATCGGGACAATAATCGGGACATGAATCGGGATACTGTAGCAGTAATCGGGACACTGTAGCTGTGGTTCACAGTGATCGGCACACTACAGAAAGAGGCCTCGTGCACGAGGTCTCCTTCCGACCTCGACGCTCTCATGTCGGGATAGGTGGACAGGAAGGATATCGGGACAAGAAGAGATGAGAGGCCTGGAAGGAACCCGCACCAACATGCATCACCATGGATGAGGCCTCGTCCACGAGGTCTACTCCCGATCGTCTTCAGGTGATGTCGAGACTCATGGACAGTAAGGAATTCGGGCAGCAGATAGAGTTCGGGAGGAAGGAGTCGCGAACCCGAAACACTGTAGGGGATCAGATTAGTTGCTCATGCACGAGCATCTGAACTTCTACACCAACATGCAACAACACGGATGAGGCCTCGTCCACGAGGTCTACTCCCGACCGTCTTCAGGTGATGTCGGGACTCATGGACATGAAGGAATTCGCGCAGGCGATAGAGTTCGGGAGGAAGGAGTCGCGAACCCAAAACATTGTAGGGGATCAGATTAGTAGCTCATGCATGAGCATCTGGACTTCTACACCAACATGCAACAACACGGATGAGGCCTCGTCCACGAGGTCTACTCCCGACCGTCTTCAGGTAATGTCGGGACTCATGGACAATAAGGAATTCGGGCAGGAGATAGAGTTCGGGAGGAAGGAGTCGCGGACCCGAAACACTGTAGGGGATCAGATTAGTAGCTCATGCACGAGCATCTGGAATCCTGTACTAACATGCATCAACACGGATAAGGCCTCGTGAACGAGGGCTCCTCCCGACCTCGTTCAGGTGATGTCGGGACAGGTGAACAGAAAGGAATTCGAGACAGGAGCCGGCCCCTCGTGAGTCGCCATCGGGACTCATGCACCTGCTATCGAGACTAAAGCTCCAACCAGAAGTTTGGTACAACCATTGCCATCGGACTCATTCACCAACATTTCTGGTGATAGTGTCATGTCGGGACAAGAAGGAATACCGGGAAAGGAAAGGAATATCGGGACAAGAAACACCAGAATCTGTAGCATGTCCATGTACCACTATCTGACTATCACCGGAATCACCACTCATGCACCAGCACCGATCACTATAAACTTGAATCGGTACCCATGCACGAGGTACCTTGAATTGTTCCCGATGCCTCTATAACCAGAATCGGTACCTACTATAAGCAGAATCGGTACCCATGCGCGAGGTAACGCTGAATACCCACGTGGTTATAATCGGTACGCATGGACGAGGTACCCTTAATTGTTCCAGAATCGGTACCAACCCATGCACGAGGTATCCATGCACAAGGTACCCTGAATTGTTCCAGAATCGGTACTATAGAGGCCTGTATAACCAGAATCGGTACCCACTATAACCAGAATCGTTCACGAGGCCTCATCACCTGGTTACCGATTTCTTAAGTGCCGATTTCTAAAGTTCCAAAGTACCCACGGTAACCATGTTGGTGCAAGACTATCACGGTACCCACTATAACCAGAACCAATATATCCAGAATCGGTACCCACTATAACCACTATCACCAGAAGTTCAGGGTCATCCCATGCGATACTCTGCTTATTGAATGCCTGAATGTAGGGTCTAGGCGACTGAATGCCTGGATGGAGGTTCTTGGCGAAAGCAATATGCCTGAGTCTACGATTCTTGTCGACTGATTGCCTGAGTTGAAATCCGCACGTGATGAAATCTGAACGTTGAGATTTCTTCAGCAAACCCAAACTTGCTCGCCGATACTCAAAATTGCAAGTTGTGATACTTGCACGCCGATACTCAAACCTGAACTAGCACGTTGTGATGAGATCTGCATGCCGATACTTGGAATAGTCTTGAACAGTAACTGGGAGTAGTCTGGACTTGATATAGGTCGCCGTAGAACCGGTATGTAAGTCGAAACAGTCTAGACAGGTATACGAGGCTCTAGGAATCGGTGAGAAAGTCGGAATAGACAGTAACCGAGCCAGTCCAATAGGAGGCCTCGTGTACGAGGTCTCCTTCCGACCTCGATGCTATCATGTCGGGCAAGAATCTTCTTCCAGTCGGCTCTAGTAGAATGGAAGTTGGGACGTCGGTTTAGGTAGATATAACTTCGGAAGAGGTAGACGAGAAAGTTGGAGAGGGATTCCCAACAGTTTGTAATACGTCGAGAGAGAGTGCTTCAGGTATTGCAACGACGCGTGAACCAACGTCACAAATTTCTGCACTTTTTCAACCTACTCCAAACCCTAACCCGAAGCAAGTCCAAAGAAAGGTCAGTTTTCATACCTCAACGCTTGGTGACGGTACTGTCGGTGCAGCCATATCCTTGCTCGTGCCTAGCGATACCTACCACACCTACATAATGCGTTAGAACATGCACAGAGACCTTCACAGCAATCACTTATCGGCCTGTGAGTGCAAGAGACGAAGAGAAGAGGTCAATAAGCCGCCGTCGTAGAAATGCATTTCTGGGCGTTTACCCTAAACCGAACTATTCTCGTGGAGAAAAATCATCCGTCCTCATTCGTTCACACGAAGAATATGAACAGCCCAACATGTTAAGATGGCCGTCCAACATAACTTATCCACTAAGGTACCGTCACAGTCTTACACCAAAACACTTCAAAATTGTTGGATTCTAGTGCAATGAACAAAGAAGGAAACAAAAATTGCGACTTCTAGTTTTGTCCGTAGGATCTCAATTAAGACTAATTCAGTAACATACTCAAAAAAATTCATTAATTTTGACCGCACGGATAGAAATATTGTAGTGTTTGAAGTCAAGCACATGATTCATTATCTTTCCTGCGTTAACTGGATCAGCAGACTTTGACTTCACTTGGAGTCAAAATTTTGCACTACAAAAGGTCGAAATCCATTACCATCTTGTTAAGCATGATGTTAGTTCCTTATTCTCAAATTTATGGAGGTAGAAGACGGGTGTAGCATATTCAAAACAAATGTGCAAGGAGTGGAGGTTCAAAATATGCCAATTCACACTTTAATTTTTTGTGAACTTATTATGTTTTAGATTGGTAATCCGAATGGTCAATATGAAGGTTTACACCACATATTGCTGTAGGTATCATAAAAAGTGAAAAATATAAAGTTTTCTAGGTTTTATGTGGAAAAGAAGAAGTTTTTTTGGTACCTTGCCCGACAATGAGGGACAATGTGTGAAAATGTTTGACTTGGATTGGTATGCTATTTTTCACAAAAGAATAGAGACTTTATTTGAACAAGAGATACGACTCAATTCAATATCTTTGAGAAAATGCCATTTGGGACCTTGATAGAGTAAGGACTTTTCAAGTTCCAAATACAAACACACACTTGCTTCATTGTGAAAGGTCAACCTAAACTTGTGACCCATGGATTTGATGCAGATGAGTATCTATGATCAATACTTTTTCATTTACGTATTCTAGGAAATCGGTGTACTGAGATTAGGGCCGTGCTATATTAGTTATGAATGTGAAGTGAAAATACATCTGACTTGAGTATGAATGGTGAAAGCTAACCTCTTCTCTTGAAGGCCTTCTTTGTGGAGATGATATACTACCCGAAATATCGTGGCATTGTGCTTCGCTTCCTCCCGCAACTTTTGCCTGACAAACCCACGCAAAGGAGTTCAATAGACAGGCTTAAAGCACTTTGATATCACTGAGTACACACGTACATAGCATGGAATAACATTTGAGAAGAATCTCAAAGACAACTTTGGGGCTAGCATGTAACCGACCCTACTGGTCGAATATTTTCAACAACGCTATTACCAATACCTGAGACAATGACTCTCCTTCATTTTCTTCAATGTTTTGAAGTTCGCAATCACTATCACGCTCGGTGGAGTTAAAGGACAACACCTTTGCGGTTTCGGAAATGTCCACTTGACTACAAAATGCCTTTCGTTTTACCATCCTAGATCTCTGCAACTCCTTACGACTTGAAAACAAAATACCTCGCTTTCTTCGTCTCCTCTTCTTCTCACACGATGGAACAAGAGATTGGTAGCTACACTTCCCAGTCATCTGAGATATGCCAGATTTTCCATCTAACTCAACTTATCAAATTCAACAATTTGCGAATTAAAGATGTAGCTCATAAAAATCAACAGAAATCCACTGTCGACAGTACACTTCATTATTGCTATATTCAATGGTGTAAATTTTGTCAGAGCTTATCATAGCTATTTAGCTGTCACCCGCTGTCATTTATCAGTATTTATAATTAGAAATTATTGATTAGCACAACCTTTATGACCTGGTGAGACATTATTTACATGCACTACCACTATTTTGTACATTTTGTTGAGATTTTTGGAAGCGTGCTTAGCTAACCTTACATGCTTACTAATAACTTAAGTGTATAAATGTACATTCCAAAGTTCGACTACTACACGCAGATTTACACTAAAAATACCTCACTCATTTCACTTTCCAATTGGAAATTTATCTATTATGTGGTCAACTAGATCGGGGATGTTGTTTATGATAAGAACGCCATCATTTTGAACATTGACATTCTCCATTATGTGTTTAATCTAGCGCGACGCATAAAACGGATCTAGACTTGCTGATAATTTTGTCATACTCATTATTATGCTTTTCATCCATTATTTGACAAAAGGATAATAACTGATTATTTGGAAGTATAAATCTAATTAGGTTGCTTGGTTTAACTCTCTCATTTCATACTTGAACTTCTAAAACTTTTCGTGATGTCGTCCGCTGATGTAGGTAGTCTAGGCACAGTTCTGATTCATGGTGATGGTCAAGAAATCCCGATTACGTTCCGTGTGTCTTTCGATGGTCATTGCTCTGTTAGTGCGAGTCGACTTTCTTCTAGATTCCATTTACTGGAGGCTTCAATTTATGTTGATGAAGAAGTACGTGATTTAGAGTCTGGAGTTGTTACTCACACCATAGGTCAGGAAGCCGTCACTACTAACGAAGGAAAATTGTGGTTGCTCAAGTGTGGTACTTTTAAAGTGTACGGCGTTAGAGATAATACACACAGTTCATCCAGCCAAATGTTGGCATCGTGTGTCTCTATTACAAGCAACCAACACGATAGTGGTCCTCGGACAATCAAAGTTGAGCCAGGTTCTGAAACAATTCACATTTTGAGTGATGACTCAGATACAGACACCCCTGTTCTCGTTCATCTAGAGAAACCAGATTCTACTCCATCGCTTGTCAATGTAGATTCTCCAGTACGTGATACCTCTCTTGACAATCGACCCCTTCATGTGAAACCTCCACATCTACCTTCTAGATCCCCTCCAACTTCCATAGTAGATTGTATAAGGAACTTAGGTGCCAGAAAGGGGTCAAAGTCCATATTGTCGAGGGTTGATTTTTCAAAGGTCCCCGTTCTATAGTGGATTGCTTGCCTCCGAGCTTTGATGGGGATGTCATTTTTGTTTTGCCTCCAGCTTCAATGTTGTCTTCGCAGTCACAAGCCAAGCTATTACAAGGCATGGACAAACGTCATGATGGTCATGCATGGACTCGTACTGTCACAACCCACATTCAGAATGACATGGGTCTGTCATTTAGAATGTCATCTTGTCTTGGGCACTTGCAATGTGTCAATAAGAAGTGCGCGTACCTTGATAGAATTCATAGGCCAACTCCTACGAATGAGACCGAGTGGGATGGATCATCGTATTTACGATTTGAAATTGACTCAAATCCTCCCAAGAATTCTACAATCGTCTGCAAAATCTGTCAGACTCCTCCTACTTGTTTGAACGTTTGTTCAGCCAAAATATATTATATTTTAAGTCCCCCTCCGATGTCTCGTGCATGTGTCCATATTGGTCATCACAAGCATCCAGTCAAAAAGGGTGTAGACAAGGAGTCCGCGGACCGTCTTACGACCCTACTGAGTGACCAGGTGGAAAGAACACCCACTGCCACGAATTCAGCTATTATTTTAGAGGCCGGCAAGGACTTTATAGCATCTATTCTGCTAAATCCTGAAGGTGCGCCTGAGAAAAGTCTATCATGTGAGGAGTTGTTTCCCGTCCTCGAGACTTGCAAGAACTTGACGTCTCCAAATCTGCGCAACCAGGTTACATCATTTCGGTACCTCAGGCGTTATGGAGTCATGGACAGTATTACGAAGCTCAGAGGATCCAACAAATGGGCGTACCTGCAAAATAACATGTTCCCTGGACAAGGTTCTCAATCAGATAAGGTATTTGTTTTCAAGATGTCTGAAGTTGGCTCGGGGAGTGGTGTTGACCTTGTTAGGCGAATGCAATCTGATGGAGATTTGTGCAAATCATGGATGATGTTTGATCATGTCAAGCGTGTGAAGGGTTGGACCACGATGGCTTGTCATGTGTACGACTCATCATATTGTCGTGTCATGACCATAGCTGTTTGTGACATGCAATCTGAGGATGTTGAGGCCCAGCTTGTATTTTGGAAGAACTTGAATGTCGTTGCAGAACGACATGGAATTTTGAAACCTCAGTTTAAAGGATTTATGGCGGACAGTGCCCAAGCTAATTGGAATGCAGTGAGGATCATCTACGGTTCCGGTGATGCAAAGACCCCAATGGAAAATCGTGAACGCACGTGTCTATTTCACTGGACGCAATCTCTGGAGAAGCATACAAAAGCCGACATTCGACTCGACCTCCAAGAGCAGCACCGCTCTCTATGTAAACAATACAAGAATGCTGATTCGCTGGAAGATGCAGAGAGGAAGTACCTTGCCATCCGGTCATGGTGGTTGTCATCAGGCGCTACAACCGAAGAAGGTGTTCTTCGCCTCGACTTGTGGCTAGCATTTTGGCACTTTCATTACCGCCAATGGGGTGGATTTCTTGAGCTTGTAAGTGATGTCTTCTTTGCACGTTTGATTTGTTTTTTATAATTAGAGTTGTTATCGCTACGGTGATTTTCTGGCTAACGTTTTGGTCCATGAGTCAGGATCTAACGGAGGAGGAACTTGTGGAAATGCCTTCCTGCAATCTCGCTGAGACGGTGCACAACAAGTGGCTTCAACAATCCGGAAAACGAGGAAATGATCTCTACGTAGCAACGGTGGATGATTATGTCCGAGCCTTTACGCAAGTTCTAGCATACTATCAGTTCTCCAAAGGTGAGCGTGCAGGCACGGGACCTAGTAAGGAAGATCTTCGTCTGCGACTTGCCCAACGAAATGCAAAAAGCTCCGGAAATCCGAAGAAGTTGCATGCGGCGTTAGAAGAGATGAGAGGCGCTTCGGAATTTTGCACAAGAGAGCTACACTTGGAAGGCGAAGAGGTTTTCTTCTCTATAAAGCGGAAGGCAGATATTCCCATAGGATCAGAGTTTGACTCACATCGCCCTGACAAAATTAGCGTCTCTCGACCCATGAAGAGAACACGCTACGATGCCTACGCCAGCATTGTCGATCTTACTTCAGAAAAGGTGCCTGCCCCTACTGTACAACTGAATCCACCTGAAGTGCAGAGTAGTCCATATGAAGAGCCAACAACAACCGTCCCAATTCCATATCATACGAAGGCAGTTCTTGAGACGCCTTGTAATGAGAAGGAGTGGCATATAGCGCGGCTTTCGAAGAATTCAGCGAAAGCATGTTTTGCACAACATGCTATCACCAAAAGAAAATGCGTGGCAAAAATAGTTCAATACAACAAACCTACTACTGCTCCTACTTACACAGGCATGATGACGTCATACAAGAAAAACAAGGTAGAACAAATGCAGTTTTTCTTTTGCAATGATGATATTGAACGTTGTGTGAAGGGCAATAGGCGCAAGTGGGTTGTTGCTAAACCGCCTGTGCCAGAGATTTGGCCCGTAAAGCTTGGTACTAATCTTACACAAGAACAAGTGTTTGCTCTCGAACATGCTGGATTTCGCTTGGCTGAACGACCGGCCTTTGCACCGCACCAGTTGTTCAGTGATTTCAATGGTCTCATCAATTTTGATGACTTCCCGGCACCAATTTCCCCCGACGAGTATCCAAAGCGCAGATTTGGGAAGAACATTCGACGCAACTCCAAGGCACCAACAACAAAGCATTCCAATAGCTACGCATCAGCGCTTTCAATAAATGGTAAAATTCTGAAAGCCACCCTGCTTCCTTCTCCAGCACTAGGTTCAATTGTATCATTTGATTCTTGTCAAGGATCCAAATCATCCCAGAATCTCATCACTGTCGGTCAATTTCCAAGTTGTGATTGTCCTTTCTTTAAGGATATGGCAACAAAGTCATTAGGTAAGCGTGGTCAATGGGTAAATTGCAAACATATGTATTATGTTTTTACCCGGCTTTGTAATCTGCTTCCTGAAGTAGATCAGTTTATCCACGCACCTAGTTTCAGCTACAACGAGATCAAACGTGTTAGAAAACCTGCTACCACACTGTCACACTATAAAAACAGTGTGACAAATAGTTCAACTGTACTTCTTATTCCTTTTCTAACTGAAATGGCGGTGAGACAGAAAGGGCCACCGTGTAATATTGTCGTACATGCGTCTCCCCACTATATTATTATCATCACCAATATTCTCTTACAAAGTATCATCCTTCTTATAAAAAAACCAGGCATGATGCATGAATTAATTTCAAACCTAATTAGATAAATATTTCTTCTGTATCTACCATTGATGTCATTCTATATATTCCCAAATTCTAGTCTGCACTTCTAATACTATCAAGGTAAGGGAGAATTAGGTTGTAAACAAAAAGTTAAGTTCATCATATATGCAATCTTCCCCGCATTGCATATTTCTACCTTGTGAGTGGGAACAACATGGCCAAACTTCAACTTTATATTGGAACAATTATGTTTTTGATGGTACAATGTTAAAATAAGATAGTCTTTAAGTATTTAAAACATGCATGATTTAAGTATATTCGGGCGGAATATATGAGATCTTTCATTCTGTATGTGTAACTGATTAAAAATATGTTCATTTCCACGGTTATAGGCTCATCTATTCTTCCACAACATAAGGCCAAAGTTTTTACCAATCTCCTTTTTCACGGTTATAGGTTCATTCATTTTCCACGATACTGACCATATTATGAACTCAAAATAGTCAAACTTCTTATTTTAATGTACATCAGCAAATTCTTGAAACTAATATCCATGTATTTTAAGAAAAAACCTGCCAAAAATCCTAACTTTTCTGCTCACCGCTCACCGCTCACCGCTTTCTGCTCACAAAATAGCTTCGCTCCATCAATAGCATATGAGGATGTGCCCCTCTCTTGGATCTTCTTGTCTTGTTTTCCCATGTAAAGCTCCACCAATTGCCGCTCTGTAAATGCATCTCCACTTTCACGAACAAACCTTGCAAGGCGTGCATACATAATCTATGGAGTATCTCCAACTTCCTTCTTGAAATCCTGAATGTGACGCATACGATCACATCTTATACCACCAAACTCAACGTCCAGGTGTTCAAAGAATACTACCAACGGCTCAAAGTTAGGGGGAGGTCCAATAGTGGCTATGGCCTCTGTGGGTGCTCTGGACAATCTAGATATGAATGTGACTGTTGTCCCTGAGGCGGCACTCTTTCTAGCCCTACGAGCCATGGCTGCTGCAACTTGAAGCCTTGTTGTCCGTGCTGCATCTCCACTTGTCGAGACCTCTTCATCATCATCATCATCATCATCCAATGCTCTAGCTGCAAAAATAGCAACATCCTTCTTCAATGTTGTAACCAACTCCACGCGTCCCGTCCAGTAGTCCTCAACAGCATCAAGATCTTCCCTATGGTCTTCAAACCACGCATCATATGCTTGCAATGCCTCAAACTCCAAATGGTTTGGTAATTGCTCAAAGGCCCACCAATCATTAAACAATGGATTATGTTGCTTCATTGTTCTTTGCCATGATCGAAATCTAGTCTTCCAGTTGTTGAAGGCTATGCCTTCAGCTCTCCCTGAGTATCGATCTTGAACCATGGATCCACCACCGTAGTCATCCATGTCCTCAAAGGCACTAAAACCCCAAGGTTTAGGTGGATCAACCGCAAAGAGGGGCGTATGTGCACCCTGTTCAAGTTCTTCGTCGTCGATGTCCTCCAAATATACCTTATCGGATACCGATGAACACTTTGGTGACCCGTAGTCTTTCTTACGTGTTTATACCATCAACTAACAAAATATCATAGCTTGATGTGCATGCAACAAACCATTCTCGAAACGAAGCAATGGGTAGAAAGTTATTCAATTCTAAGTCTTGAACATCACCAAGGCCAGTAGTAGCCGGTTGGAGGTTGTTGAGAACCTTGAGGTTAAGCGGGATGGGGGAGGCATAGGACTTGGATGGGTGACCAAGGGAACTATGTCAAAATTTCCTAGATTCTCTTGGCTTCGCCTCGCGAAGCCCGCGTAGCCCACGGAACTCGGGAACTCGGGACCTCGGTAGCTCGGTATGCCTTCCGCCTTCAAGCCCTACTTTTACTGGCCCCCGGTTACTTTGTTATCTTTTTACTAATTACTGCCATAGTAAACTGGCAGTAAACTAATTACTGCCATAGTAACTTAGTTACTATTTATCCTTGCAATAATTGCCTATTTACCCTCACAGTAATTGTACAATAACTTAGTTACTATTTACCCTCGCGGTAACTAATCACCAGTTACTATTATCCGACAGTAATTACCCAGTTACTATTGCCCGACAATTACCCTTATCTCCAAAGTCAACTTCCGGTCTAGTCACCCTTACCTCCATAGTCAATTTCGTCTCTCCCAAAATTTCTTCTATCAACGTTGCAACTCCAACAACAACTCCAAAATACCTCCAAAAACAACCGCTCCCAAATACAAGCGCTCCAAAAACCTCCGACGCTCCACTGTCTTTGCTGCGGCTCCAACTGCTGCTGCTGCCGCTCCAACTACTGTTGTTGCCGCTCCAACTACTGCTGCTGCCATTGTCGCCACGCCTCCGCAACACCTCCGCAGCGTCTCTACAGCGTCTACAGTCCTCCGTACATCCGCAACGTCGTCTTTTGCACTAAATTCCAACAACTCAAACAAACTAGATTCTTGTCAAGTAATGAAGATCACATCCCTTCTTCTTACTCTATTCCTATAGAATTAGTCCAGAAAAGTGAAGAAAGAGAAGAAACCGCGACTAAGCTTTGTATTACATGGCAAACCGCCAACTTCAACAAGCCTCCAAGCCACACATCCTTCCAACTCTCCCTTCTACACCCAAATCTGAACTTGACAAGAATGAAGGTGACATGGGCGGCTTGAGGTTACAACCACCCCAAACCAGTCCCAAAATAACGCCTTTCACACTTCCAAACTCGCCTAGTGTTAATTCAGCCCTATTAAGTGACTTTAAGTCCTAACTAGGCCCCCCTTAGGCTATACTAACAATAAAACTATACTACCAATCCCTAAAGAGACACTTAATCTTCACTGTTGCCATATGCCATGACATCTTTGTTAAGCGGAGCACCACGTCCTTCACTATGATGGCCCAATTCACCACCCTCTCTCCGAGATAGGATCCATACACGGTGTTAGCAAGGGTGACGTAACTCGGGTGGGTTTTTCAGGCTGTAGAATAGGTACGAGGAATGAGAATACCCGTCTGGCACAAGGGTCAAGGCAGTCCTTCAATCCATAGCCATTCTTAGCGTCCTTGGTGCTGAAACGCCCCTTGGCGTACTCCTCCTTCTTCAAACTCGACTAACCTATCCCTTGTACACTTCCTGCCACCTTCCCATTGTCCAACGGTCTGGGCAAGCTCGGATGTTATCTCCCTCGGGTTCTAGTAATGGATCTTGTTGCAACTCTTGTATAGTTGGCTCTACACAGAAATTCCAACTAAAGTCAAGAAGGGAGAGACATCCCATGCGAAGGAGATCCTCCTAGAGCTCGGTGAGTTCCAGGGGGTCCTTGGAAATGATTGGGAAAATGTCCTTCGCCGAGGACATTACCGGGTTGCTTGAGGCCATACTCTTGCCCTTCCTGTTGATTATTCCGTTCCTTTCCTCTTATTTGTCCACCTCGGGTCCCTGGTGGTGCGAGCCGCTAGTCTCTTGTCTGCTTCAGCCTCCCGCTGGATCTTGCTGGTGCCTCCGGGCTTGATCTTGTTTTTGCCTCCGGGCCTGATGTTGCTAGTGATATGGTCTTGATCTTACCTAATGCCTCCGCGCTTGACGTGTTGGTGCCTCCGCGCTTGACCTTGCTGGTGCCTCCGCGCTTGACCTTGTTGGTGCCTCCGGGCTTGACCTGATGGTGCCTCCGGGCTTGAACTCGCTGGTGCCTCTGGGCTGGACCTCGCTAGTGCCTCCGGGCTTAATCACCCTGGTGCCTCCGGCTTGACGTGCTGGTGCCTTCAGGCTGGATCTCGCTGGTGCCTCCGGGTGCTGCTGTGGATGCCTTCATGTTCTGTTTACCTTGCCAACTCTGGCTTCCTTTATAATCCCGTTAAGTCCTTTGGAAGTTGCCTTCAGGTTTCCGTGGGCATCTCCAGGTTGCTTCCCTTCGGCTACTTGCACTCTAGTGTGTTTGAATTCCCCCCCTTGGCTCCTCTTGTTGCGGTCCGGGCTCTTCCTCTTCCGGGCTTGTATTTCAACTCTTTTTGTTGCGGTCTGGGCTCTTCGTCTTCCGAGCTTGTATTCCAACTCTTCTTGTTGTCGACCGATCTCTTCCTCTTCCGGGCTTGGTGTTCTTTTAGCTAGGATTCGGGTCCTAGCCTACTTTTTAGCTACTTTAAGGTTTTCAAAATACCTTTTAACTTTCCTAGTTCTAATCTACCTTAAAGATTAATACTCATCTAAGTCTAACTCCTATATCTATCTAACTGGTCCTATTTAAGATCACTTACTAATTAACAAAAAAAAAAAATTGTGGTACGACAACCTTAGTGAATCCCATTAGTTGACACAAGTTCACATGCTGCATCATCACGTCTATTAATTTCTTGAAATTTTACTTTGATTCATTTCTTTACTTTCAAAAATCTATTCACCATCTTTGATCCATTCAAGGGATCTCATAACCCTTTACCGCCCAGGGATGTTTCTGGAAAAACCAAGATTTGTGCTGATTTTTTTCTTTGAATCGGATTTAATGGAAATAAAATGCCTAATATTGGAATCTAACCTTACAAAATTGAACTTAATCCATGACTTCAACTTTAGGAAATTTTTTCACAACATCCAACAGTTGATGGAATAGATAATAGTGTTTAAAGTTACCATATATTGGAAGTGAAAACTATGGATTTTGGACGGTGTCCTACTTTAACCATCAATAGATTCTTCCAAGAATTTTTTTACTTTGAATTAGAGTGGTTCACATGTGCACTAGGTTGATAGCTTGGCATTGACATAATATCATATGTGAAGAAAATATTTATACACAATTATTGGTGTTTTTTTTGTTTTTTTCTACTTGTATACGAAAATGTTCCAACCTTATATGAATTATAATAGAAGTTTTGTATGTGAAGAGAGAGATTGACAATCACAAAACAATGAAGAATGTCTAAAAGACAAAGTTCAATCAAAATTTGAGACCAAAATCAATGAGCATGTGTGTGAAATACGACATAGTATGTGACATGGTATTCATTGTATTTTAGTGTATTTGATGTATTTTGTGTTGTATTTCTAGCTTTTCCAAGAGTTCTATAAATCCAAATCATGATCTGATTGTTGGAGAGTGTTCATGTAATGTGTGCGCAAATCTGAACCTACTACCTTGAAGCCTAGTTCCTCATGGATTTCATGCAAATTGAGCTTTAGCACCTCTAGAGTCTTATTTCGGGCTTCCTGGGCGGTAAAGGGTTAAAGCATTTCTACGCCATTCTTTGCCAATTCCTTTTGATTTTGAATCATGATATTCCTTTACTAAAATTGGACTTTGACCACTCTCGACTTTGAAAAGTACAAATGGAGTGAAACATGGAATACATTCTATACTCCTTCTCTTCCCCTAAATATTAGTGTACATGTACAAGGAACTAATATCATGCTTAACATGATGATAATAAATTTAGACCTTGTGTAGTGCAAAAATTTGGCACCAAGTGAAGTCAAATCCTGTTGATCTACTCAACGTAGTGAAGAAAATGGACCATTTTCTGTACTTCAAACACTATAATCTTTCAATCATGAGATTTTATGTTTGAACTACACTAAAAGTTTATGAAATTTTATGAGTGTGTTTCTCGATACATCTTATTGAGATCCTACTGTTAAAACTTGAGATAGAAGTTCTTGTTTCCTTCCTTACTCATTGCCCTAGAATCAACAATTTTTGAAGTGTTTTTGGTGTGAAATTGTCAAGGATATTTTACTCATTGCCCTAGAATCAACAGTTTTGAAGTGTTTTTGGTGTGAAATTGTCAAGGATATTTTAGGGCAACCTCTTGACCTTGGGTCATGGCATGGAACACCCTTTACTCTTCTCAATTACATGCATCCTACATGTATTTGACTGCAGATGTGTGGACCATCAAAGTCACAATTGACAACACAGTTTGTGATGACCACCTGTCAGACAGTCCCCTTCTTTGATTGCACACAACTTCCAAATAGTTTTGGACTTGGAAATGACTCCTGTTCCTGGGCATCGTTTCCATGTCCTGATGGGAATAAAGTATTCAAATGTTTGATAGACATTAAGAGTACACTTTCCATAGTTAAACAACATGTTCGTAACATCCAAGTGGAATTATTTGTAGCATCAAAACAATGGCACAAATTTCTTTGAGAAATGATTAAAATCCTCCTTTTTCTCTTCCTGGCGTATGTACTTTGCTGGAAATTTTAGTTTGAGAAGGAACTAATAAATGAAGTCACTTCATATTACATATTGTATGCCAATGGTAGTCTTAGATCCTAGGAATGGTGTGGAATCACTTGACATATCATTTGCCAAAAATGAAATAAATCTACCAAATTCTCAATGAGAAATAGTCATAGAATTCTTTGGTCCTAGTTCTATTTTTCCTCTCTGCAAAAGCTGTTGTTTTACATTGTGTCCTAGTATAGCAACCTCAAATTTTTCGTCCCCAAGTTTTGAATTAAGTGGTACCAGTTTTGATACGGCTGACTAAAGACTCAGAATTTGCATATGGGGATGAGACCGAACGATAGTTGACCAAACCTTTGCCAAAAATAGCACAAAAGGTCTGACCTGCGCACTTGAGCCATCACTGTACTTTAGTTCAGATTTCCAATTTTTTAATATTGTACTGACAGAAATCGCCCTTGATGATGGGTACATGGTGGATTTCTTCAACCCCAAAATTTCCAAGAGTCCTCCCAAGGGACTCTAGAAGGTTTGGGTAGGTTCATGTGGTGTCAATTTATAACATTTTTCTTTGAAATTTCTTTTGAAGATGGACATTACCAAAAGCTTTTTGTGAGTCCAATTTTTTCCTCAATTCAACATTTAATGAAAAAGTAATAGGGTTTTGAAGTTCAAATGGGGAGAGTGGGCACGTCGGGCAACTCCAAAAACTTTTGAAAGGACACTCTATTGAATGTGATCTTTTTAGTACTAGCATGTATAATATTTCCTTTCATAATGAAAAAAAAATCTCTCGTCTTTAGTGAAAAAAAAGCATGTAAATCCAAGTCAAACATTTTCACACATTATCATACATTGTTGGGCAAGGTACCAGAAAACTTCTTCTTTTCCACATTAAACCAGAGATCTTCTTATTTTTCACTTTTAATTTTTTTCCATAGCAATATGTGGTGTGAACCTTCGCATTGACCATTCAAATTCTCATTCTTAAACATATTAAGTTCACATAAAGTATAACATGAATTGACATTTAATTTGAACCTCCATTACTTGCACAATTTTTTTGAATATGCTACACCCCACCTCTACCTCTAAAAATTGGTGTACAGGGAACTTGTATCATCCTTAACATGTTGGAAATGAATTTAGACCTTGTGTAGTGCAAATATTTGACACCAAATGAAGTCAAAGCCTGCCAATCCAATAAACTTAGGGAAGAAAATGAACCTTTTTTCTACTTCAAACACTATAATCTTGTGTGGTCAAAGCTTATGAAATTTTGTGAGTATGTTATTTAGTAAGTCTTTATTGAGATCCTATGGTTTAAATTAGAAATAAAAGTTTTACGTTTCTTCCTTACTCATTGCACTAAAACTAGCAGTTTTGAAGTGTTTTTGGTAAGAAATTGTCAAAGAAATTTAGGGGTTAAATGATGGGGGTGTAGACAAAACCTGACCCTTTTTTTATGTGGGGGGGGGGTTTAGACCAAGGTGGGGGGCCTCCAAGGGTAATTTGGGGCCACATGCCCCAATTTGGCCCCTAAAATTTCCAAAAAATCTTCTAGACCTCCCAAATTAAAAAAAAGCAAAAGAAATGAGGCCTACACAAGCCTGCCTTCCGTAAAATCCATCACCATGAAATAACGCGGTTTGTATGTGGTCATTAGATGGAGAAATTCCGATGTAAATACAAGGAATCAAATTGACTTGCTACAAGTCATGGGTAACATTTTCACCTGACCTGGGATCATGGCATATCTCTCTTTGTCGATGGTCAAGAGTTACCCAGGTGTCACGAAACTTACGGATATGGGAGTGGTTTGTCTTGATTCTTACACCTACTTCTTGATGCTTAGGTCCCACTATCCTGGAAAGGTGTTACTGTTAGGGGAGTTTCACATGGACCATGGTACCAAGGTACCAAAGGACCAAACTATGCCAAGGTGCTGAGTTTTTGAGTTGGAAAATATATTAATATATGCAATTTGTAGAATTTAGGACCGTCCCTGTGTGAAAGCGAGGTTCAGAGGCTATGACCCATACCATCTGGCAAATGCCAAGTCAATTTCTACTTCTTAACCCCTAAAGGACCAAGTGTTCCCTCGGGGATGATTTCGATTTTGGGCGGGTTTCTAAAATTTGAAAAAAATTCTCTTAATTTATTTTTAACCCCTAAAGTCGAAATCGACCAGAATGTGGTCGATCTGACTCTGGTCAGGCTCTCAGTTACTAAATTTAGATCGTATGAAGTTACTTTTATAGAAGATTGTAGAGTTTTCCCATACCTTTAAAATGACACCATTCATGCTTCAAAATTCCTCATACTTTAGGAGATATTCACGGTCAAAGTTTGAAAACACTGTTAGGGCATGCTGAAATCTGCCCAAAACTGCGGTATAACCTCAATTATTCTCAAAATCTGCCCAAAATCAATTAGATCGCAGTAACTTCAAAAATTCACCAAAAATTGAGATTTTATTTTTTTTCGAATTTTGTTTTTCGTACATGTAAAAGAGGTAGTAAAGCATGATCTCACCGTTTGGATTTTCAATCGGATAATTTTTTACATGCCTTTTTAATTGCTGAAAATGGGCATTTGTATTTGTATTTCAGAATACCTCCATGTGAAAAATTAAGCATTTCTTTAGGTTTTATAGGTCCTATGAGGGTAAAAATTATATGGACATATTCCTTACTCACATAGGAACAAGAATTTGAAGAGTCTCATGTCAAATTTCCTTTCAAAATTGGTTTTTTTGGCCCCCAAAACATTAGTTTTCCATTCTACAACAAGGAAGAATTTTTTTTTTTCAACTTTGAACATTACGATCTCACAAATGGAGAGGAATTTGAATCTAAGATTCGGTATGCATGTACATGTACAAGTTAGGTACTAGATCTTACGGTTACATACTCGAAAATTTGTCAAAAGTTAAAAATTTTCACCTTGCATTGAAAGAGGGCAGTTTTGAGGGTTTTTGGCAGTTTTGAGGGCTTTCGACTTTAGGGGTTAATACCAATTTTCTATATTGTGTTTAGATGGATGGTTTGAAAGTTGATACCACTCAAAGTTTTAAATGGGGACTCTGGGCAACTCCAAAATTTTGCTAGAAGTTTCTATTGACATTGAGATTTTTCATACATATGAGGAACATTTCCTCTTCTAAATATGTCCAAAAAATCATTGTCTTTACTGTAAAAAAACATTTTAACTCAAGTCAAACATTTTTACACATTTTGGGCAAGCAGGGGAAACTTCATCTTTTCTATATAAAACCTAGGGATCTTCATATATTTCACTTTTTTTTTTCAACACTAATATGTGGTGAGAACCTTCTTATCGTCTGTTTGTATTGTCAATCTAAAACATATCAATTTCACAAAAAAAACAAAACATGAAATGGCAATTTTTGAACCTCCACTCCTTGCACATTTGCTTTGAATATGCTACATCATACCAAGGTCTAAATTTCATTGTGTAGTGCAAAAATTTGATACCAAGTGGTGTCAAAGTCTGCCAATCCACTCAAAGTGAGGAAGAAATTGAACCAAATTCTTGAGTTCAAACATCATAATCTTACAATCTGTGCGGTCAAAGT
Organism: Bryoerythrophyllum caledonicum; assembly: GCA_963971425.1. Lineage (NCBI taxonomy): Eukaryota > Viridiplantae > Streptophyta > Bryopsida > Pottiales > Pottiaceae > Bryoerythrophyllum > Bryoerythrophyllum caledonicum. The sequence goes on from OZ020518.1 coordinate 27,946,738, forward strand.
GTATACAATTTCGGAGTACCCTAGGCCGTCGTTGCTTTCATACATTATTAATTCAAAATGGAGAATTATCCAAAATTTTGGAAAATATAAAGTTTTTGCCAACGTGATTACCCATGTAATATCAAGGTGCTACTCCTATCATAGTAGGTGATACCCACTATGTCCGAATCACTGTGTCAAAATAAAATAATTCTTTTGACATATAGGTGTTGAAAGCGACCACTAGGTATGGTATGTTACTTTGTAAGACTTAATTGAGATCCTACTGTCAAAACAGTAGGACTTAATTAAGACTTAATTAAGACTTAATTGTAAGGTTTTGTTTCCTTCCTTACTCAATGCATGAGCATCAACAATTTTGAAGTGTTTTTGGTGTGAAATTGTCACGGTCCTTTAAGAATTGGGGGTCTTACTTCCATGAAATTTTCCTCTCTCAAATTTTCTAATCATGAGCCTATAAGGGAACACATTATTGGTAAAAAAATCAAAAAAATAGTTAATATGGTAATTGCTAGAAAAAATTATTGCACAAGTACAGTAGTGCTTTAGAAGAGTTCGGGTAAAAAAATTTAGGTGAAAATTCGAATAAAATATTTCAAGTAAAAATGTTTGGTTAATAAATTTGGATTAAAAACTTGGATAAAGTATTTTTGGATAAAATAAGTTACTGTTTTAATCTAACAATTGAGACCTTGTCAAATCTTAATAATGTCATGAAAAAATATTTGGCACCTCTGCAAGAATTTGGTCCGAATGAGAATAGAAACCCAAACTTCCTTTGAAGGACCGAATTTTTAGCCCCAAAACCTCCAAAAAATGCTCCCATATAGGCATTTTAGACGCCTTTGGTACCTTAGTCCAAGCGTGAAACTCCAAAGTCCCGATCAAGGCCGTTTTTTAGGCTCTACACCAATCAAATTGCTAGTAGCACTTGGTACCTTGGTACCATGGTACCATGGTCCATGTGTAAAACCCCCTTAGAATACTCTACTCCATCTTGATCCAACTTATGACAAAAACATTTCACAAGGAAACTTGTGTATTTTGCATATCCACCATCAACTCTTTGTGTACAAACGTTGCTATATAGTTAACCCTAAACCTTAAACGTCAGTCAAGAACCATGTGTACATGCACGTATTCTACTCTACAGAATACAAAATTTATGAGAGTGTAGTACGACTTACACCTTTGGAGTGAGAATCTTCAACTAACATCTTTCATTTGGAGGTCATTTCAATATCTCAACTTTATCATGTTCAAATACAAGGCCATACATGTAGAATATTCTAGCCACCAACAGGTTAATATGACGTTTAACCCGTTCTCTGTTAAGAGAAAAAAAGAATTTTTGAGAAAAAGTAATATCCTAAATTTCTACACATTCTTAACCCTTAAGAGCCTAAGTGTACTTGGGGCGTACGTTTTGGAATTTGGGCATGTACCTTTGAATAGAAAAAATACTCCGATTCTTATGAAAATTTTACACTGCATTGTCCTTGATGAAATCTATATGGGGAAGTTTTCAAATATGGACTTCAAAAGTTATTAGCCTTCAAAGGTCAAAATGGGGAGTCTGGACTATAGGGGCAGCCATATCAACCAATGCAGTTTGAGGAGAAAAATGGGGCAGAATTTTGGGACAGAAAGGGCAAGGAAAGGAGTCCAGACTTCTATGCACGAAGTCCAAGTAGAAAAAGCTTTGAAAATTATACAAGGAGTCATTAAAATAATTAAAAAAAACAACAAACAACCAGCCGTTAGTTGGCCTGCAAGCGTCCTCGCGCAAGAAGCGGGCCTACCAAGAATATATATATTTTTATTTTTAATTTTTTTTTTGGTTTGTTTTGTTTTGTTTTGTCCAGCTGTGAGGGCTGTCATCAGCGGGACGAATTGGCCACCCAATTTCAAGCACTGCCCTTTACCATAATGCTTTATTAATTCCATATATTCATGAAAATGATGGATTTCACTAATTTTAGTCGTTTCTTTTCCTAAAATTAGTAATTTTTTTTGTGAAAGTTTCCATCAAATGTAAAAACTAGAAGATATGCCTAGTCAAAGTAGGCTGACCTTGCCGGGCAAGGGGGAAAATTTATTTTTCTTTGCACTTCAAACGCTATAATCTTCACATCCGTGCGGTGGATTGCAACCAAATTTGTGTTGTAAGTTCATATACATGTCTATTTTAAGACTATATGGTTAAAAGTCTAAAATTAGACTTTAATGTTAGATATTATTGCCACTTGTTGATGATGGCTGTTTTGGAGTGTCTCATGAGGGAAAATGCCTTGGGCTTTTAGGGGTTAAGTAAAAACATTGAGAGTTGCCATGAACTTTCCATCAATGAATCCCAACCCCCTCAAAAAAGTTGACTATTCAGCTCTACAGTAGCCTGACAGCACTTGAAGGCAACCTAACCATTTTGGCTTTGTCATAAACAGCACTAATCAAGCAAGATAAACACAGACAACTAAAACCAATCAAAGAATTATAGCCTGACCATATACCAGAAGCAAAAAAACAACCACCACTCTATACACAAACCTAAATTACAATCTGAAATCTAGCATTATATAGCATTATAGGGATTATAGACAGCATTGTTGACACATGGAACACAACGACGACAATGGATTGGGAGATTAAGAACAACTATCGTCACTTTTAAAGTTATTGAAGGCGATCATTGTAGCACATAGAGCAATAAAATGTTTTGGACAAGACAAGCCTGGAGTCGGCAGTCCCAACGATCGGGACCTCACAATGACCCATAGACGACACAAAAGGCAGATATGTGATAAGACATACATTATTAAAAAAATGCAACATAGGCTGCAATATACACAATATCACTCCAGCCGCAAAACACACTACCGCCGCTAAATATTACCAGATGAATCCAAAAAATCAAAATACAACCTCAAGCTGCTCATGGGCTACAAAAATCCAGCAAGTGACGTTTGTACGTCTCGTACTGGTCAATGACACCGGCCGCCTCAGTGATCTCCACCTCTGTCCTCAGCGACGGAAACATCTCTAAACCTGTGGCGCACGCTCTCGCACGCGTGTTCAAAGTGTCCAGATTAAAACTGTGAGACGCATCGTTGCAAGCCGAAATAATGCGCCGGCCCATCAATTTGTACCGATACACTTGGTCAAGAGTTGGTGTCAGCCCAAACCCGCCATGCGCACGACATCCAAGCTGATTTATCAACAAACAATGTTAGTTGCTAACTCAAAACATAAAAACTAGAAAAACAAAGACAGGTTTTAGAGAAGCATACCGTGATTAGATCCGTGTGTTGATTGTCAAAGAAGTGCTGACAATGACTTCTCCTCCTTGGACGTTCATCCACAGACCACAACAAGATCTCCGCGGCAACAATCAGGATCTCAAGACGGAGGTTGCTTCGATGCAATTCATTCTGCTGAGTCTGTACTGAAATTACTTTACGCATATCGGCTCAGAGCTCCTGCACTTGACCCTCCAAAGTGTCCGTTCTCCCAAACAGAGAAGGAAACTCTGCCCCATCTAACCGATCCATCTATGGCATGGAGAGCCAGGCGAGAAGAGACCAACGAGGAGAGCCCGGCGAGGAGATTCCAGCAAGGAGGGGACCCAACGAGCGTGCCCACCTTCCCTAAAAAAACTGCTTCACACAACATAACCTTTTCATTAAATGTCAAATTTTAGGAAAAATTGTACTACCACGATAGTTTTAGTAACACCCATCTACAATTAAATTTCCAAAGAAGAATGTTGTAAAATTGACACCATAAGAACCTGACCGAACCTTCAAGAAGCCCATTTTGCAACATTTCTTCCTTTAGGGTTACAAATTGAGGAGCCCTTGGTATCTTCGCCTGTCCTTACAAACGACTCTAAATTCACAGAAAGCCTTCCAAGTACACAAAGGTACACGCTCTCGTTCTCTTTGAACAAGACACAACCATTTGCACCTTCCCAATCTTTTGACTCAAGTTTTTCCAAAGTTTGAAGAAAGTGAGTTTGATACCGAATACTCTTAGCAAATGGCATCAAATCTCATCGCCTTTCCCAAAGGCAAACAGCTGAACAACTCTGCTAGGCAAGACCGTGTCTGAAACGTTCAAAAAGGAGCTAGAATTTTGAAAGCACTGTACTATTACACCGGAAGCTGAATTCCTGTAACGGATACATAACATTCAAGAGGAACCACATATGCATTCTCTTCATAGAGAACAACAAACCTACCACCAAGCAGTTTTTTCACATAATCATCTTCTTTCACCCAGAACAACAAACCTACCAAAATAATAATCTTTCACTTAGAACAGCAAACCTACTGCAATACATTTTCTTCACACAGAATAACAAACCTACTATGATACATTTTTTTACTTAGAACAACAAACCTACCTACCTTCACAGAGGACAACAAATCTATCACAAAAAAGTCTTCTACAAGAGCAGGAACAGCTCGACTGTGAATTCTAATCTGCAGCCAAATTACAATGTGAATTACTAGTGCGTCTAAATACCTTTCTAAGGGTTTAGGGTTCAGTTTGTCGACATCCTGCCGCACTTGGAATAGAGACAGGAATCTAGCAAAGAGGTTCGAAAACCCTAGGTTTGTGGTTTAGGGTTTAGAGGCGATGAAGACGTACATTTGTACTCCTGAGCTTGCAATCATGGTGCCCTCAAGTCCATGAAGCGCCTGGCTATGGTGGAGAATGACTTGCCCACATTTCCCAACAGATACTCTTCTGATTCAACATACGTAGCTTCAAAAGGATCACCTCGCACATGAATCATTTGATAGATCTCATTCTATCTGATGTCCCTTGACCATCATTAGGGTTTCACTGCAACCAAAGCTCTAGGGTCTCAGCGTGAAAAGGTAGCCTACTGATTCAGCACATGAATCTTCACGTACAACATTATCCAGCAATCGTATAGTAGTAAGGATCCTGAGGATCAACTTGACATGTACTCTCGTACATGAATTGGGCTCAATAGGTCTCATTAGAGCTGATCTTCCTTGCCCCAAGTGGGTACCATCTTTAGGGTTTCACTGCAACCAACGAACTGGGATTTTCTGCAACTAGGGAAATAGGGTTTCACTGCAACAGAGCACTAGGGTTCCACTGCAACCAAAGCGGGTACTCTTTTTAGGGTTTCACTGCAATCAAGGAACTGGATTTTTCTGCAACTAGGGAATTAGGGTTTCACTGCAGCCAAAGCACTAGGTTCCACTGCAACCAAAGTGGATACCCTCTTTAGGGTTTCACAGCAACCGAAGTGGATACCCTCTGCGGGGTTTCCCAACAAGCAAAGTGGATACCCTCTTTAGGGTTTCACTGCAACCAAAACATTTGGGCTCGATGAGAACATGAGGCTGATAAGTGCGAAACGTCAAATGAACAGGCGCCAAATCTCGAGCATTCAGATTCACAACCATCGACTGGCAGGGATCAGAGATAGGTCAGAATGCGAACTTGCGGCACTAAAATCGAGCAAATCACGAAACGGCATTCATGGCGGATGAAGATGAAAGTTCCGTCAGTCATGCCAAAGTGCCTGTTATTATTGACCTAACTGTCGACCTATTGACCTAAAATCGGAACCTCGCCCCATCACCTCGGATACTATCTTGAGCAGTATCATGTCAGAGATACGCACATGTGAGTTCAACCCGTGATGACTTCATAGTTTCAACATCTCAACCTGTCCCTTGACATCCAAGCATTTGTGGAAGTTTGGGCAGCAGTTGTTTGCAGCTTTGCAGCTTTTGTTCAAGATGGCCATGAATGTGGACGAAGAGATTGAGCGCCTCAAGACTGAGATCGGTCGTCTTGGCACCAAGAAAGATGACGGGTCCATCACGGTGAGCACCCACTTTTATTAGGGTTTCGTGTTGAAGGCTTGTTTCTGCTTTTGTGGTTATGTGCACATGTTGGAACATGCCTGTTGTTGTGGAAGATGAAGAACCTTTTCCACTTGTGGAGGTTGAACCCCGTTGTTTGTTTTCAGGTGAAGTTTGGGGTGTTGTTCCATGACGACAGGTGCGCCAACATCTTCGAGGCTCTGGTGGGCACTTTGCGGGCTGCCAAGAAGCGCAAGATCGTCACCTTCGACGCGGAAATGCTGTTCCAAGGAGTGCACGACAATGTGGACATTGTGCTTGCGAAGCCGAAGGAGGTCGAGGTTGTTGCGAAGCCCAAGGACGATGTTGCAGATGTTGTCGCACCTAGTTCGACAATGTGACTTGGTTTTCTTTTCTCTTCAGAAACCGTGGTAGTACTCGGAGCTCTGGTTTGTTACCTTTTGTGGTCAATAGTTGTGCACATGGATTTGTCACATACCCTTGGAGCTTCTGCACATGGAGCTTGCTCCAAATGGGAAGGGTAGGTGCTTGCCACTGATGGCCATCAGCATTACAAACAGATATTAATCTCTGAAGGACACTGTATGTGACAAATGCAGGAAGCCCCTCATCTTTTTCTTATTGCAAATCTCTCTGAAGTTTTGATCAGACAGTCCTGTATTGTGTCACCTTCTCGTGTCGTAATCTATTACATTTGCTGTTAGTTTGCACATTTCACTGCTCAGCCTTTCATTCCGTGATTTTTGACTCCTTACAGTCCTTTGTAGTCTATGACAGCCTATTTCAGGGTGCGAATTTCTGTGATCCTGTAGAAAAGGTGAGATGATGCTCAAAACACGTCCGCATATCCATCCTAGTTCCTTTTCAGGAAGAGAGGTCTTTGTACCACGTGTTGAATCCCGACAAGATACATCCACATCTACTTCTTGGTGGTCCCTAGCACCTGGCTTTACAGAACTCACAAGTTTGTTGTTGGTCCGGAATGACCTTAAACTATTACCTGATGGCACCCTAATCGGACATGTGCTTGAAGCCAATTCTCGGTGGTCTTCTAGATGATGGCAACGCACACCCAAGTTGGAAAAGTGCTTTCTTGGCACTCAAGAGGTATGTAATTTGAATTTGAACTCTGAAATCTTCACTTCACTGTATTATTACTCTTAGTACCTCAATTATCATTTTTGTTCCTACTTTGAGTGCTTAACTAACTCCTTCGTGTTGAAAAATCTTTGTTGTGGAAAAGCAGGTGCATCGGCAAATGGGACGCAAGGACGTCTTGTGCAAGGAAGCTCACGATGAGGTCAGATGGCATCATCATAGCGGGCCGTTTACTCATATTTAATGGCGGTCCGGCATTTCTTTTCATCAATTGTGGAAAGTGAGGAAGCGGCGTCACAACCACAACAGGGAAAAGTGGCATGTGCATGGTGCTGAGGTGGCCAGTTCTTACAGTTTCTGCCATGGATGCACTTCTCACTACATGGCAGCTCCTAAGCGATCAGGTTCATATTTCTCTATTCTTGTGATACATTCGCGTTGTGAAATTAATATTTTCCCCATTGCAGTTGCATGAAACCAAATGAATGCCACATGTTGCTGATGTAACTTAGTTCTCATGGATTTCATGCGTATGTGGAGCCAATTTGGCCTTCGTTGTTATGGTATTCGACATGTGTAGTCCAACGTGAATATACTTAATAACACAGGTTTATCCTGAAAAGTGATGCCTGCTTCATTGGAGTTAATCATAGTATGATGGTTCAAGATGTTGTTTGGAAGACTGCCACGGCACTCAAAATTAACACAACTGCAAACCTGTTTACACTGGACTTTTGAGGTCAAGCGTGTTTGTAGTAGGTTATGCATCTGAAACGGGATTCGCATGGTGGAGGTGGTTCGTGTGCTGGACACACTCCCTGGGCCTACGAAATATGACACTTGGCAACCAGCATAGAAAGCTAAAGGTAAAGCTCCTCGTTATGTTCACTGGTGCTCAACAACCCACATCTCGTGTCAAACTTCATGGACCAAAGCCAATGGTCTCGAACACTCCATTCATCAAGGCCAGCAAAATGCCATGCTATTACACCCCCACGTCACATCAAATACAGTATCCTTACATCAAAATTCTCCTTGCCCGGAACTTAACTTGGGATGCAAACATGAGGCTATGAGTGAAGAATTTGGTTTAGTTGGGAACATTCGAGGTTAGATGAACCCTGTAAAAAGTAACTCTTCCTTCTTTTTTTCCTTTCATTTTCTCTTTGAATTCTATCATCAATAAACGCAAAATTCATCCCAATCAAAATCCAAACCATCACCAAATCTTATTTGCTTCCCAAGAACCATGAAAGGAAAAAAAGGTACCAAAAAAGGAGTGGAATTTCAAAGCCCCGTAGAAAGTACCGGCAGCAATAGCGAGCAACGCAATATGTACGAGTAGCATAGATGACGTGCCTCGCGAAATCTGTGAAATCTACTAGAGTCGTAGATTTCTCACAGGTTTGAAGTGAGGCGGCGGCGGTTGCTGAATCCCCCTCTCGCACGCCTTTCCATTCTCCACCCGCACACGCTACGCCGAAGTAGCGTGTCTCATGATTCGGAATCCATCACGCTTGAAAGTGCAGTATTCCAATCAGACATGAAACCCTCAAAAACCGTCAATCGAATCATTAGAGGAAGAGTGGATTGTTACTCTTCTCGTGATTAGAAACTGTCAAGAGAAGAGTAGTTGAGCAGTGAGCGTTGTGATTACGTCTTCGTCCAGCTCACGAAGCGTTTGCCGCCTTCGCTACGTCACGCAGCCCTCCGAATGCGCTTCGCTGGTGTGTGCGAGCAATCACAGGGGTAGAGTGGCGGGCGGAGCAATACATCGCGGGAGGTTTTTAAGACAGCCGGCGCCTTGGGGAGGGGGAATTTCAGGTCGGTGCGGGAATTGAGCTTGAGCTTGCGCTATGGCGGCTCTGAGCTTGTGCCAGCCGGTGGTGGCGGTGGTGGGAGGTGCGAGGGAGGGTTTGGTGGCGCGTGGAGGCCCTTCCTCGGCTGTGGTGGTGTCGTCGGTCGCGTTTCGGAAGAGTGAGGCGGAGCGGTTGTGCGCGGAAGCGGGGTTGAGTTCGTCGTTCTGGAGCAAGGAGAGTCGCAAGGGGTTGGGTGTCAAGTGTGTTCCAGTGGCGGTGAAGCGACCGGGCTCGCATCTTGTTGTGGTGAGAGGATTGCAGAGCGCGTTTTCTTGGTCTTTTACGGTTGAAGTTTCTTGAAGTGGGCGAGGATTCTTGCATCATTTACCGAGGAATATTCAGATAATCTTCCCTGGTGTTTGGAATGGTATTTTGTGTTATTGGGCTGGAAAGGTTATGATTAGTGGAGAGATGAGGGCGCACATGAAGACAGATTATGTTTGTTGTGGTGGATCTTGGAGTTTGTTGAATTTTTTTTGTGGCGAGTTCTCTGACGGACGACCATGTTGTTCGTGGGGGTGGTTGTTTTTCAGGAGGCGAGGCTGTTTGGACCTGCTCTTTTCGAAGCTGCCAAATTGAAAGTACTCTTCCTCGGTGCAGACAAGGAGCATCCGGATGAGCTTCCGCGCATCTACACCTTGACGCACAGCGATGTCACGTCCAAGATCACCTTGGCAATTTCCAGGGAGATCAACAAAGCACAGGTACTGCTACTGCTGGATTTGGTGATTGAATGACACTTTTACTCGTCCGTGTTAGTGTTTCTTCCGTTTGAAGTCACCTCAGTTTTTCATGATGCTTTTGGATTGCTTGCTGTCCAAGTTGGAAGACTGAGAGAGAGTGCGTCACCTTTGTGCAGTTGAAAGGCTGGTACAGCAAGCTGCAGCGGGACGAAGTGGTGGCGGAGTGGAAGCGAGTGCAGGGCAAGATGTCTCTCCACGTCCACTGTCACATCAGCGGCGGAAACTTCCTACACAACTTGATCGCCAATCTGCGCTTCTACATCTTCAGGAAGGAGCTGCCGGTCGTGTTGGAGGCGTTTAGACACGGCGATGAGGAGCTTCTTAAGGCATATCCAGGTAACTCATCATTAACAGGTGCTACAGTGAATGATTCATTCACTTTCTTCTCATCAAGGAACCAATAGTTTTTGTTACCACATCCACAACAAGTGAATGTCATCACTCTGGTCCTTGAGTAGGAAGATGGAATTGTGGGAGTATCTTCTATTCACATACTATTGCAGCAGATGATTTATTGAAACAATCATTGGAATGCTGGGAGATGCAGAAAAAAGGGTATTCAACAACTGACCTGTGCGTTTCTCTTGCAGATCTGGACAACTCCATGGTGTGGGTCTACTTCCACTCCAACGTCAAGGAGTACAACCGCGTGGAGTGCTGGGGTCCTCTCGTGGAAGCTGCAAAGGTACAGTAAACACAACCATCAACTACTTTCAGTGCCAGTACAATCAGACAATTTCTATGATGAAATGACTTAATCCTTTGAGATATGCGATACATTCGCAGAGTGCAGGCGAGGAAGCGAAGGAAGCCATCCACCACGCGATGGAGGAAATGGAGAAGCAATGGCCCAAGCAGCTGTGGCCAGGGAAAGTGTGCGACGAGCCTTGCGAGTGCTGCTCCCGCCACGGAACCGTGATTCCGCTGCCCAAGACGTTCGACCTTCTCCAGGAAGAGGAGAAGCGGCAACAAGGAGCTCAATCGTAAGCAAACATCTCATCACTGACTCACAAGACATCTCATCACCGACTCCTTCCGACTTCCAAGATCATGGAATCCAATTCATACGCCCATTTGTCGATTTTCACACAAGCAGCAGCTGCCATCGGCCTGCATATACACCATCAACAATGTGAGGAACCATCATGTACATAATTCTACAGACTGCATACACATACACTCTTGTGATGAACAGATTATACAAGAGATTTTTGCCACATATATAGATTTTTTCGCTGTTAAGCGTATACAGAGGTGTTCCTTGGTGTGTGCGGTAGAGTTTAGTTCCTGTTAAGGCACCTCATATGCAATGAGCTCTAGAAGATTACATTGCACTGCAACCATTTCTGCACTGCTCTGTATCCTCTCGCACTGCCGCCGCATGTGGTGTACAGTGCATTCAAGGTTCGGAGGTGATTCTCCCCATTATGTGTGCACAACGATTTTGTAATATATTTCTGTATATAATTAGAGTTCTTTGAAAAGTTTGCCTTTTGGTTTATGACTACTTTTTCCTCACACTTCATAACTACTAGATATGAAGGAGATATGTTCTCGAAACTCAAGTTAGAAGCTCTCAAATTTAGCCACGTGTGGAAGGAAAAAGTAGAGGTCATCTTGTACAGTACTACGAATGCTAACTGTTTTTTAATCCTGTTTGAGCTGATTACAAAAATTCAAAGCTATTTAGGACTAATTTAAATGATTTACTATGAGAAATGAGGATCCTAATTCTTTTGTATGTTTCATGCCAACTTGCAACATCTCCAAGTTTGTGTAGGTTCTACTCTGGCAGCGTAAAAAAGAGCACTATGGAATATGTAACAACTGAGGGTAGTTAAATTTAAAACAACTGATCTTGCTTGATTTCAACTTGATGTTAAACTTAAACTCATAAAAAGATGAAAGACTTCTCCAAAACTTACTATCTTATTTATCCTCGATATCACAACTCCAAAATACGCTACATAAGAGTAAGTCATTACAACTACATGAGGGAAGGAATTACCAAAGTATGTTGTGCCCACTCACAGAATCGGGCCGCCATATAAACTGATCACAAGCTCACATCCAACAGAAGCGACCTTGAAAACATAAATCTCCGAAAACACTTCTGGATCAAATCAACAGCAAAACTTGAAACTAAACCTCTAGCAATCACCTGTAAACACAACAGATCTGAGAAACCACGACGTTGGGAGAACATAAACAAATTTCCTGCAGTCACCAGTCTACACATTGCCCACCTTCCTTTCAAATCAAGGGCTCAACACAACCACAGCACCGGGATCCTCTCTCAAATCATGGCATGAAAACATAGGAAGGAATGTGGGTTTCTCATGCTCGGAGGAGTGAGAAGGGTTCGATGAGGCAGTCCGAGGTTCATTGGTTCCCCCGGATTTCGACCTCGCACTTTTGCATTGCTTTTCGCTGCCGCCGCCGCCGCGCGGTCGCGGTGGGCCGGCCTGGAACAGGCGTCGGGGGAAACGTTTATCCCCGTCTTCTAGATCGGTGTCTAACTAAGGTAAAGCCCCCCATAAGTTAAGCAATGTGCATATATGGAGAGAGGAAAGAATTGAACATATTTTTTTTCTTTCAGTGATAGCCAATTGAATTGCAATTTCAACCCCAGTGATTTCATATTTTTCTGATAAAGTGTGAATTAGTTATGAATTTTTAAAGTGTGCTGCCATGTTTAGCCGGTGACTGCCAATACGTACCCCACGTGAGCGTTGACCAAAAGTGAGGGGTTTTGAGTTGTAGCAAACGTCCATTTGGATGAGTACCTCACTTCACTTCACACTACTACCAACCTTGTCGCCCCTCGGTCACAAATATAGATTGAAGTGTACCCCTGGCTACAAGATTGTGACTCACTGAATAAACTGACTCACTAAATAAACTGACTCACTGAATGAACTCCAGAGTCAGTGAGTCAGTTCACCCATTCCAGAGTTCCGGCGGCCAAAAAACTAGCACATATGCCAAAGAGCATGGTTGTTCTGGTGTCCGCCCATCCGATATTGTCCGACTGACCATAAGTCCGATAGAGATTGATGTCGTCTAGTAGGGGTTATTCTAGAATATTCTAGAATATTTGGAAATATCCAAATAGACTTGGAGAATGTTCTATGGATATTTGAGGAATATTTCAGGCATATGTCCGATAAAGGTGTTGTCCGACCTGTCCGTCCGTCCACTGTCTTTGGGCCCCTGTCCGTCTATGTAGACAACCCTGCCAAAGAGAAGCCAGACTTAGTGACAACCGTGCAATCAACGTGCACGTTGCACATCCCAAGTTGCGTTACAAGAGCCTTCAGATGTGGTGTTCACGCTTCCTAGCAAGGGGAGGCCAATGGTGTCAACAAATCTGAGATTGTCAACTTATGAGTCACCACAAACACAAGAACTGAGAACTTAAGAATACTCATTCCATGTTCAATGGCAAGAAAATAAACCGAAGTGGGATCTGAGGCTTGCAGCATCATGCTGCGGATTCTCTCCCAATGAAGAGTGATTTTATGCATGGAAGATTAGCATCTCACTTTGAAGGTCTAAGTGCATGCCAGATCGTTGCATTAACCTTCCCATCCGCTGCTAACATGCACGAAATGGCATGGTTGTAGAAGCTTGTCATGCCCATGCTGTGAACACACGTTTCCTCATATGGTGATAAAAAGACATTGAGCAGCGGCCTCCAAAGTGTTGTCGCTAGGTTCAAACTGTGGGACAGATGCGGAGGAATCAATACTTTCACTAAGAGTAAAGGAAATCCTAGTAGTATACAAACAATCAGAAAAAAAAAGATTGTCCGTGCATGTCTCCTTCTAGATTAGATTGTTGAATAACGTCTTCCAACTCAAATGACTTCTAGTTTCTCACACAACTGCAAAGACAAACTCTTGTGACGAAACCTCAAACCCTAGACCGTCGTCGGAGCTAAAAGATCAACGGCAACGTCTTGAAATAGACTTTGTCAATGGTCCACATGGGAAGCGCAATTCCTTTTTCCATGGCCCACACGAATTCTATTGGCCCTTCTGAGCAAAAATCTGGCTAAACTAAAGTGGAAATTAAATATGGCCTTAGTAAAGTTTAGGGAATGAAAGGCGACATAATCTAAGAATGCGGAGTGAGGGACCCAAGGCAAATTGACCCCCTCAGAGCATCTCCACCCGGAGACAGAGAACCACCAAATTGGAGTTTTGTGAGGTCAAAAAGTTGCACCCGTCACCTCAAAACAGGGAAACTTTATAAAATTTTAGAAGTTTTGGTGCATGGCACACCAAAATCTCCTTGGATGGGGGGAGTGCACCATTTTTTGATGTTGGCGACACACCCATACCCTCGCGACACGTGGCGCCATGTCATTGATGGCGACACGTGGCGCCGTGTCATTGGTGGCGGGATGTAAAAGGTGAAAGGTGAAAGTGTTTTTTTGGGTTGAAAATTTTGGAGCTTGCGGTGGAGCTCTTATAACGCCAAACCCTAAATCACTCCTGGCGTGGAGTAGATCTTCCGACCTAGTGTGGAAAATTCCACGCCAGGAGTGGAGATGCTTTCATTGGAAGCCCCTCAACGAATGAAGGCCAAATCCCCTACGCCGCCTTCATCCTATGCCTCAGCCCGCTGCCAACGAGGATCTCCTCGCCACCTGCCCAGGGCCTAACACCGTTCTGTTCCACTACCGCCAGCCCATCCTCAAAGCCCAGCCTGACATGTCATTGCCCCACCCGAGCCAAGCCTATTGCCCGGAATTGTTCCTACCCCTTCTCGCCCTCTGCTCCCCCGCTGTGCTGCAACCCCGCCCACATGCTAGCTTGTTCTTCCCTTTAGCAACCCTAGGATCATCATGATTTTTTGTAATTTTGTAATTTTAGTATTTGGAAGTACTTGGTGAAAAAGCATGTCAAGATTCAAAATTCACACATGATTCCTCAAAGGGCATCATTTGAGGTTACTTGGTGTCGTGTTTGAAATGTAGGGTTTGAGAGTGAAATGAATCGTGTGTGCCATTCTTAAAATTTAGGGTATGAGGGTCGTGAGAAGTTGCAAAATGGTCATGTTTCTTACATGTATGGTGTCATATGTGAAGATGATAAGCTTTAGATTGATTGAAATGACCTCCAAATGATAGATGTTAGTTGAAGGATCTTCAACTCAAAGGTGTATCTTTGTGCATCATATGCATATATAGCAATACATGTCACATCTCTCTGCAAACGCCTGAAACGTCATTGACATCCTTGTAGATAGAGAGCAATACCCATCATAACATCCTTCTAAATCCCAAAGAAGTCATCGCAAAACCTTGTAGACAAATAGCAATACCCGTCACAAGTCTCCAAAAAGCCATACATCATCAATCTTCACAAAATATTGTTTCACTTCCTAAACCTCCTTCAAGCACATGAAAGCAACCCCCCTCTCAGATTGCAATATCCTCACCAAAAACTTCTAAATTAGTCACTCAAATTTTTTAAACCCTAATTGCAATATTCCAAATCACTAATGTAGAATTTGGCAATTTAAAAATTAAGCATTAAAAAGATATGCAATTTACATGTGATTTGGAGAAGATGATGGGCTTCACTGCAACAACTGATGGATAAATCCGTACCAGTAGCCCTACATGACCTGAGCAAAAAAATATCAAAGTTGACAGATTTTGGGCAGTAGGTGAATGGAGTTGCCGAGGCATAGGTAGGCTGGCGGGAGGCGGAGTGGAGGCAGAGATCCCGAGAATGAGCCCTGGCGGCACAAGCACATGTCAGGCGGGGCTTAGAGGCTGGGCCATGGAACGGGGGGACAGAACGGAGCTGGGCCCTAGGCCGGGTGGCAAGAGGACTCTCGTTGGCAACGAGCCAAGGCAACGGATGAAACCAACCAAGAGGAGTTGGCCTCTATTTGTTGGGGGCTCCAAAGGAGGGAGTCCATTTGGGCTCGGCGAGTGAAGGGCGGCATGGTTGCTAGTAGTATCAAATCCAATGTAGAGTCCGGCGTAGTGCTAGTGATCATCAGTGTAGGGGCGGAGAGATGGCTTTCCAGTAACTGTTCACCAAAGATGAGAAAGTCTTGTAGCATACACATGAAAGCTTGGCAAGCATAGGCTGGTGCATTGAGAGTTAAACTTAACGCTTTGAAGATCATGGTCAAATCTAGTCACTGCTAGAAATTACAAGGGTCGTAGATTATGTTGACCTAATCTACGACCCTTGTAGATTCTCACAACAATGGGAATTAACCATAGTTGTTAAAATATTAAAAGAGGGCATTTCAATATCTCAACCTTATTATGCTCAAATACAATACCATACATGTAGAATACGTGACCATTTTGCAACTCTCCAGCATGTAATAGGTGCAATAATGGCCTAGACTAAAAATGTCATGTATCATTGGATCGGACTCAACACAAATACAAACGTTTGTAACTATCGTGTATTACATCAATTCTTATACCTTGTATGTCAAATACATAGAAAACACCATGTTGCAACCCAAATGTGGCTTCTTAGACCTTTTAGGGTTAAATATTGGATCAATATACTAATTGTCAACAAGTGAATCCCAAATTTTACTAAAGTATGCATGTAGTGTTGGAGTTGGCATTTAGTGAACCACATTGTCCTCACACTAAATGTGTAGTATGCAATTAGTGTCCTACTTCGCATTTAGTGTCCTCTACACTAAACATCAAGTTTAGTGTAGTATGTCTACATAACATAGGTTGATGGTGGGAAAAAACTTCCCCTTCTCAAAAGTAGACACTATCTTCCAATAACACATGAGCAATAACATGTGTTGAGTAATGAGAGAATTTAAAAGTGACAAGTGACTAATAAGGATGTAAGTGATGTAAGGGGGTGTAGGAGTAGTTCATGAAGGAATTTGTTTGCGAAGCCATAATGCTTAATTAGTTGGATGGACTACTGCTACATCCCCAAGCCAAGTCAATGATATAAGGGTTAATTGGAGACCATTGGGTTTGTACAAGATTTCTAAATTTTCAAAAAATGCATGCTTCACAAATTAGATGGTTCTAGAAGATTTTATCAATTGATTTGGGATTTGAGGTGGAATAAAGGTTTTCATTTTTATTAATTGCATTACTAAAAATAAAATTCTACAAAATCACATTATGTAGGACCCTTTTCTCTAAGAGAACATAAAATTATCCTTAAATGGGTAGTGAAGATTCCATACTATATCTTAACCTCTAAACGCCCAAGCATCCACATATTGGACTACAAATGAACCCTCATGCTCATAAAAGGCATGAAGAAATCTATCTTATTAAAACTTATACATGGAGGTGATTCAAAAAAATTAGAATTTTTTATAAGTAGATATTAGTATTGCAATAAACTATATATTAAATATTGCAATAAACTATATATTAAGTATTGCAATAAATATATTCCATTTTTAGCATGGCATTTGGTAATTAACCCCTAAAGGACCCAAAAATTTAAAGAGGACTCTCTACTTTTTTGGTTTATAAATTGTGAAGATAAACTTTATAGAATGTAATCAAAGGATCTTCTTCTAAATTTGTATGAGATATTGTGGTAAAAATTGTGTGAAGTTTGACTATGCGTATTGAAAGATGAATGCAATCAAAGTGAAAAAAGTTGTACCCCACATGTACAATTGGTCCTTTAGTGGTTAATTTCTAAAGACATGAATTAAAAAATGTATCCTCTAACATCTTATATGGAGGTGATCCAAATGTTTTTGCATTTTCTACAGTTAGATATTAAGTAATGTAGCAAAGATCCATTTTTGCATGGCATTTAGGGATTAAGTTGGTGGTTACAAGGCATCCGCTGGGATGAGGACTGACTCGGAGATCCATAGAAATCTCTTATTATAATAATATATAAATGGAGAAATGGATATTGCTAATAGTGGGGTGAGATCCTTCGGATATTACCACATGGAGGGAGGAGATTGGGATAAAAGTTCAGGGGGTGGAGACCATGATAATGTATTTCTGGGCAGGCATTTATTTTAATACTTATACTTCATATACCTAGGAAACCCGGGTATCTAAAGTATATAATGGATATCTAAACTAAATGACTCGGACTACCATTAACCTGTTGGAGACAACGAATAGGTACACTTTACAGTGGGCTCTCTTTACAAAAGCATCTGATACAACAACAAATTCATTATAACAGGCGGCATAGGTCAAGATCAAATACTTGCTCTCTACAATAGCCACTTGGTATTACAGCAACATCCATAAAACAAAATTGTCACCCCGCATGGCATCCATTTAGAATAAAGCATGTGAGAACTAGATGCATGTCAGAACTATTCGAGTGATGTCATCCTTGAGTAGAACCATTCGTCCAACATTCCCATGTAAACAGCCTTCACCCACCCTTTTGATTACAACATCTACTCAATGTAACAGCTCTATGTAAGGTAAGCCCCCCTAAAACCGACAAGTTAAGGATTGTGCATATATGGAGAGAGGAGATAATTCTACTATTATTTTTCGGTGATAGCCAATAGAATTACAATTCCAACCCAAGTGATTTCGTATTTTTTCGATGAAAATTGAAGTAGTTATGAATTTTCAAACTGTGCAGCCATGCTTAGTGGGTGGCCAGCAGTAGGTACCCCCATAACCAACGACCAACAGTAAGGGTCTTGACTAATAGCAAACCTCCATTTGGAGCTGAGTGGGTGGTAATGGGATGGAAGAGGGTTGGATATACCCCAATTTTATAGGCGTTGGCTATGGGTTTTTGTTGGTAATGCTGTTGTAAAGGGAGCTGACTGTAAGATGTGGATGCTGACACAGTCCATGTCTGCGCTTAACACGTGGCAGAACGGCACGACTACGTGGCTGCTTCAGCTGCTTCAATTCTCTCACTCTCGAGCAATAAACCCAAGCCAACATTCCGTTTCTTTTCAGCTTGTTCTCACTCAGTTTCCATTTTGCAGTTTGATCCATCCAGTGAACCTTCGATCAATCAGCCTTTCCATCACTTTCTCGACAAGTTTACATCACCACCATGTCGACCTACGACGACACCAAGGCCACCGCAGCCCAGAAGAGCGAGGACACCAAGAACGCCGCTCAGGTGAGTTAGGAGGATCCTTCATTTTCTGAGTTTGGCCATGGCAGAGTGCAAATCTTTTGAATCGACTCTTACCAATGCCACAAGTAGAATTCTGTGTTCTAAACTAGTGTAACATGTAGAAGTGAGTATGTGCTACGCAACACTAGTTCCAAACTTGTCACCTATTCGTTACTATTCAAGCATTTTGAAAGAGTGAGTGGAGAAAAAAGAGAGCGAAGGAGGAGAAAAGCGACCACTTGTTGAATGAGGAGCAACTCATTCTTATGCTGGTCCTCGTAACCAGTGCTACTCTTCTTCCTTTGTGCTAATGGTGAGTGTTGTGTGGGCAGGGTGCTGCTGGGGCGACGCAGCAGAAGGCCGGTGAGGTGGGCGCCGTGGCTCAGGACAAGGGCGTTGGAGCCAAGGAGGGAGCTGGAAACATGCTGCAAGAGGCCGGCGAAAAGCTTGGCAACGCAGCCCAGGCTGTGGCGGATACCGTCAACCCTAACAAGTCTGATTAGATTGTACATAGCATCGCTCGACAGGTGCAAATTGCGTTTTGTACATAATGCTCTTCCTTCGCTGGATGCACGTTCTGCAATCTGTAAAAACGTTGTTTGCATACGCGATCACCTCTTTTCCCGACTGCAGTTCGCCTTTCTTCCTCTTTTTCTAAGTGCAGTGTATGTTGTTTCCTTGTTACCAATACATTTTGTGCTCATTACGCGTGTGTGTGATCTGTCTATTCTTGTGATTTGTTTTCCCTAGTGAAGTAGCAGCAGTTGCGTAGTAGGAGGAATAAATTAAAGATATCCTACATCCCGAGACCATTACAAAAGCATTCATGTTCAGAAGCATAGATTAGTGTAGCTCGTAGCCTGGGAGGAAGGTATCAGAGGCGGAGATAATCGCCTGCCATGAGAAGCTCCAGCGTAGTCTCGGGCTCAATGTGAAACTCCAATTTCTGGCCACTGCTCGGCCAGCACACAACACAAAAATCACATCAGGTAGGCCAAGACAAGAACAGAGAACATCGAAGGCAGTATTCAGCAACAAGCTTTTTGAATGCGAATTGCAAGCACATGTCATGTTAGGACATTCCACATTCATCACATGAGATCAGAAATAGCACAATTGGCTTGAATGTGAGAGCTTCATGGAAAGCTCACCTGGAAAACTGCAACGACCAGTAGCAGTACTGGCACGCCTTCTCCAGAATGGGTGTTCTGATCTTCGGAAAATTCACCACAGTGCACTCCGATTCCGCAGAGCTGTCTGATCAAAGAGCAAACAAGTTCTGTTGGTCACAGAGAGAATACATGAGAGGTAGGGAAACATGGCATACCCATTGAGGAGAGCATGAGGCGGAGAGTGTTGGAAATGGCGGCAGCCTTCTTGTCGACGATGAAGCCGTAGCCCTCCGCGCTCACCAGCTTGAGGCAGTCCCGCTTGTACAGGAACTTCTCCCCTTCCTCCATTCGCTTGATTCCTGCCATTGCCGCTTCTTCGGCCATTATCGAAGGCTTGCCACTTTCAGCTGGACTCCTCTTCACAGTACTGCACTCCGATGGAAGAGCGCTGCGCCGTGACAGTCGAGGAGGAGCCGCATTGTTTCGCTATCCGAAGTGGAAGAGCTCGTGGAATCTCGGCAGATCTCGAACGCTTGCTCGCCAAAGAGCACGCTTCTGCGCGTCAAAACATATTGGCCAAGTCATACAAAAAATTTACATACATTTTGCCTAAGAGGCATTCTAAATTGGCCAAGTCATACAAGATATTATTTTAGGATCCCAAAAGTATTGCAAGTTTTTCAAAGGTTTTACTACCGTATTCCTTAGTGCTTTTTTATAACTGTTTTTCATTAAAACTACAATGTATTACAGGAAAAGATCCCCTAAAATTAATGGAAGCTATCAAATATGGTCCAACAAATATACTCATTTGTGGTTTAGAGTGTAGAATGAAATAAAATTCTCAATAGAATAAATACAAGTAGATCCTTCCTCTATAGCATTGCATGATCAAATGATATATTTGATTATATGAATGATAATTTGATTAATTAGAATTGATGCATATTTTAAACATTGTGTAAGAAATTGGCTAATGTATTTAATTATTTTCAAATATTTTAGGAATTTTACCTAAGGAAGTAGAATAAAGTAATTTGAAAAGTGTATGATGTGAGCAACTAGAAGTAAAATTGAAGTTTGTTGTTTCAAACATTCTTATTGAATTTTTGTAATTTCATGGAATTTTCAAGTATTATTCAAGGCCATTTACATTATAGGGAAGTTTTGGTATTCAAAACACCTAAAGAAGTGCTTGCACTTCATTGCAAGCCATTGATTCCAACAATATTATTTATTCTGTAGCCAAAAACTAGATAGATCTTACTTTTAATTCAAGTATGTAACATATTTCAACCAATTTGGTCATTTTCATCCATGTACGTTTAATTTTTTATGAAAATTTTAAAATGAGGAATGAAAAATACATCTAAATACCGGATTTTAATTTTTTTCAAATCCATCTTACTTCATATAGAAAAAATGAGTTAGTGACAACCCTAATTTTGCAGTTATGTGAGAAAACTATGACAAAACCAGTGTAGAGATCCGTAGTCCCCATCGCGGCAAGGGTTGTCTCCTATGACGTAGAAATTGTCAAAAAAATTAGAGTCATTTGAGAATTAAAATTGACCCAAAAAAAAAAGGAGTTTAAAAGCGCTTATTGTAAACAACATTGTGCATTTGTTTTTCATCTCCATGTAATTCTCCTCCCAAAAACACCGAAATGTTTTTGAGAGGCGTCGCAGCTGAAGATGCATCATACAATTGTGCATGAGTGAAACATCGGTGGTCAGGTGATACCAACTTTGAGACGCATATGTCTGTGTGACTTGTTGATAATTATAGCATATCTGACATAAATAGAAATGTTCTTGCGACATATTTAAAAAGTACGTCCGGCTCTCTTAGTAAGCAAAAGGATCCATGGTATGAATGCAACCAAGGACGCTATTTTTTAGCGGTGAGCTGCGAGTAAAAAAAGAGTCTAATAATAGAAGAAAAAACATGGTTTTTTGTTTAAAAATTTTGATTTTGAAGAAAATTATTGGTATAGCTGTATATTTTGGCACAAAATGTTGGAAATTTTTCTAAATTAAGAAAATATCCTACAGCCGTGGATGCATTAACCATTGACAATTTTTTTCCCCTTTCTTCACTGATGTCCATGAATGTACAGTTTTATTTGGTTTCTCTAAAAGGTTACATTTATAGGGGCACATATATGATATACATAGAATGGAACATCTCCACAGACCCAGATACATGGCTATACATACTCCTCAAATGCCAAAACCATCACATACATTCTCAAATCGTCAAAAGAGACAACAAAGCCGTATGGGAAGTCTAAAAGCTAATTGTAGCTCTAAACAAATCAAGATTCTTTATACTTCTGAACGCCGGAACCTTCAACAACAGCCCACAAGAAAGCACCGTCCCGCCATGGCTACTTCTATGCACATGTGGAACCCAAAGATGTCATTGTAATGCCAGATTTAAACCAAACATACGATGCATCAAAGGATTACCATATAAAGACCCTCCATCGGACCACATAAATACAAACATTACTATCTAATTTATCAAATTCAAATATTATAATGACAGATTTTTCCCAGGAGCAATCAATTTTTTTTATAATAAATACCAACCACTTATTAATGCCATTGCACCTCTTGGATGGAAAATTGACCACCTCATTGTTATTGCTGCTGGAACTAGAGCTACTACCTTTATTCCCTCTTTGAAAAATCTCAAAAAAACATACAATATTTCCATTAATCCAATTAAAAATCAACACCATTGCTATCCAACATGCAATGTCCATACTTTTATATAAACAAAAACTCAAAAATAACCAACCTCTCCTAGAATTATATGATATCCCTTGAAACCTCTCTAAATCACATACTTAACCTTATAGATCATCTCTCGGAATTGAGCCCTATGGCTTTGGTTGGTCTTTGGTTACTGGTTACTAGCTACATAGAATCTATCCTTGAGAGGGGGAGTAGTTCCATACTACTAAATATATGTCTTGTGGACATGGATTTAGTGGTGGAACTAGTAGACACTTTATTCACTCCGGCCTTTCTTCGGGGTCAGAGTTCTTCTTCTTCTTTAGAACGGAAAATTTTTAAACTTAAAATGTAAACAAAGTGCTAAAGTAGGGAATGTGGAGTAATATAAAAAGAAATATGACAAGATGTTTTGTCAAAGCAATATGACAAGATGTTTCTATTGATATATCAACAGTCTAAGATGACCCTAAACTACCAGGTGATGGTGGGAGCTATCCAATTTTTCCAAATGGAGTGGTTGCAGGTTCAAATTGTGGCTATGATATGTTGTCTCCACATGACGGAACTGTCGCAAAATAGCAACATAGCACCTCGTGGACGGCAAAAAAAGTGAAAAAAATTAGTAGTGAGAAAAACATTAGTACATTGACTATCAGCCATACTCACTAGATGCAATATTGATTCAACATGTTCAAATACGAGCTGTCTAGAAATAGTATTGAAAAGTAAGACTTCATTGCGTTTGTCATGCTTACCCCGCGATATTAGCAAGCTCTAGTATGCGCATGACTTTGTTAAAACTGTAGCTTGGAGTATATATAAAAAAGTCCTCCTTGTAGTCCATCTTACATAAGTAACGTAAGATGTAATACACATGCTTGCATTATTTCCATTGCCCCTTCTTCTCCAACGCCTCCATTGACATCTTCAAGAAATCTGGGCATATACACAAAAAAAAAAAAAAAAAAAAAATTCACCTCATGAACCCCTCAAAATAATGTTGAAGAAGTTAACAATCACATTCCATCATCAGAAATCCCAGATCAAAGCTAGATTGGCACAATGCAGGAAAAGAATGCTCATGACATTGACCTTATAATATCCTTTGTGATAAGTTTTTCATATAGCCTATTTGACCATGACCCTCGTGTCTTTGCCTCCATTGTCGCACTTTTTGTGGCCCGATAGGTCCTTCAAATCCCATCCGTCCAGATTTTGTATGGTGAATACTTGCAGAAATTGTCCGGATCGTCGGCCGGTTGGACAACAATCTTTTATATATCACTCTATATATAAAGTGGAGATGGCTATCCCATGACCGTGCGGTGGTGTCATGTTAGGCTAGAGGATCCACAAGGTGTGGAGAGGGGCGAGCTCTAGTTGCAAATGAAATATTGGATTGGAGATAGAAAGGCGGAGACGGGAAGAGGAGCCGATACAAGGGCAAAATTGGCAGCTACTATGGCAGCAACTTTGTGGCAGCTAAGGCGTACACCTAGGCCTTACAGCAAGGCTTAAGCAAGTTGTTTGAATGCAGAGCAGAAGAAATTGTGCCCAGTGGTGTGCTTCGGTGCTATTGCTCGGGACGTCAAGATCAAGCGTATCCGGAAAATCAGTTGTGCAAGGGAAGCAACTATTTCGTGCTCGACATTGAGAAAGCATGGAAAGAGTTCATAAATGAGGTACTAATTCTTCATAAATTATCAACTCTCCTAACGTTGAAAGAGGAATGAGCACCTTCTGTCTAATTTCAACACCGCAAAATCTTCGCAACAATCTTTAGAACTATCATGTTGACCTTGCATTTTTAAAACAGTAAAATCTTCAAATTATTCATGTAACCCTAGATTTTTTCTCAAAACTGGAAATCTTTGTTAAAACTATCACGTAACCCTAGCATTTCTATCAAATCAACAAATCTTTGTCAGAACTAATCCTCGGATCATTTTCCAAGGAGTTCTTACAGAAGAGAGCCTCAACACGTTGAACTTATTGGTCTGCCATCCAAGCTTGGAGGAGCTCCGAGAGGCAATCGCACACCTGCCATCGTTTAACATGATGAGGTGGATGTTGGATGCCCATCGCATGACGCCCGAGCTCATGGACAAATTGGAGGAGCGGTATCCCCGCAAGTGCGAGAACAAGTACGCCGCCAAGAAGACAACCGTATTCATGGTTTCTATGAGCTTGTGCGTTGGAGTCTTGGTCAAACATTGAAACTCTTGCTCCATTGCCATCGAGAGAGAGAAGGAGCCTTAAATCTTAAGTCAATCTCCACCAGTTCTCCAACCTAGTGGAGGAGTAGGGAATATCAATCTACATGTCACTCTATATTTAAAATGGTCATTTATTGAAAGGTGTTAGTTGCAAAATCTTCATTTCAAATGTGTATGTCTTGCAAAATTCTATTACATTTTTTGTATTGTTAGAGTAAAATACATGACCATGTAAATGGTTCACCACAAAATCTATTAATATCAAGGATTGCCCTTGCCTCGTGGGACAATGGGTATATATACTAGTTAAGGTCAATTTCCCCATAACCAACAAAAACCCATAGCCAACACCTATAAGATTGGAGTATATCCAACACTCTTCCATCCCATTACCACCAATTCAGCTCCAAATGGAGGTTTGCTATTAGTCAAGACCCTTACTTTTGCTTGTTGATCGTGGGGGGCATCTACTGCTGGCCACCCACTAAACATGGCTGCACAGTTTGAAAATTCATAACTAATTCAGTTTTCATCAAAAAAATATGAAATCACTCAGGTTGGAATTGTAATTCTATTGGCTATCACTGAAAAATATTAGTATAATTATCTCCTCTCTCCATAAATGCACATTCCTTAACTTGTCGGTTTTAGGGGGGCTTACCTTAGCAGAATATAGGGATGCGGTCAGATGGTGAATGACCTGAAGAGGTTGACATGTACCACATTTGTTCATTCTCATTCTGTAGTTTAGCAGCACATGAATGCGGAGGAGCCGCATTGCTCTTCACTTTGACAGATGGAATGGCATCAATGTTATGACAATAGAATAATATTCTGCCGAATTTCGTGTTATTTTTCACGTTTTCTCGATGGTACCTGTGTGCTTCGTCATCTAGAGGCCCACACAAATCAGATTATTGTAGCAACCGGCTACTACAGCCGACCTCATCCAAAGGTCACGTGGAACTTTGCCACGGGTGGGGAGAACGGGGATTCACACTGCAACGAGGTTTTCTGACAAGCATAGACGGTGGCAGTTGCGAGCAGGCACACATCGTGCAACCGCTGTAGTCAACCGCCGCGTTACTTTTCACCTCAGCTTCACCAAAAACTAACTAAACACTTTGCTAAATTCAAAAACTCTATTGCATTCATACGGGGTGTAAATCAACAAGATATTTTGATCATATAAAGTCCAGAGGTGTTGGTTCAGCTGAGCACATCTTTTGGTGATTTGTTGATTTGATACTTAAAGAGAGTTTTTGCAATTTGGTGCAAAAAGCCATGGATTCTAATGAAGCTTCGACACTTCTTCTTGCGTATTTCATCATTTTTTTGGCATTTTCACCTTGTAGGAAACGTTCTTCACCTTCTATAGATCTTTTAGAATTGTTTGCAGGGGCCCGTCATTTGCTAGTACTAGTTGTTTCTACATGGATGAGGAGATTTCTTGGACGATTTTGGCATGTTCAACCTCGACAATATGTATATCATGATGTTGTACAAGATGACGTATTGCACACCACTCCGGAAATGTTGAATAGAGAATATTAGAAGGCATTTAGGATGATGTTTATCATTTATGGCATTTGAGCACCTTGTTTTGGAATTGACACCATTTCTAACACCAATATACCACATGCTGTGAGTTCTAGACCACCTCTACAAATAAGAAAACAAGTAAAATTGGTGATTTTTAGATTAGCGCACGGTATGTCATGCAAGAAGATGGATGATTTATATGGATGTGGTGCATGTACAATTCGAAAGTATACAAGGATCATATGTAAAGTATTATCTAGTTGTGATGGATTATTTAGCGTTTATATTCATACACCGACTGGAGATAGATTATAGGACATTATAGAAAAAATTAGAGACATCACAGGAGTCCTCAATATTTGCGGCGCTATTGACGGGATCCACATTCCATTATCTACACGCCCAAATTCTCGCATTACGCCAATGTCTGCTGATTTCTTCAACCGGAAGAAATTTCATAGCGTTGTGCTTCAAGCAGTTTGCGACGTAGATAAGATTTTTTGGAACGTATGTACCGGACAACCAAGTGGAGTGCATGATGCTGGACAATTTAGATGGTCTAGCCTTTATCAAGATTTGCATCAACAAAGGATTTTGCAGCAACCTTCTATTTTAGTTCGTGGTGTTCAGGTACAACATTTTTTGATTGGAGACTCAGCTTATCCAATACGCCTATATTTATTGAAGAACTTCAAGCCCGGCAATAATCCTGCACTTCAAGATCAAAAGAGATTTGATTCTGCAATCAGTAGTGGTAGAGTTTATATAGAAAATGCCTTTGGAGCATTAAAAAATAGATGGAGGATTTTGAAATGTTTTAGTTCATCTGTAGATAAATGTGCCACCGTTACAATAGCATGTTGTGTGCTACACAACTATTGTGAGTTAAATGGTGAAAGACTTCCCGCACCAGCTGATGTGAGGATGCAACGTGATCCTTTAGCAGGTTTGCATTGTGGTCCACAGAGGTTGCCAAATTACGGAGATGCGGCCAAGATTGCAGGACAGAACATGCGACATGCATTGTTCTCATCATGGCTAGATAGAAATCCCAACATTTAAACTTTCATTTCTACCTTGTGTCTTGTACACTTTTTTTAATAAATATGGATTGAAATTTATACAAAAATTGTTTCAAATTTGATATATGTGGATTATAATTTCATGATTACATCCTATTTGAAAAATATTAAACATTTCATACATAATTGTTTATGATATTTAGATTGTCACTATTCTTAAAGGAGAGAATGAGATGTTGAAAAGATTTAGCATTTTAATCATACATGTAAATAAAACTTGTAGAATGTAATTTCTTTTCAACTTTAAATTTTCATAGGAATTTTAAGCATGAAGCCACTCTTATGACTATCACAATTCCACCATTAAATTTTATGATAATCATTTATTGTAATTATTATATCTTCAATGAATACATTTATCTTGTAATATATAAGTTACAAACATTTATTGGTCCTAAATATGATTTTGAGTATTCAATTCTTTACATAATATATTTGTAATAATTCATAGACATGGAAACTTTAAAACGTGCATGACTTCAACTTGTTTGTTCATATGAGAATAAGTTTTTTTAAAAGTTTTTCAAAACTTTGAAATAAATCTGTACACACAAATACATCTCAAAATATAAGAAATCGTACTCAACTATAAAATAAAAAGATTTTGCAATGTTTTATCACTAAACACTCATGTAGTTGAACTATCATATATTTTTTTACGCTATGGAAGAAGTATTTATTTTACGAATACAATTTTAGAATTACAGTTTTCTAATACTTTTTTACAATGTATCAACAAATTAGAAATTTCAAATATGTTCAACCTATTTATGGTGGACAAAGGTGAATTTACAATGCACACATAGTATGGTATTTTTGTAAAAAGTGAGCTTGCAATATGAAAATAATTAAGAACATAGTGATATAACTAGATTAAAATGAAACTATACAGTGGCATACAAGCCCTTATAAATTGTCAGCATTTGCGGCTCCATCAAAGACTCAATGAAATATTTTTCTGAATATTCAATGATCAATTTCTAATATTTTGGATAAAATCATGCAACAATGAACTCAATTATCAATTTGGAATTTCTTCAAATTCGAAATTATTTCACTCAATAAAATTTTGAAGTTTTAATTTTTTCAAAGTGTATAAATGTTAGACATATGAATTTGTAAAAAAAACTATAATGTGCAAGAAATCATAATGCTTGAACATAACTCTTTCAAGACCAAACAAAAATAGATCCAATACACACTATATTTGAAAAATTCATAAAATGATTTAGAAAGACACAAAAAAATTTGAAAATTTCAGGGAAGGTGAATAACATGGTCATCAATCTAGAAAAAAAATTCATTTAAAAATTATTAACATTGTAGAAGTTATGGCTTTTTGAATGCTTAGTCAAATTGAGGGATGGATGGGGTGGTTGTGAAAGGGTTTTTTTAATTTGTTATATCTACAAAACAAATATTGTACAAGTTTAACCCTTATGTGAACAAATAGTACATAATGTTGATATAACATGAAAAGTCAATCTTTTTATGAAACATTCCAAAAGATTTCAAAAGAGTTCTATGATAATGATAAACAGAAAGCATTATTTACTACAAAATGTAAGATTTGTCGAGAGCTTGTAGGTGAATAGAAAAAAATATAAACTAATAGATCCACAAAAATTTAAATCAATCAAGAGAAAATGTAAACCTTTATAATTCAAAATAAAATATGATTTAAGATTCAACGTAAATTTTTCCAAAATAATTAACAAAAAATTGTGTTGTTATAATAAATTTTATTATTGTATTCAATATTGTACATTTATATTAAACTGTAGTCGTTTATATAAAAATCATTGATATTTTAATTAGTTTTTTTAAGAAATTATTACAGTTGAATATAAGTTTATGCAAGAACAAGGAAAGGAAATTTTGACCTTGTGGACTATTGATTCTATGGCTGCCATTTAAAAATTAGAATTAAAATTTAAAAATAATGTCCTGACATCCATACTTTGGATGGTGATGGAGTCAACTCATTTTCTTTGTCATCTTTAGTAGTTCTTTGTATCCGTTACATTTTCTTGTAATTGTTAGGATAGTTGACAAATATAATAATAATACTAAAATAATACAAGTTTTTGCAACAACTTGTATAGTAATTTTGTATTAATTTTGAAAATTGAAATAGCCATAAGCAATAAGTAAAAAAGTATGTTTCACCATGAACCATGAATTTTTGGTTCAAAAATTAACCATTTGAAAATGTAATCCTAACTTCAAGTACTTAAAAATTTTGATGTTGAGTTTATTTCATCTTAAACCTTGTACTTAAATATTAACTTGAAAATTGTCATTATGCATTCTGAAATTGTTTTCTAAGAGTTTTTAAATTTTTCGATTTTGATTTATTTTTGTGATTTTGGCCATTGCAAGAATAGGTCCTACTGTACAAATTGTGATTATAAGTTTTCATGTACAATATTTGTTTTAATATGACTACCAAAATATTTTACGAAGGTGATTTTTTTAACACAATTAGTTATATTAAAAAAAAATTGTGCAAATGATAATTTAGATAATAATAAGAATATATTTATTGCACTTTTGAAATTCAATACAACATTTAGGCAGATGGCCTCTGGCTACGAATGACATCAACAAATAATGTTGCAACACGCTCTTGTGAAGCATATGTTGCACCTAATATGTCCATTTCAAGCTTCTTGTTGTCTGCATGAAAATTCTTGTTTGTCATTTTCTGCCGTTTCATATTCACGCGTCCATGGGTTCCAAATAAATTTGCTGCTCGATTGACTCTTTCTTCAACAGTTGTCTCTGGTGGTGTAGAATCATTATCCAAATCAACCGGAGCATGTACTGTTCCGACTACCGGAGCTCCTTGATCAATCATGGCCCCTAGCACTCCATTTGCCTTGGCCGTTTCCGATAATATAGTGCCCATTGCATCATATCATACCCATTTGGACCCTGCATTGTCTCCTGACACATTGTGCAATTTCTTCTGGGCATAATATTGCTTCCTCCATTTCTCCCACTTGTCCTTCATATGCTTGGGCTGTCAGCATGATTCCTTCACATACTTGGCAACAATTCTCTCACAAAATCGATCCCAATCCTTGGGACGGAATGAACACAAACCTAAATCAGCAATGTGTTCCCCAATCATCTGAATGAGCTCCAAAACCGCCTCTTTATTCCAGTTCTTGGACTCTGAAGAATCCGCACTCTGTACCTTGTGAAGGAAGGTTTGCCTGACTTGCGGGTTGCGTTGTTGCTTGTGGATGTTGCTTTACCCCCCATTTGCTCTCTGCCTCCCCGCCTCTGCTTGTTGCCTAGTTGCCTCCTTTTGCTGGAACGCTCTCAAAAGGCGCTCAGTGCCAGAAGGCTCTACTTCCCTAGTCTCCACGTCCTCATAAAATTCCTCTTCTCTTTCAGAAAACTCTTCTTCTTCAGAGAAGTAAGCACCTCCCTGCATCTCCATCATCCTTGCAAGGTAGCCTATACGATTAGCTATAATTGAGTGGAGAAGAAAGAATGGGAGAGGGCGAGTTGCAAGAGTTGGTTTGCTGTGCAATGTGTTTGGTTATTTATTGGTGAGGGGTTCTGCTGAAATGTGAGCTTCGGTGATTTGCGCAGATAAAAACGCCCTAGGGTTGCGGTGGGTGCAACCTGGTTGGCAGCCCCTCCCAGAATTTGGCTTGCTCGTCCAGCAGCCGACCTTGGTGGATGAGTGCACTGTTCACTCGGGGCCGCGTATACCGGTGCCGCGGCTGCAGCCGGCGGTGCAGCCCTGATGTGCGTGGGCCTAAATTCTGGTAACGGCTACTAGCAAGGTCGCAGCCACCGCAACCCTGGGGCGTTTTCACCTACGCATACCATCGAAGCTCACGTTTTAGTAGAACCCCTCACCTGTAAATAACCAAACACATTGCACAACAAACCAACTCTTGCAACTCACCCTCTTCCATTCTTTCTTCTCCACTCAATTATAGCTAATCGTATAGGCTACCTTGCAAGGATGATAGAGATGCAGGGAGGTGCTTACTCCTCTGAAGAAGAAGAGTTTTTTGAAGTAGAAGAGGAGTTTTATGAGGACGTGGAGACTAGATTGTTGGGTTTTTGTCAGAAAGGCTTCAGGTGCGATATGCTCGTCCCTCCACATTTCATACAGCTTGCTAATGTGGCTATTTTTCTCACGATTGGCCTATTACAAAGAAGGTGATGTTGAGATTGGAGGGGCGAGGTTTTCACATAGTTAGCGATTGCAGTCAGTTTGCGACCATGGCGCAGCTAGTGGAGGACTGGTACAGGCAGATGCCCATCATCACGCGCTCCTACCTCACCCTGTCCGCGCTCACCACAGCCAGATGCACTCTCGAGGTAATAATCCCCCTCTAATCGTTAAAACTAAAGATGCCTTTTCTCTTTGAACACAACGGAAGGACGCAGCTAGAGAATTCTATTAGGGTTTTGAGGTTTTCTAGTTTCTTGTCTAGCACTCACTTCAGTTTTTGAAATTTGGTCTTGGATTCGGAAGAAGAAGAAAATCGAAACTGAACAGCCCTAAAATTCTTGGAAATTTCAAAGAGATTATAGAGAAATTTTAAAACTAGTGAAACCCTTGTTTGTTAAGTTTCTGAGCCTCTCTCTGAATGCCACTTGCTTTTATTTGGAAGATTAATATTTAGTACTTCTTGTTGAAAGGGGAGCTGTGTTGAATTTTAATCAATTTTGACCTAATCTGGATTCGTACGGAAAAAAAATGAGTGAGGTTTTGGTTTGTTGTGATGCATGCGATCAGTCTTGTTCATGCCCTTTATTTTGAAGTGTCTTTTTTGCGCTGCTATAATAATTATTGACTTTTTTTATAACTCTTTGAACAGTCTATGTGAGGATGGTATTCTGATGATGAGTTACCTGTGCAGGTTATTACACCATTTGACGTGTATTTGAGTTCTAAAAAAGTCATTCAAGATTTTGAAGTCTGGAGACTCATCACGAATTTCTTCTACTTTGGGAAACTTGGTATTTTCCTGCACCCATATGATTTTGTTGGTGAGCCTTTTACCTATGTTAGAGTATTGTTTGTCCGCTTCTTAGGGTACTGCTGTGTCGGTGTTGCAGATTTGGACTTCCTTTTCCACATGTTTTTTCTGGCGAGGTACTGCAAACTTTTGGAAGAGGTATCCTTCCGGGGTCGCACGGCAGATTTCTTCTTCATGCTCTAGTTCGGTGGAACTATCCTCACCACCATTGTAGTTGGCGGTGGCCTGCTCATGTTTACTGCTCCATTTGCAGATATCCTCTTTCTGAGCAACCCCCTGACCTTCATGATGGTATGTGCTCAAAACAACCTATCAATGGCGACTTTGATAAAGAATTGTAGTATGATACCTGCCTAATCTGGTCGCACAATGTTCACAATATGGCCGACTCTACAGGTGTACGTGAGGGAATCAGTTGTATCAGCTCATTGGTTTGCAGCATCCGTATAATTTACCACTGAATCCACTATTATGTGATTCAAAACAAACAAAGAGAGGTGCTACACTGATGGAAAACTGGGGAGCCGTTTTAACGCAGCGTCTGCAAAATTGAGGAAAGGAGAATGGTACTCCCTGACCAATGGCAACCGAGCTCATCCTACTTCACCAGGGGCTTCAATCCTATATGCAGGCTGCAGTGGTGCAGCCTTTGTGCACGCTACAGATGAGTCGTTCTTCTGATGACGTCGGCAATTTATGGGGCCACCATTGAGAGTTGTTGATGATGTGGCATGCCTAAACTCAACCGTGTCAGAGCCCGTTCCTGGTCACGACCTCAGTTGATTATTTAGCAGCTACCTCCTCAAGATGCTCTGCAAGTGAAGAGACCCATCTCTCCAGGGAGTGGAAACCTACGGCACGACCTTAAGCAATGTGTACAACTGTCTTTACCCAGAATGGCCCTGAGGTTTAACATAGCACTACGTGAGCTTGAGTAGCTGCCTCAAGCTCGCATAGTACTGATATCCATTGGATAGCTGCCAAGTACTCTCAGGAAGGTCGCAAACTCCTGTACGCACAGAATACAAAATTTCTATTACTCTCCACTCAGCTGGAAACGAGACACTCGCTTCTACTCCTAATTCCATGAATGTTTCACTGTGACAAACTGATGATGAGAAATACCATTCGGAAACCAGTTGGCACCTCAGAGGAATCCTAACGATGCGATCTTTTCTAACATCAGATATTATGCAACAACAAAATATATTAACGCACCTGCAAATGCCCAAGGGCATTTTGGGCTCGGGGATCAGCCATTGAAGCCTCAAAATCCACATAGAAAAGATAATCAAAATATCTGCAAACGAACCCAAACATTGTCAGTATACAATCTGAACTTCAGATAATCATAACGTTCAGACTGGACGCCTCGAAACAACTCACGGTAGTTAAATACTCAGTAAGTTGGTCAAGTCTTCGTCTAAATTCTAAAAGGAATACAAATCAGAATGAGTGATCGAAAAACTGCGAACGCACTTCGCACTTCCATTGTTGCTATCATCCACCACGCGCAACGGCCTCTTTCTTTGA
This sequence comes from Bryoerythrophyllum caledonicum, assembly GCA_963971425.1. Lineage (NCBI taxonomy): Eukaryota > Viridiplantae > Streptophyta > Bryopsida > Pottiales > Pottiaceae > Bryoerythrophyllum > Bryoerythrophyllum caledonicum. The sequence goes on from OZ020518.1 coordinate 27,980,650, forward strand.
GGGCGACTTTCAATCTGCCAGTTCAGTGCAGGAGTGTTAGATATTAGAGCAACATAGTCTTGAAATAACGGATGCAAGCCAGACGAAACTTCAGAAATTGAATGATACCTTTGTAAGATTGATATTCCGCAGTGCAAAAACAGCAAGTGCCTTGAATAGAACACCAGGTCCCTCCTCCAATGTGAACACAATACTAGACTGCAGCAAAGACACCAACGAATTTGAAAACGCACGCTAGCAACAGCTTATCAGGCAGGTACAACAAATTTCATGAAATAAAAATAAGGAAGCGACGAACCTTATATGGCCTGTCAACCTTTGGAATAATAGGTTCACGAGCAAGCATCAAAAAACGAGTAACGTTGTCCAAATCATCCTGCAAATTTCATTGACAGAGGTAACTCAAAATGAAACCAAGGTATGATTTCTTCCGCTTTAGATTTGTGGCTACGTAACCAGCAAGGATGATTTAAAAACTCAATCCCTACATAGTCCGTAACAATGCCTATATGAAATAAACTCAGGCTCAAACCAAAATCGGCAATATGCCTAAACAAGGTATTGTCAATACGAGTCTGTCTCAGGCCACTCAAATTCTGCACAAAAGAAAACCCAGAGCTAACCATTTAACTAAAAAAATGCCGAGAATGAGAATACATTAGTTTACAATGACACACAGTAATCAACCCGCAGCTCCTTTTTAAACGAAACAATAAACAAGAGAGACGATGATCTGAGCATTTCATTATTTCATAGCAGCTCAATATCTTTATCTTTGTACAGAAAGATTTGTACCTGAATGCCATCCATTAGAATCTCAAGACCATAAATTTCTGCAGCTCGTGCACTTGCAACAGCTCCTGTGTCCCGAAGACCATGAGCGGCAATAAACTGCATAAATCAAGCCCAAATCAGGAGACTAATATAACTCATTGTTTAGATACATCATACCAGACATAATTCAAGGGACCAAAAAAGTACCAAAAGAAAATGAAGCAATATTCTAAAATCTTAAAACAATGTACATCAGAAAGTAATAGAAGCGTTGGATGTTTTATATTTTGGCAAATGAGGTTAAAGAGCAAGTAATAGCTGTACAGTTCCTGAATTACCTGTGCAGCTCCCGCAGTATCATCAACTGCTTCTCGAGCCACACCTAACTTTGACAATGTGTTCTCACACTGAGCTAGAGCCTGCAATTTGGGAACAAAATGATGACATCAAAATTAGCATTCGTACAAAGCAAAGAACAAAAAAACAAATATTACACGGACACAACAATAGCAGTACGAGAACCTCAACGTTACCTCGGGAAGGGAGAAATAAACAAATGGTTGCATTTCCTCATTGTATTAGATTACATATGACAGAGACCGGAAGTAGGCTCCCATGAGAGGAGATTTATCGGTGACTCCCATCAATGGACTCGATTACCATTATTATTCGGTTAAAAGTCCTTTTTAGATGCTGATGTCTTTCTTGAGAAAGGAGTCACTTTAGATATTATTCTTAATGTGAATCAGTAACTACCAGCAAGACACACTTCGTTCACCACAAACCAAATACACTACACTACTGATAGCTGCAGTTAGTCAAGACGGAAGAGTTCTTCACAGCAGTATTCCTAAAATCAGTGGCTCGGAGTAGCTTAAACAAAACAATAATTTTGTGACAATATAACCAAACGCAGACAAGATATCCTAGTGAAAAGCACAAAGTACCTGTGGATGACTAACAACTCGCAGCAATTCCTCCTTTTTCACACCTGGGATTCCTAACAGGCAGTGATGAACTGCGAGTTGAACCTCACCAACAATGTGAAGCCGATGACGGAGCAAAAGGTCATAGTTGCGGTGTATGCTTCCTCCCAGAGAATTCTCTATTGGTAGAACTGCTCTATCAACCAGCCAAAGCTCTACTGCCTGGAGCCCCAAAGCAGAGATTAGTAACCAAGAACTAGAAAGCATCAAAGCACTTTCTTTACTAGCTTCAATATTCAAACCACAACATAAACCAACAACTTAACTACGCAGAGACGAGATCACTGATGTGCTTTATATTCAAAGTCTACAGAGATCATGGCGGAAATCATCATCAAAAGAAAACCTATAATTTCACCATCCCTGAGACCCGACCACAACAGGAAATTAGCTCCGCTTAAACCCTAACAATTTACTGACAGCAATAAGGTGGGAATAGTGTACCTGAAAGGCAGCTTCAAACTGTTCACAAGGAACAGCCTCACACCTAGGGTAAGCTTTAGCGGCTGCTGCTTCACTGTAGGCTCCAGGAACACCCTGAAAAGTAAGCCAATGGATCAATATACCAGTTTGTGTTGTTCCAAAGCCCAACACTGATTAATCCAAAAAACAAAGTTGCAAAGAACACAACAATTAAGACCAGACAAGAAATAAGAGAATAAAGAAAATGCGTTTAAGCTCCCTGAGAAGATACCTGATAAGCCACACGGAGATCAGGTCCATGCCTGGGTGGCAGAGCCAAATCGGTGATGGACAAAGGTTCTGTTCGACCAACCAATAGAATAATTAGTTCGTTATTCAGAATGCTTGCGATATGTTTCATCTTTCTTCCGTAATAACGCCAGAATTTCTGTTGATAAATTCGACACCCTAACTTCATAAACAAACAAGAAAATCTTGTCTACAGTGGAAGAGACACAGAGAGAAAGGATATGTCCATACACTTTCATTAAACAAGTGAAAGACATGATACTGCATTTTATTCTCGACAAGCATTTTCATCATAATTCAACTGTGGAGACCAACAGCCGCTAAGCAAGCCATACTACAACATAAACCTTTCCTACGAGGTAAATTGAGGACCTGATGGTTAAAATTGCATTAAAAGTCTGGAGCCCGTCCAGCAACATAAGACGACTCGTTTCTCTATGAAAATCTAAACTGATGCAGTGGAAAAATTGGCCATCTCGATATCCATGCACAACAAACTCGTTCAGAAATCAATCCAGCAAAAAGAAACCCCGTCAATTGAACTTACTAGGGAGTTGTAGGCTGACCAGGTGATTCGTGGGAACCAAGGGCGTGTTAGAACCGCCTGCGGAGTCCCACGCCTGCTCAATCTTGCCCTCCTCGATCTTATCCACCTCAACCTGCGTCGAGGAACCGTCCTGTGCAGCAATCACAGCTACTTTCTGCCCTACATGCCTCGCGGTCCGAGAAGAGAAGCCACGGCCGCGCACACTGCATTCTCCATGCCTCCTCTGCCGGAACAGAACTCTGGAAGTGCAGAGCGCACTCTCAACTCTCTCCCCGCGCACAGATCCGCCTACGTACGAGCTCCCTGGCGAACAGAGCGTCGAGGCCATCATAGGATACAGCGGGCTCACTCCGCCTCAAAACCTCTCCACTCACCGCTGAGACTGAGGTTAGGTCCAATTCTCGCCTTCCGCCTGCCTGAAGTGAAGCGCATCAACAACGCTGCGAACGCTGCAAGAACTGCGATGCGGACACAAGAGTGGTGAAGAAGCCAAAGAGACGCAACATTCACCGCACAAGCTCTGTCATAGCAAGAGAGATGAAGCTCCCTCTCTCCAGACGATGAAGAAAGTCGCCCAGGCTCGGTCATAGGGACCCCGGTTCCACGGTCTCAGGTGATGGCACTCATTCCCGTGGGGTTAAGGTGGTTCATCTGCACATTACGGGGAGTCTTCGCTTCATGGAACGCTCTCATTCACTATTGAGTTTAGAATTTTGAGGGATTAGTGTACAGACTTGTGGTCAACGAGGGGCCAAGAATTGTCTCTAGTAATGTAAAACTTTTCCATAAAAAAGGGAAGTTATTACATAAGCTAATAAAAAAGAAAAAAAAAAAAAGGGATTTCCGAAGCGCTTCGTTGTAAACAACATTGCACATTACTCTATGTGATCCTCCTTCTAAAAGCACCCTAGAAAGATTTGAAAGTTGTTCCAAGCAAAAATGCAATATACAATTGTTTATGTGAGAAAATGTCCTTGGTCAGGTAGATATGAATTTTTGGAAGCATTTGCCTTTGTGACCTGTTGATGGTCATGGCATACGAGACGCGGACTAGAAATTGCTTGGATTGTATTCGAATAGAAAGTTCAATGATTTAGGTAATGAAAGGAATTTGTTATATAAATGTTGTATACTTTACAAAGAAGAAGAAGAAGAAGAATGCCGGTTCCCGAAGGGAACCGGCGGGAATAAAGTGTATGTTCGTTCCATTGCTAAGACCATGCCCACCGGACAAGGAATTAGTGAACTGGAACTACTTCCCCCTTTCGAGGGTAGACACTATGTAACGAGTAGCCATAGACCAACCAAAAACGACCAACCACGGCCAAACTAACTAAACAACAAAAAGAAAAACCAAAGAGGCAGCCAATCAAGAAGAGACAGAGTGGCGAAGTACCTAAGGGGGATCTTGCGTATCAGGGAGGACTTGGTTGTTTTTGATTTTGCGTTTATGTAGTAAAATAGACATGGCATGTTGGATAGCGATGGTGTTGATATTCTTAAAGGTAGTTTTAATTGTATCAATGGGTATCTTGAATGTATCTTCGAGAGTTTTAGATGGGATAAAGGTGGTGGCTCGAGCGCCGGATGTGATAACAATAAGGGGGTCCACCTTCCAGCCGAGGGCAATGATGTCGTCTATGAGGGGTTGGTATTTATCTATTTTGTTTTGTATTGTTTTCGGGGAGAATCTATCGTTGCAATATGTAAATTCGATGAATTGAATGGTGTAGTCTTGGTTGATGTTCTCGGGTGGTGGGTCGTTGTGTGGTAAACCTTTGACACAAAGAATGTCCGGTTTGAGCCTAGCGTTGCAATGACATCTTTGGGTCATACATGAGCATGTGAGTAGCCATGGGGGGCCCTGTTTTCTTGTGGATTGTTATTAAAAGTGCCTACGTTCATTAGTATGAAACATCTCGATTTTTTGTAGGAGGTGATTAGTTTTCGAATTTCCCATACCGCTTTATTATGTCTTTTGATGATTAGAGAGTGAATGTGGTGGTTTTGGCATTTGAGTAGAACATGAAGCCATGTGTCGGGGTCCGTTGAGGGGCATATCGGACATGTTATGGATGGGAATCTTACTGTTCCAAAGAAGAGTTGTTTGCGAGCGTTTCCCATGTACTAACCCGTACGGAATTTGATGAGGCACGTTATTTGTGAGTCTGAGATGGTGGGGTTTTTCCAAAAATTTGTAGAGAGTTCATTGTCTATGTCATTATTGTTAGTCCATTTTTCTATGTTAGGAATATTTTCCGAGATTGCATCCGGGTTGTTGTAGAGGTCTTGTTTTTTGAGATATTTGCCCAGAAATCTAATTGGGCCTTTGTCGGGGGTATCTTCTTTGGAAGGCCATTCTTCTTTTTGAAAGTAGTATGGGGTGGCATGGGCATGTTCGTGAGGGTCTTTGGCATTTTTGTGTGATTTTTCTCGGCCTTCTTTTGCAAGTTTGTGTGCTTGTTCGTTGCCATCAATGTTGGCATGGGCCCTGACTTTGTGAAGGGTTGTGATTTGTGTACGGTTTTGTAGCATTTGTACCATTGCTGTTAGTATGGTTTGGTCGGGGTGACTGTTGTGGAGGGTTGGGTGTGTTATTTGACTGTTTAGTAGATAAAGTGCATTTATACAATCAGTGAATATATGTGCAGGTTCATTTTTGTATTTTGTTGTGATGATTTGTAGTGTTTTGTGAATGGCCATGAGTTCTGCTCTGAGGATATTTTGTAGTCCATGGAGTCTTTTGGCTAGTTTAATTTCTTTGGTAGAGTTATATATGCCATAGCCAGCTTTTTCTCTTCGCCAAGAGTCCGGGCTAATTTGTTCCGGTGGTTTAAAGGAGCCGTCGGTGTAATAACTGTATGTGGGGTTAAATTTTAGTGTGGTATGAGTTGGGTAGTCTGGGAGAGGGGGAGGTATGACGGAGTAGTTTAATGTGTTGTTGTCATAGTTTAATTTTGACCATTTTTTACTTTTGTTTACGGGGGTTTGTATGGGTGTTGGTGGGGCCGGTTTTGTGTATGGTCGTTGTATGTCTAGATTGTCTGTTATGGAGGTAAGTTCCGCAAGTTGTTCTAGGGATCCCAGGGTTTGATTTTGATGATGGACGCATAGTATTTGTAATGTAGATGGCTCTGTTTGGGGTTTCTTTAGCTCGGGTGGGATATTAGGTTCTTCGTATGGTATTGTGTCTGCTTCGAATAATGCAATGATGTGGGAATCTGGGAATGGGTTTGAATGTTGGTTGTTGTTTTGGTACCAATTGTTGTTCGGTGTGATGATGATTGTTATTGTGTTATTTGGATCGTGTTTGGCGGCAAGTCTAGCCCAATGTATGGCTTGTTCTATGTCTTTCTCGTTGTGGGGGTGAGCTATTCCATTTCCGATCCATTTGTGTTCAAAGGCCTTGCCTAGGGATCCAAATATTTTGTCTCTTTCGTACAGTGAGTAGAATTTATTTAGTTTGGTAGGGCATGTGATCGGGGAGGAAAAGTATGTGTTCGATGTTAAAGGATGATATTAGTGAGTCTAAAATGGGGGTGGGTATTGTGTATTGCGCATTTTTGAGGGGGTCAATTTTTGATATTCGATATTTGTATCTTTGGTAAAGCCATATTAATTCGGTTTCAAAGGATTGGGTTGTTGGTTCAATGTTTGTAGGAGTTTGTAGTGTTGTATGATATTGGTTCCATAACCATTGGAGCCGGGTAATGGGTATGGTGTGTAAGTGTCGGCCATTTTCTTCATATAGATGTGCTTGATCGTTATCTATTATAATTGTGTTTGAGGGTGTAAAGATATCATTTTCCGGGTTGCATTCTGTTGTGTAAATGTTTAAGAGTGGAATAATTATGGGAGGTGTTACAGATCTTGAGTCTGAAAGTTGTTCTTGTGGGTGGTGGGCTTAGATGATTTCTGAGTATGTTTTGTTTTGGGTTTTTTGGTAGTATTGTTTTAATTTTTGGGTGTTGAGTGTGGAGGTATTGGTGTCGTGTCGTGGAAAAAGGTCTCTTTGGGGGAGCCATTTATTATATATATTATCATTGTGTTGCCATTGGCATAGGTATTTTGTGTAGGTATTTTATATGTTATTTGTGTCTGTGTGTTGGATATGTTTATGGCGTATGATGTCATTAGTAGGATATGTGGTAGGGTTTTTGGGGATGTATGTTGGGGGGCGGGGGTGGGGGTGATATGTATGTGGAGGGTTAGCGGGATTTATTGATGTGGGGATATTTCTTGGGTTGATGTTATTGTTGAGGGTGGTGAATGAGTCTTTAAATATATGAGAGTATATATGTATGTTACACGGAGTACGACATATATTGGGGCATGTTTGGTGGCAAAATAATTGTTTAGCAATATTTAGGGCACTTTTCATTAGTTTGGATGGGGTGAAGTGGTAGGTCTTGAAGTCCTCGTTGTTCATGATGTGTGTGCCGTTGGATAAAGTAATTTGGGCTAGTTCAAAAATATTTTTTGAGAGGAGTTTTCGTAGAAGCTTTTGGGAGAGTTGGGCATTGAGTGTGTTGTGTTTTAGTGATTCTTGCCGCCATAGTGTTTCAAGTGTTGTAGGATTAATGAGGAAGTTTGGGAGTGTGCTTTTAAGGTGGGCTTTGGCTATATGTTTTAATAAGAAGAATGTTCGTGTTATTGGTGATCTTATACAGTCGCTTTTTTTAATTCTGGGTATGTTTTCGGCGCCACCGTATTGGGTAAGGATGTAATGAGTTAATCCATTATATATTTTCCCAAGTCTTCCTTTATCATTTAAAGCATTTTGCAGTTGTTCGTCTATTCATCGTAGGTATGCATTTTTTAGGGAGAAAGCTTCAAGTCCAAATAGGTTATGTGGGAGTTGTGTTATTGCGTTTGACATACATTTCGGTAATCCACATATGGTTTTTTGTATGGCGATTATTTTTTGATCAAGTTTTTTTATGGCTGGCATAGAGTATGGTATCCCATAAAAGTTGTATGCCACACCTGGACGTAGTACGGTATCTACCATTTTTATTTTTTGTTTCATGGTGGCCGGACATGTTGTTAGTTCTTTGCATTGTTTGATGAGCTTTGTGATTGTAGTGTGAATTTGGATTTTCCATTTTAGTGAGGGAACAAGATTTGTGCCTAGGTATATGTATGGTTCGTTTTGGTGTAGTATAGGGATTGGTTGGTTGCGGTAGTTGATGTTAGAGGTTTGCATTAGAGCTTTGAAAGTGGTAGGGTTCAATTTAGATTTGTTTGGGCATCCGGTAGCGGCACATTTTGGGACTCCCACATCCATGCCAGCCCGTTTATAATATCTATCAATTTTATTGAGTTGTATTTGGATTGATTTGATTTTGTTAGTTACGGTGGCTAGGTCGTCCGCGTATGCGGCGGAGTTTATTGTGACTTGTGATGTGCCGAAAGTATATCCGTTATTGCCTCTTTCTAGCCATCTAAGTAGTGGTTCTAAAAATATAATAAATAGGTATGGGCTGAGGGTGTCCCCTTGTATAGTTCCTCTTTGGATGGGTATAGGTTTTGTTTTCCCAAAGTGTTCACCGGTATAGCAAGTAGATGATTGGGAATAGATGTTTCCAACAAGTGTGGTTGCCTCTTTTGGGTAGCCAAGGTCTGTCATTATTGCTAGAAATCTGGCATGGTCAATTTAGCCAAAGGCATTTTTGAAGTCCACATATAGTATGTATATATCTTGGTTAGTAAACTTTGCGTCTTCTAATGCGGCTATTATAGTTTGTATTTGTCATGCGGTACTTCTCTCCGCTATAAATCCTTATTGACTATCATGTAGGATTTTGAATTTTTCGCCGTATGAGGATAGTATGTGGGTGAGTGTACTGGTAAAAAGTTTATATATTGTGTTAGCTAGTGCAATTGGTCTATGATTAGGTAGCATGGATGGATCGTCTTTTTTGTATAGTAGGATTGTTGTACTTGTTTTCCATGAGTTTGGTATTTGTTTTTGTTTATAGCAGTGAGAGAAGAATAAGAATAGTAGTTTATGAAATCTTGGAGGCATGTTTTTGAGTATTGAATTTGATATGCGGTTTGGGCCTGGGGCTTTATTATTTCCAAGATTTTGGAGGCATGTATGGTATGTGGCTCTGTTGAGGTATTTATGTATCGGAATTTCTGGTTCGCCTCGTTTGTCAAGGGTATATCCGTCGAGGTCATGCCATGGGTATTGGCGTACTGCGCATGTACATTCTATTGTATGTTGTAGCTGGTAATTACATGTTGGTACTGTTGGTCTATTGGTTTTTGTTTGTTGGTTAAATATTTCATTCGCAATGTCTTCGGGGCTAGTTAGAATATTATTATATTGATCTGTGATACAATCCATTGGCGGAGATTCAAGGTTTTTAAAGACTTTTTTGTTAATTTTTTTTGGGCTGGTTTCGTATAGTTGTCTGTATTTTGAGATGGCTTTTTTGATGTTTTCTTTGGTATATTTTGTGATTATTTTCCGGACTTGTATATTGGCATTTTTTGCAATTAGTGCGATATCTTTTATCCATGTATCATGGGGAAGGTCCGGAGGTGGCAGGGTGGGGATTTGGGTGTGTTGTAGGGTTAGTAGTTCAGTGCATATAGGGTGGTTACACCATTGAGGGTTGTTGTTTACAATTCTAATGGTTTTTCATATAGTATGGTATGTGGTTAGGTGTTGTTTCCATGTTTTAGAAAGTTTACGGGGTAAGTACCCGCCTTGTTGGGAAGTTCTATTTGTCATTTGAGGTATTGGATGTGCTTTACAAGTTTGTTCTAGAGTAACAAAGATTTTATTGATGAGTTTGTCTAGGGTGTGGCATGCTTCTTGCCATTGTGTTTGTGTTAATTGACTATTATTTTCAAGAGTGTTTATGAGGGAGTCTATTTGTACGGAATTTTCTTCGAAGAATTTGGTGTTGAATTTTTCTATGTTGTTTTTTGAAATGGGGTTGAGTATGCGTATAATGTCATTATTTAGGGTTATAGGAGTTCTACTAATTAGTGTGTTATTTGGAATGTGCTATTGTACGGGTGAGTGGTCCGAGTTGAGAATAATATCTTTGTTTGTTGTGGAGGTGCATTGTGTATTGTTGTTTGTATTTATATAGAATCCATCTATTAGACTCCAATCACTATAGTTATTACCACCTTGTCTAGAGAATTGTGTATCGGTATTGATGTAAGTGAAGTTTAAGCTTTCTGTGAAGCTACGTCATTGGTAATCAATGTTTTGGGGGGGGTGTTATGATTTCCATTTTGGCGGCCAATTAGTGCTATGTCTCTATTGAAGTCTCCACATAATAGGTATGTATGATTGGGATTATTATTAATTTGGGATGTGATAGAGTTTTGTATATCTAAGATAAATCTAGTATCTTCGGGATGAGATGGCATATACATGTGAAAGATTAGCCACGGTTGTAGTGGGTGATTAGTGATTTTGATTATTTGGATATATGGTGATATGTGCATTGGGGTAGGGGTTTTGTTGATATTGCCGGGGAATGCATAGTTTTTGTGTATTAGTGTAAGGAGGCCACCGCGGCCCGGTGTGTATGGTCTCCATTGTTGAATGCATCTTGTAAGAGCATGTGTATTATTAAAGATGAGTTTATAGTTTTGAAATATATTTTGTATGTACTTTGTAGATTTTGTGGCAGTTAATTTTGTTTCTTGTATGACTATGACGGCCGGTGGTGTGTTTGTGTGTGTGACCAAAGTTTGTAAGCTGGGGAGGGCAGTGTTTAGTAAGGAGGCATTCCATGTGATTATGTATGTATTTTCTTGGTTTGATCTAATGTTTTGATTTTGAGGAGGGATGTAAGGAAGAGATGGAGGTGGGTGGGTGTATTCTGGTATTGGGTCTAGGCACTTTAGTGATTCATTTATGAGGTTGTTAGGGAGATAAGGGAATTTTAGTTTTATTGTTTCATTTAAAGGAGGTGTGGTTTGGCTATGTAAGAAGTCGTATAGTTTTTTATGTATTGAGTTTTCATTTTTTATAATATTTTGGTTGTTTTTCAGGAATTCTATATATGGGTGCGGAGTGTGAATGTGTCGTTCTGGCGGGTTTTGTAAGTTTAGTATATTTTGTAGTAGTGTATTGCTCCATGTGATTGTGTTTAGATTTTGTGTATTTAGGAGATGGTTACACTCATCTATGTGTGGGTGAATGGTGACTACTAGTGCATATAGAATGTGGGGTGGTGGATGCGTATTTTTTTGTTGGACGTATTGGGCAATGTTTGGATGTGTAGTGTTATGTGTGTGGTGAGATATGTGTGTATTTTTTAAGAAAGGTGCGAAGGATTTTGCAATGTGTCCATATTCCGGTTGTAATTTTATGGTATTAGGTATGAAGTAGATTTTGGCATTTTTCTTATGTAATGAGGGGTGTCTTTTTAGTATATTAGGCATCGGGCCTGGGTTAGTCTCAATGTCTCCTCCTAAGATTAGTAGGATTTTTATGTGTTTTGGTTTGGTGCTTTGTTTTAGAGTTTTTGTTTTTTGTGTATCTTTATGGAGTGGTTTTTTATTTTTTGTTTTATTGTAGTTGTGTTTGGTCTCTGGTAAGACGGGGTTTTTGTCCGGGTGTGTTGTTGTTTTTTCTTTTGTTGTAGTGCTGGTGGTTTTTTCACATATGGTTGTTAGTTGTTTTGTGTTTTAGGGTGGGTTTGCGTGTATTAGTTTGTGTGTGTTTAGTTATATGTTTTTGTTTAGTTCTAGTTTGGGAACCGGCGCTCTTCTTTTTCTTTGTGTGTATTTTTGTGTTTATGTATGAGTGTTTGTGTGATTTATTCTGTATTTTATTGTATGTTTGTTTGTTGTTTGTTTTCTTATTTGTTTGTGTACGTATGTGTATGTTTTTTGGTGTATTTGAATGTATTTTATTATTGTGTACATGTGTATATGTATGTGTATGTGTATAAATTTTAGTGTTTGGTATTTGGTTTTTGGTATAATAGTTAGAGTAGTGTTTGGTATAGTATTTGTATTTTATATAAAGGAAGTATCTTTTAATACATGTTTGGTAGTTGGTATAATGGTTGGGTACTTTGTGAATGTATTTGTGTTGTAAGATATATTTGGTATAGGCCGTATTGTGTATGTTTGTAAAGTGTGTGAGGTCTACTTTTTGTATATTAATAGTGAGAGGAAAGTATTTATTTAAGGTCTTTCTATAGTGTAGTGTTTTAGTTTGTTGTTTTTTTTGATTTTTTGGTCTATATATATTTTTTGGATGGATTGTTTTCATGTTTTTGATATTTATTATTATTGTGTTTTTCTTTATGGTTGTATGTGTTTTGTTGTTTATGGTATTTGTGATTTTTTTGTTTGTGTTTGTGATGTATGTAGTGGTTGTTGAAGTGATTTTATTTGGTTGATTGTTATGTTTTGGTTTATTGTTTTGTATGTTGCTTTTGTTACTTGGTTTGGTATTTGTTTGTGTATCTTGGTTTGTGTTAGTCTTAATGTGTAGATATTGGTTTATGTTTTTGCATCTTTTTACGTATTTGGTGGATGTTATGTTTATATTGATGTGTGTATGTGTATTGTAGGTAGTATTTTCATTTGTGTACGTATATGTTTTTGTATGTATGTTTTTAGAGTTTGTATTTGTATGTATTTTGGTATTTGTATTAGTATATGTATTTAAGTATGTATATATGTATTCCCCTTTGTATAATATGATGTATTTGTATTGAGTATGAAGTCTAATACAATATTTATATGCCACATATACGGGTGTATGAATGTAAACTAATACATATAATGTATTAGTATAGTATCCGTAGTCTATACTAGTCTTTAGTGTATGTATTTGATATAGTGTATAGTCAATGATAGTTACCTTGTAGTCTTTGTAGTCTACAAGTTTGGCGGCTTGTCTTCAATCATGGGTGTAGCCATGCTTCCCGTGATGGCTTGCATTGATGCAAGCGCGGTGCTCATTGCTTGTTGGATGCTCAACATTTGAGCCTTCAATTCTTCATGTTTTTGGTCGGCATACTCTCTTGTCTCCTTCCTCATCTTCTTGTTGCTTTCTTCCATCACCGACTCCACGATCTCCAACACATCTTGCTTGGAGATGTTGGGTGAGGGTTCTTGTATTTTGAAGGTCTCCACCGTGTTAACCATGGCGGCGTTGACATCATTAAACCCGAAGGTCTTCACTTGTGCTTCGGAGGGGGGTTCCGTTCCTTCTAGACTCCTTCGGTGTGGTGCAAACTCTACAAGGTATCCTCCCATGGTGAAGGTTTTGTTTACAAATTGTTTGTAAACAATAGGGTTAGCGCAATGTACATTAGCACTTCCATTATGCCTAGTTCCACATTCTTTGTGAAACCAAATTGACCTAGTGTTAGCATCACCAATAACCTTGCGAATGGCATCACTTGTATTACAAACACTCATGAGGATGGGTAGAGGGGAGAGGGTTAGAGTTAAGGCATCATTTTTTGCCTTAGTCTCTTGTGATACCTTCCCTCCGGTGATTTGTTTAGCTTGTATGACCTCGTGGTGTGCGGTGACTTCATGTAGTTGAATCTTCTTCGCTTGTTGTGGTGTGATAGTCATGATGAACGCATGGGTGTCGTCAATACTCTTCTAGACTCCGGTAATCTCAAATTCTTGCCCCCTTCGAAAGCTATTCAATAGAGCCTCCTTGAAGAGAGTATTGGCCGAAATACCCTTCAAGTTGTCACTCTTCACCTTGATAGAGAGGTTAGTAATCCTAGCAATGTTTTGATAGCTTTTGCAAACTTCCCAATGATGTTATGACCATCTAGTTTAAGAATGAAGAGTCTAAGCTCCTTAAGCATCATGATACCATCAATTTCGGGTTTTAGCAAGTGAAGTTTAATAATCCCCGCCCATACACCCTTCTTTCCCGCATTTTTGACACTCAAGCATTGAATTGAAATAGGGTCAATGAGATCATTGCCAAGTTCTATACCCATTATTACTAGTCTTTTTGTGACCATTCTCTTAATTTCATCATGCATGATTTGAGAGGTGGGGAGTTCAAAGTGGATTGCAATGTGAAAATCAAGAGCCAAACCTGTGGAGGTGTTGATGGCGATGTCGTAGGGGAGTTGGGTGATGTTGTAATGTTGTCCCTCCGCGCCATTTCTTGTGCTTGGATATAGTAGTTGTGGGATGTGAGGAAATGCCGCCTTGGCCGTGCTTGCCTCCTCCGCCTCTTCCACCTTCAATCCTCTTGTTATCATATCTTCAGCGGTTTTCCCACTATAAAGCTCTTGAAGTCCTTCTTCAATTGCGAGAGCCTCCACGGTAGGATACCCCAACCAAATCTTGAAGTTTACACTTACCGGTTGAGTAATGTGCGGCGGGCTTACTTCAATCATGGCATTCTTCATCTTCTTGCTTGTGATATGGGTTTCTTCGGTTTGCCTTGGTAACTTCTCGATCACCATTATGTCCTCGTCCGCCTTTTCGTTAAAGGTGAGGAGTCTTTTGATGCTGCCCATGTCGCTATAAAGGTAGGGGAGATCGCTAATGTAACTGGGAAGATCGCAGTCAAGAAAAATGAGGGTTTGAGCTAAGATGGGAAGGTCTTTTTTAAACAGAGGGGGTCGTTAATGTGGTTAGGAAGGTCGCTGATATGGAAGGGGAGGTCGCTACCGTGAGAAGGAGGGTCGATACTAGCAAAAAAGGGGGGTCGCTAGCAGAGGGGGTAGGTCGCATTTGAGGGGAGGGGAGTCGTTGGTGGCTCTGGGGGGGTCGCAAGTGGGATGGAGGAGGTTGGTAGGGCAGTCTCGAAGGTCGCTAATGAGCAACTGGGGGTCGCTAGTAGTGAACTGGAGGTCACTAGTGAGAAACTGCGCGTCGCAGCCAAGAGTGGAGGTGATCTGGGGAGTGGTGCGAGGTGAGAGGGGTGATCTGGGCAGGGTACCTTCAATGAGGGTGAGGGAGGGGACAGGGAGGGGAGGGGGAAAGTTTAAGCAAGGTGAGAGCAGTGAGTGATGAGTGTAGGAGGGGGAAGAACTGTAAGAGGAGGGATAGTGTGTACTCACTGAAATGTTATTGAGAGTTGAATCTTGGTTCGACGTTGCATTTGATCGAGTCTTGGTATGGAGTTGCTGTAAGTTATTCCCTGTTGAGGTGTTACTGCATGTTGCGATCTTGCTGTAAGGTCTTGTTGTGATGTGGATAGAGTTGCGGGTTTGTTGGCTGCTACGTCGCGTTCTTGTGCGCTCCTGTTGAGGTGTCGTTAGCTTCAATGCTGATGTTGTGTATCCTTGTTGCTGATGTGCAGGTAGATCTAGATCTAGGAAAATTTTCCAGCGCTTCCTGGTGTGATCTATACACACGAGCTTGCTAGGATTTTCAATTAGAAATCTAGTGCGGAGCTTTCTGTGCGTGTTGTTATAGTGAGCTTGTGGTGTTCTACATCTAGTGTGTGTGCATGTGGTGATATGTAAGGTGTCCAAGGTAGCTACTAGTGCGCAAGTGATGTGCAGATCTCTTTGTATCACTGATATATTGTAATGTGCAAACAGATCAACAAATAAATAAGCAAAAAATAAATTGAGATGAGTTAAGGTCAGATCGCACCTGGGCACTCCATGGGTGGAGTGCTGTCTTGTTGGTTTCGTGATGTTGTCGTCGCTTTCCTCTCGTCCGCTTTGTGACTTGGTGACACTCTCTTGCGTTCGTGTTGACTTGAGGTTTCGTTCTCGCTGCTGGTTGCTTACTCTCTCCAGATCTAGTGTTCGCTCCTGGTTGTGTGCGCTCTGGTGATCTCGTGTTTGTCCTAGTAAACAGTCTTCTATGTGAACCGCTCCTATTCTGGATCTGCGTGTGGGCTTCAGATTGTATGTGTAGAGGTTTCTGGGTTGGGGCAGCAGTTACAAGAAGTCTAAGTGGGTTTAGGATGTTACAACCAACACAAGCTAGATCTGTGCCTGTATATCGAATCTGAGTTCTAAGAAGTTAGATTGAATTTAAACATAGGGTCCCAGTGCTTTCAGATCATCCCTCACTCCGATCTGCCTTCAGATCGCTCAGAGTTCGTATGCCAGAGTCAGATCTAACCTTCTCTACCCCTTCCCAACACACACGCCACTCTCAAAACCCACTATTGCCTCTGGTCTAAGCTATGAGCGGGGTCTGCAACGGATCCAGCCACCTTCGTTGCGCTCACACCTCTTCCCAGAGACTAACTTCTTTGTGCACCTAACCAGAAAAAACAGAGTGCTCAGCTACTCTCAACCATCTTCCTTCCACTGTATACTTTACACAATCATCTGTAAGGACTTCCGCCTCTATCACTCATTCCAAGTAGTGGCACACAATGAGTCTGGTACCATTGCATAGTCAATTTGATGGATCTAAATTGCGGAGAAGCATCACCAGTGTACCAACCTTAAATATAAGCTTTTGCGGTGGCCACCCACTTACTTTCAACATATTCAAAAATTGACTTAAAATCACATGGCGCCATCTTAATTGTCCAGATTCTCAACGCTTAAGTAAATTTGACTTGCCTCAGGCGACATATCAAGCAATGCAGCGCTGATTCTTTCCATGTCTTTGTTGTATGCCACAAAAATAACGCCGCAGCTAAAAGGTCCTTTCCGGAGTGGCGGAACACAATTTCAAGGTAAATTGCTTTGATTAGGCCCTTTATAGTTTGTTGAGGCAACAACCACCATAGTATCATCAAAGAGATAAATGGCCATCCATGTATGTCACCCAAGCAAAGGTCCTATAAGATTCCTTGGCAAATACCTCAAAAAACAAGATCTTTATATTAAGCTAATGGAATGAACCAAAAAATTTCTAAACATGGAAAAATGGACATGAAATAAAGACATTGACAACAAACTCTTCAATGACGTTTGGACAAATTCATTTATCACGAACTCATAGAAAACATCCATTATAAATCCAGAACATGCCAATACAAGGGGAATGCTAGAAAACAACTCTTTTTTGGACTCGAAAGATTCCTCTAAATCACATGCCCTATTTGTAACTCCACAGAACCATACACCTGGCTACATGTACTATTCAAATGTCAACAACACCACATACACTCACTAAGAGTTCAAAGGCACAACAGTGTAGTATGGGAAATCATAATATTTTTTGTATTCCATAGTAAAACCAGATGCCTTACTTATATGAAAGTTGGTATATTTCATAATCCATCATTAAAAAGGTCCCATTGTGGCTACTCCCATATACATCTGAAACACAAAGATGCCACTATGATGCTAGGTTTGAACTAGACCTACTATGTGTCTGCGGCGCACCATAAAATCACCCCTGGCTAGAAGACTCTAACCCAAATATCACCATACAATTCATAGAATTCACATGTTGCAACAATAGATTTTCACCAAACACAATTGAACAAAAGATAAACAAATATCAACCTCTTTTAATCAACATCAGAGCAATCGGATAGAAAGTGGATCCTTTAATAGTAATCACAATTGACGCCAGAGCCACTAGACCTATATTCCATCCATGAAATTCATTGAAGATACATTCAAAATTCCAAATGCCTCCATTTGAAGTACCTTTAAAAACATCAATACCAAAACTATCCAATATGCCATGTCCATTCTCCTCTATAAAAGAAGATTAGAAAACAAGCAACCCCTATCCAAACCACATAATTCATAAATTGAATTAAATCATTTCTCAGAGCTCGCTTTGAGTTTCCATTTCTATTGTGTCTATCCTTGAAAGGGGGAAGTAGTTCCATATTGCTAATTCTTTGTCTAGTGGGCATTATTGGGGACAGGAGGATGGAGAGAGAGGAGTAAGGCGTGGATAGGGATCAAATCTGGTGTGGTAGCAATGTTGTGATTGTATTCTGTGTGTGTAATAGTGTTAGGAGTGATCAAACCGCATCACGAATGCACACATTGTAGTGAAGATAGTTGATGGTGGTGGAATGAGGATCTCAGTAGTTGGAGCTGAATCTTGTAGATCTGATAGAGCGGGCTGGGTAATAGAGCTCAGATCCAACATTGAAGGACTAGAAACTATCTGTAGCTGAAGATTTTGATTGCTAAAAGCGTTGTTGTCTAGATCTGAAACCCTAGACGCAAAACAATTGAAGATCTGAATTCATGAATTTTGCAGTCGCCGCCGGCGACTTGGGCGATTTGTTTATGGGCTTTGCAAGAGAGAAGAGCGACGTCAAGTACTCCGAAGGACACTGAATCAAGCGTCAGTGGGAATCTGGAAATGGCAAAGAACAGTTCGAGCATCTTGAGAGAAGAGATTTTCAAACAACACTACACACATAAGTATCTAACCCTAATTTCATTTTTGCTCATTCCATTCGAAAAGAAGATCATAGCAAGGATCGAAGATACAAAAATTAGGTCAAACTTCCTAAATAGATCAAAATTAAATAAGATAAGAAGAGCCAACAATTTGTGTACAGCCCCTATGCACGCGTAGAAGGGAAGAGATTGGAAGCAAAAGTTAGCTAGCACTTTAACATCAGGTTTTCCAAAAGAAACACAGAAAAGATATACAAGAAAACCGTTATGCAGATGGCGAACAGGGGTAAAGCAATGCACAACGCAATCATGACCAAAATCACATGCGGGAAGACGATGGATACGAACATGGTGGATGCTGATGCTGAAGATTGCAGGGTGACGCAGTTGGAGACTCAACACACAAAGCGAATCTAGGAAGGTAGCGGAGGCAGTGGCAGCAAAAGGAAGAAGAACATTGCAGCAATCCAGGAAACACCGAAAGCATTATGGCTGGGGTTTGTAGCAATGGAGCAGTTGGCGATGAAGAAAGGAGGAGTTGAAGGAGAAGGAGTGAGGAGTAAAAGCGTGGCTGAGAAAGTGAAGCAGGGATTTTCTAGGGCAGAAGCAGAAGAAGTTCACAATGCTGCGAAAGTGGCATTTTCCCATGTGCCACAGAAACTGTACCCGTTGGAGCGACCGGACGGCAAAGGAGGACAACACTACAATCTAACACAACTACCTATGGAGACAGAGGTGGACAATGCTAGCGGGCTGTCGCTGGATTATCAAGTTGTTGTTTTCTTTGTAAAACCAGCCACCAATTTCACACACGGTGAAATACTCACCAAGACGAGGGAACGATTGAAGAAGATGGAGATAGAAGTCGGGGAGAACATGGCAGAATTAGTCTACATCCCATGCAAAGAGAAGGTGAAAGGCAGTAAACAGAAGTTTTAGACAGGAACGATCAAACTCCACCTGAAACATCCGAGATTCGACGGAATTGCCCTCCTGAAAGGTACCAAACCGTTTATTTTGGATTTGGATCACGATCTGGCAATTGTGGGGAAGGTATGCAAAAAGTTGGGACTCAATCGCAAGGAATTCTCTACTATCGGCAGCTGAACTATAAAGAGATGTCCTAAGAGAGAGCTTCAGAAGAGGACACGATTATGAGATCGCTAGCGTGCAGAAGAGCGAAGGGGAGACCTGGGGTTGGCTGGTTGCTACAACTCCGTCACAGATCGACAAGATAATCCAGTACATGGTACGGTACGAAAACGAGATGTTACACGTGATTACACCACAAACTGCAAAGGCTGAACGAGGCGCTCGAGGAGAAGGACTTACGGACGAAGAGCTGAAGAAGAAGAATGCAACAATGTTGTGCCTATACGGGTTACACAAGATGAAGAAAATGGAAGAGACAAAGCTGTCTATTGAGGCAACAATGGGAGAGAAGAACATTCTGACGTTCTTCTTTCCGGGACAGGTTGGAGATCTGTACAAGGGAGTAGCAAACGTCCAATGTTTGAACCCCATCGTCTATAGACAATGGGTAGGCAAGACGAAGGAGATTCTGGGGAAACACGTCAATTTTACACTTCATCCTCGTAGCCCGGAAGGTACACTACCACCAACCAGAGAAGAGCAGAAAAAATTTGGATTTTGTGGCATTGCAACAGCTATTGTGAGTACGTTGGAGGCTACACAGAACGCACCGAAGGAGAAGAGGGGCAACATCACTCATGGTGAAATTGCAGATTTGGTGGAGAAAGCAGTGATCAAGGGGAACGAGAAACTGAAAGAAGAGATGGATGAGGAGCTGGGAGTCTTCAAGGAGGAGATTGTGAAGGAGGCCAACATCCACGCACAGAAACTGACAAACGAATTGCAGAACGCGATGCAAATGCAGATGAAGGAAGTGAAGAAACAACTTAGAGCTTGCATTTCAGCAGTTGACGTTTTTAGTGCACTACCTCAACCGCGGTTGGAAAACTGACATGGCAAAACAACCTACAGACATGTTACAAGGAAATTCTGAGTTTGTATAGGAAACAAATCATAGCAGGCAGGAAAAGAGATGGGAGCAGGGAAGATGGCGGTACTAAGTTACAAAATATAGACAGATTATTAAGTAATAGGCTTGAGGAGAATTTCAGCAGATGCAGAGGCATTGTTAGCAGAATATGGCTGAAAGGAGATGTAGAGGATAGAGTATATAGGAGGAGGAAAATATATAGGCAAAAAACAAAAAAGATATGTAATTAAAAGGTAATACAGATTACCAACGATATTATACAAAAGATTACCAAAAAATACAAAGAAAGTGACAAAAACAGTGACAAAAACAGTGACAAAAAATACAAAGAAAATGTCAAAAATCTGACTCAGATGAAGAAAATAATAAGTTTGATTGTTAAACAAAATACATCCAAAAGGTATATCATCAAAAACAAATATTCTCAAAATCAAAAATCAAGCAACAAACTCCAAAATCACAAAATAAAAGAAAGGACAAACACAAAAAGTAAGAAAATTTTTAAATCTAGTAAAGAAGTAAAAAATACAAAGAGAAATAAAAAATTTAGAACTTACATGAAATACATATGGAAAACAAAGATTAGAAATGATTCAAAACAAATAAATACTAAGAAGAGTATTAAAAAACAAAGAAAAACTACAAGAGAAGATATAACTAATAAAGGAAATAAAATAAAAGTAAAGAAAGGAAATAAAGCAAAGAAAGTAAATAAAACAAAAATAAGAAAAGGTAATAAAATAAAAACAAACAAAAAAAATAAATGAAAAGGATAAAATTAATCAAAGGAATAGATTAAATATACAAACAAAAAACAAGAGTATCAAAACCAAAATAAAAAATAAAAGGAATAAGAGAAAAGATGGAATTAGAATAAATAATAAAAGGAAAGAGAAAATAAGTATCATAACTACATATAAAAAAAAAGGAAACAATAATAATGAAAACAATAATGGAAATTTTGTAATAAAGATACATAAGGGTAGAAGGGAATCTAAACCCAAAAACCATCAAAAGACAAGGAATATTAAAATGGCTAAAAATAGGAAAATCAAGGAGAGTGAAAAGAGATATAATAAATTAAATAGGAAGAAGAGAGATACTTATAAAATTTCAAAGGTTTCAAATAGATAAAGTAATATTAAAAATAAAAGAACAAAATCGGGGAGGATATGTAAGAAGAAAATAAAGGGTAAGGTAGAAAACCATTATCATAAGAATACAAATAATAAAAACATAGCAACAAACAACATTACTAAAAATAGAATACGCTTCCTAAGAAAATAAAAAATAAGGGATGGAAAATTAACCAAATTAGTAATGAGAAACACAAATTCTAGATTAAAAATAAACAGAAAAGATACTAAAAACAAAACAAAACATACTAAAAATAGAAGTTGGAATACAAATTATAGGGATAAAAGGAAAGTTAGTAGTAAAATTAAATTTGAATTATATGAAGATGAGAAGAGTTTGCGATTAAAAAGTAGAAATTTGTTGAGAATGTGTAGAAGAAAATAAATTCAAGCAGGGATGTCCGCTTGGCAGGCCGGTTGCATTCCAGAGGCGCCAAAAATAGACTTACTAAACATAGAAATTCTAATGAAAGTAAGAATATATACATATCTTTTTGAAATAAATATCAATCTGTTTTTAGAAATCATATTTTTAGACAAACTATTTTTAGAAACAAATCTTTTAGAAAACTCATTATTTCAACCTACTTACTTTTTGACCAAAACATAATGTTATAAAAAATCTATTTTTAACACTACCTCAATATATGTATCCAAGACAACCATAAATACATATTATTACAAATATAATGATATACATCATCTAATCAAATGTGGGGATATTGAAACCAACCCTGGCCCTATGCCAGATATGTTTGAAACCCACCCATCAGCTCATAAACGTAGATACAAAACATACTTCATTTCTTGTACAATCAAACTCCAACCTGAGTATCAACACTTTGCAAAAAGTTTCTCCCTCATCCTAAAACAAGATCACCAATACCACCAAATTACTATTAGAGACTTTCCACACTTAAACACATATCTCAACCGAATAAGAAATTACCCTTCAGCACAAATGTTATTTGCACTAATTACAACCATTTGCCCTAACATAAATTCATGTGAACACCAACTAATAAACTTTCCCGAACCGGATTGGACCGCCAATCTATTAAACAAGATGTCTACACTACCAAACCCACCCGAAAGGCATATTCACATTGAACACCCATATACACAATATATTACAAATAATCAAAAAATAATAAACCCCTCATCTAGTATACACAAAGAATTATATGATTTCATACACCAAACACAAAATGCACCATCAATACAAATGCTAAAAATTAAATTTCCTTTTCTACCAAACAATCTTCTCGAAGAAACACTAAGAATTTATGAACCCCTAGATGAGTACACACACCCCCCTCCATTGACTCATATGTCATCACCATTTCAATCCAATACGCATAACAATAGCCATCAAACTAATATTGTTACATGGAATGCAGCTACACTAAATACTGCATTACCTAGTTTAGAAGAACTTGCCTTACATATACAAACCCGGCCATTATCACCATCCAAGAAACTAAA
Organism: Bryoerythrophyllum caledonicum; assembly: GCA_963971425.1. NCBI lineage: Eukaryota > Viridiplantae > Streptophyta > Bryopsida > Pottiales > Pottiaceae > Bryoerythrophyllum > Bryoerythrophyllum caledonicum. The sequence continues at coordinate 28,003,581 of OZ020518.1, forward strand.
CTAACTGCCACCAAGTCAATAAAGTACATACAAAATTTATTCCCAGATTATAAACTAATATTTAACAATACTCACGCACTAACTAGATGCATTCAACAACGGATCCCTTACACACCCGCTAGAGGAGGACTACTTACACTAATAAATCACAAATTTGGATACCCAGGAAATATCACCAAAATAGCAACCCTTCTAAAAATCTCACCCTACTTACAAATTATACACATAAAAAACCATCCACTACAACCATGGCTATTAATACACCTATATATGCCCTCACATCATGAAGATATTGAACTAATCCCAATAATACAACAAACTAGTACAACACAAATTAACACATATCCTAACCACACTCTCATATTATGTGGAGACTTTAATAGAGACATAGCTTTAATAGGACGACAAAATGAACATAATACCACACCACCACAAGAAGAAGATTTTGCATGGAAAACAAATATTGATAGCTTAGCACTAACATATGTCCCAACAAATACAAACTACTCTAGACAAGGTGGATACAACTATACACATACAAGTCTAATAGACGGCTTTTATATCAAAACACAAAATCACAATCTATACACATGTACCACAATTACAGAAGCCAATCTTAACTCTGACCATGCACCCATTTCACTACACATACCCCAAAACAAACTTATTGCACGCCACCCCACACCACCTACCTCGAGACCAATTAGAATACTCAACCCTATACCGCAAGATAATTTAGATAAATTCAACACAAACTTTTATGAAAACAACGCTTTACAATTAAATGACCTAGACACCATATTATCATACGAACATCTAAATCCGGATCAATGGAAACTAGCATGCTCCCATATGGACGAAATCACTCAAAAAATATCAGAAGCTATAGAAAATACGTGTAGCGCACCACCCATACCTACACTCAATGACAATTCTCAAAACAAGGAGGATACTTACAAGGCAAAACCCAAAAAACATGGAAAAAACATGTTGCAACATACCACCCAATTAGAAAAGCAATATATATCACAAAAAACACACCACAATGGCGATCACATCCAATTATCAATGATTTAAACAAACACACCCATGTCAAGATCCCACCAGCCCCAAATGACGACTTACTTATTGAATCATGGATAAATGATCTAGCTACACTAGCCAAGACCGCAAACAAAAAAGCAAGAAAAATCACGTCAAAATACAAAAAAGAATGTATAAAAAAGGCTATATCCAAATACAGACAATTATACGAAATAAGCCCAAAAAAGATAAACAATAAAGTATTCAAAAACCAAGAAACACCACCATTAAACTGCATCACAGATCGCAATAAGAACATACTAACGAGCCCGCAAGACATTGCCAATGAAATTTACATACAACAATCAATTATTAATAAATCCACTGTTCCAACATGTTATTACTTACCAGACCACCCTCGTGAATGCACATGCGGAGTTAGGCAATACCCACGGCATGACCTAGAAGGCTTTGTAATAGATAAAAGAGGTCATCCACAAACTCCGCTGCATATATACTTTGAGCAAGAAACTTTTGACTTATGCCTAAAAAACCTTGCAAACAACAAAATCCCAGGACCGGACAAAATACCCAACTCTATCCTGAAGAACATGCCTACAAACTTCCACCGCATCTTATTCCTATTCTTTAAACATTGCTATAAACAAAAACAAATTCCGGCATCATGGAAAATAAGCCTCACAATACTACTATACAAAAAGGGCGACCCATCTCAACTACCAAATCACAGACCTATAGCGCTAGCCAACACTATATACAAATTTTTTACAAGTACACTAACATTAATACTCTCAGCATACGGAGAAAAACACCAAATTCTACATGACAGCCAAGAAGGGTTCCGTGCCGAAAGATGCACATCTAGACAATTACAATTACTAATAGCGGCTTTAGAAGATGCACAACTAACAACGCAAGATATATATTTACTCTATATAGATTTCAAAAATGCATTTGGCTCGATTGACCATGCCCGCCTACTAGCCATTATGAAAGATTTAGGATACCCTGAGGACGCGGTAATGCTAGTAGGAGATATCTACTCAGAGTCTAACACCATTTTTACTGATGAATACTTTGGCCAAACCCAAAAAATATCCATACAAAGAGGCACAATACAAGGAGATACACTTAGCCCATATCTCTTTCTTATCTTTCTAGAATCACTTTTACGATGGTTACAAAGAGGAAAATACGGCTATACCTTGGGAACTTCAAAACCAACAATAAATACAGTAGCATACGCAGATGATCTTGCAATCATAACAAACAAACTTCCCTCAGTAAAAAATCAACTTAATAAAATGGACAAATTCTGCGAATGGGCTCGAATGGACCTAGGAATTCCGAAATGTGCAATTACTGGATGCCCAAACAAATCCAAAATAAATCAAATAGTCTTCAAAGCACTAATACAAGTTGCAAATATATCATACAGAAACCAACCGATTCCCATACTACATCAAAATGAGCCATATGTATATCTAGGAATACAACTAGTTTCATCATTGGATTGGAAAATACAGACACACACAACAACCACCAAACTAATAAACCAATGCAACCAATTAGTAAATTATCCAGCTACTATTAAACAAAAAGTTAGCATGGTAGACACAGTTATAAGAGCAGGCATTGCATATAGTTTTTACGCGGTACCATACTCACTACCTACTATTAAAAAACTAGACAAAAAAATTATAGCAATTTAAAAGAAAATTTGTGGGCTACCGAATTGCACTTCCAACGTAATTATCCAATTGCCACATGATATGTTTGGCATAGAAGCATTCTCATTAAAGAATGCATACCTAAGGTGCATAGGTGAACAACTACGCAATGCTCTTAATGACACAAGAAAATTGGAAATAATCTATAGAGGTCTTACACATTTTATACTTGCTAAATACGGCAGAGCACAAGAGATTCCCAGAATCAAACAATATGATTGTTTAAGATCACCTACAACAAGAACACTCTATCTTATCAAACGATGTGGAGGCACTCACTTGAGAAGTACAACAAGAAACTTTCCACTTGAAGCCACACCTCTTGAACAAATGTGGCTCAACCTATCATCAGAATTATTACCACACTTCACCCCTAAGCAAAATCACAAACTCCTCAACAAATTATTACTTCAAAACATACATGAGATAAAACATTCAACACTCCTAAATGGTCTAAATCTAATGTCACATGATGAATTCAAAATATACTACAGTACACCAACTAAAGTAATCAAACAAGCCCTTAACATAGCTAAACAACTTTTCTGCTATCCTACATGCAATCCACAATGCCAAAACCCATGCATTGAGCACCCTACACCACGAACTCTAAAACATGAATATAGAACACACGACCATCATATTTTACCCAACCTTGGTACAAATCCTATACACCCCCCACCACCACCACATCCCCCTTATTTGAAACCACCAATTAAAATCACCAATAACCCAACAACATTTCCCATACATTCAATATTAGACCACAAAGAAAACAAAACAAAAGACAAATACAAAATTCCAAAAACATACCACACCTACCTATGCCAATGGAAATTACCAAACGATATTACATATAATAAATGGATACCACAAAGTGACCTCTTCCCACTAAACATATCAATAACTATACAACACAACACCTCCTTACTTGCTCAATATTACACCACAAAACAACATACACGTTATAGAAATTTAATAAATACCCATTTTGTAGAAGAACAAACCCGAGATACAAGATACATACTTCCAACCATGCCCCTCCCCCTTATACATATCAATGTAAATGAATGCAATCCCTCAAAAGATATCAACACCAACCAAAATACCATACAAATAAAAGATGAAACGGCACACCTTTACGATGAAACAGGCAAGCACCTCATGACTATACCTATAACCAGACTAAAATGGCTATGGAACCAATACTCCAAAGCAAAAGATTCACCACACGGATTAACACCTCCTACACAACCATTTGAAACAGAAATAATATGGCTATACCAAAGATACAAATATAGAATTCTAAAAACCGACCCACTTAAACTAGCACATTACTCTTTGCCAAAAATATTACTTGACCACATCATAACATCTTTCAATATAACTCACACGTATTTTTCCTCACCAGTAACTTGCTCCACTCAAATAGATAAGTTTTACTCACCATTTAAAAGAGACAAATTTTTTGAATCTATGGGACAAGCATTTTCTTACAAATGGAAAGGAATAGGCTATGCTCACCCACATAACAAAACAGATACCCAGAAGGCTATACACAGGGCTAGACTTGCAGCAGAAAACAATCCAAACACCTTACCATAATAACTACTCCCGACAACAACTGGTACCATAACCTAACACCACATAAAGGCCCCTATCCAGACACACATGTTGTTACATACATACCAGCAGATACAATAACATATGAAGAACCAACAAAACCACTTGAACTTACTAAGACACGAATAGAACCTTCTGCTCTTCACATGTTATGTGTACACCATAAAAACACCAGTGTTGGAAATAATGAACAAATCACCGCCTTAACTGCAATTTTTAACAAACTTCAAATCCCTCAACCATACATACAAATTGCCCAGCCAACACAACTAAATAGACAAGTTAACAAAAGCAAAGAATGGAACACACTCACATATCCAACAGACAACTTAGTTACAAACTACAATACAACAACAATTCCTAACTTCATAAATGATAAACAACCCAAATTCTTATCACAATACTGCTACTATACTGATGGCTCATTTCTCCCACCACAAGATATGGGCGATCATTGGACTTGTGAAACTGCAGGATATGGAATAATATTCAATCAATCCAAAAATATAGAACTAGCCATAAGACTCCCAAGTTTACAAAACATATTTAGAGCTGAAACAATGGCAATATACACAACCCTACAAATTATTACCTCCAAATACCCCGATGAACCTGCACACATTTTCACAGACTGTTTAAATGGCCTGTACAATATCCAAACACAACTCAAACACCCCACCCAACATAATAACCACCCGGACAAAACCATTCTACAAGATATAGTAACACTTTTGCAACAAAGAACACAACCTACATCATTGTACAAAGTACAAGCTCACACAAATATAGATGGCAACGAAAAACTGACGAACTAGCCAAACAAGGTAGAGACAAAGATTACCACAATGCAGCCCTACCACATGAATTTGCACATTCTACACCATATTACTTTCAGAGAGACTCGTGGCATTCTATGGACGAAACCCCAGATAAAGGCCCTATAAGATTCCTTGAAAAGCATATTATTAAATATGACAAAAAACATAACTTAACAGACATTGCAACAAATTTCCCCAATATAAATAAATGGATAAGTAACACTGACATTGACAATAAACTATCCAATGAATTTTGGACTAATAAACAGGTAACAGACTCCCAAAAAACATGCCTCCTAAAACTAAGACATGGTCAATATATGGGCAATGCTAGAAAACAACTATTTTTTGGCAGAGAATTATATCCATCAATCACATGCTCAATATGCGACTCCCAAGATCCAGACACATGGCTACATGTACTGCTAAAATGCAAGCAACACCATATACATGCGCTTAGAACAAAAAGACACAATAAAGCAGTTTGGAAAATTAAAAAACTACTAGTCTCATCAAAAAATTCAAGATGTTATACCCTCATGAATGCGGGCACATGTAATGATAAACCACTAGAGAATACAGTCCCTCCATGGCTACTACCATGTACATGCGTACAACAAAGATGCCAATGTAATGCACGACTAAAATCAGACCTACTATGCATAAAAGGACTACCCTACCAATCAAACCCCCCTATATCTCCCAACATCAATTTAAAGGTACAATTTATAGAATTCACATACTGTAATGACAGATTCTCACCAGATACCATTGAGAGAAAGATAGAAAAATACCAACCTCTCATCAACGATATTATCAACAAAGGTTGGATAGTTGAACCACTAATAGTAATTACAGCAGGTGCCAGAGCATCTACATACATCCCTCCTATGAAAATCCTAAAAACCAAACTCAAAATACCAAAGAAACTTATAAAAATTACATTTAGAGAAATAAACACAATTGCTATACACCATGTCATGTCCATAATATTACACAAAAGAAAAATAGAAAGCGGAGAGCCACTACCAACAGGCGTACAACCACCATAAATCCAACTATTTAAAAAAGTAGTGAAATATAACCACCTTTATTTATAATAGTAACCTTGTCACAATATAGGGGCCCAAGTTGTTGGAATTTCATGCCCCTCTAGCTTGATAGCGCCGGATGATCGTAACGATGCTCAAACGAGAACAACGGGAACCGAACCCGGACCACCGCTACAACACAACCATGTATTTTCCAAACAACCTGGCAATGTCAACAATGTGACGACCAATGAAACCAACCTTCTACTTTTATACAACAGAATACACCCCAAACAATCACTTTACAATGTATTGGTTCTTGGTTTCTGTTATACAATGTCCACCCTAAGAGGGGTTAGTAGTCCTATACCACTGTTGTTATGTCCTGTGGGCATATCATCAAGGGTAGGTCGAATGGACACTATATTCACGCCAACCCATAGGGATCTGGTGTTCTTCTTCTTCTTCTCCAGTGGGCATTACTTTAGAGGTGGAAGAAACAGACACTTTATTCGCGATGGTCCCCTTTGGAGACCGGTGTTCTTCTTCTTGAGGCAATACCATATTGAGTGGACAAGGGACATGATTTTTCTGAACAATGTCTAGTTTGTCTTCCCCAAGTGCTGAAAGTCAATTCGTAAACATCTAATATTCCAAGTCAGCAAGCGTTGTAGAGGTTGCAGCAACACGCATATTTTGATGTAAGGTGCACACCTCAACATGGCCCCACACATAAGACTCCTTGATTGATGTTGCGACAATGTCTGACTATAAGACCTTTGACAATATAAGCAAAACTTATCTAATATAACTGCACGGATAAAAAGTGAATCTTCTAAAAGACATATTTTGCCCTTTTATGTTGTGGAGCGTACAATCAACAACTTCAAAAGTAAAATTGCTGACCATTGGCACCTTGTTCCAAAAATGAGCTTGGAATGTCATATAAGATCCGCTAAGTCACTTTGTCTACGGATGTTGCACACAGGAAATGGATCCAACACAATTGGAATTTAAAATCTTGAATAACCAATTATGTCTTTGTGTAGCAATAGTGCGACAACTCTGGACAAAGCAACTGTCAAAGCAGTTTGATTTTGGGAACGCACAAATTTCAGACTTTTAAGATTCTTCACGTATTTGAAGTACCTTCTAGAACATCAACAAAGTCAATATTGTTGGAGATGTCAAACGCACATGATTGCATGACTCTTTTGTAAACGTCTTGCTGCTTGTTGTTTAACCTTCAATTTGCTGTTGAACCTCTTTCTTGAATTTTGCGGCATTGTTGTTGAGTTTGTCTAAAAAATTCAATTGGCTTACAGTTCCTTCATGAAAAATGCAAGTTGTGGCAAATTAAAAATTTTCAACAAATTATCAAATGTTGCAAGCAATTTAGCAATTACGTTAACCCCTAAGGGACCAAACGTCCCCCGGGGTCATTTTGGATTTTGGGCATGTACCTACAATTCGAAAAAAAATCCTTTTTATTTGAATTTTTTTTTCAAGATAGGATCTCATTAGAGCTTCGTGGAGATATTTTTATGTGTTTTTTTGGATTTGTGGTTTGAAAGTTAGTACCACTTAAAGCCAAAAGTGGGGACTCCGAGCACCTCCAAAAATTTTGACAAAAGTTTCTATTGACATTGAGATTTTTCACCCATGTAAAGAATATTTCCTTTTTTGGAAATTCTCAAAAAAAATTCTTGTCTTTAGTGTAAACTGGCATTTTATTCCAAGTTAAACATTTTCACACATTTTCGAGCAACGGGGGGAAAAAATTTCATCTTTTCTACATAAAACCTAGAGATCTTCATATTTTTCACTTTTTATTTTTTCAACAACAATATGTGGTGAAAACCTTCTTATTGACCGTTTGGATTATCATTTGAATACATATGTAGTTCACAACAAAATAAAACGTGAAATGACAATTTTTAAACCTCCACTCCTTGCACACTTGTTTTGAATATGCTACCCCCCTTTTTACCTCTAAAAATTGGTGTGTTGGATAACAACATCATGCTTAAGACAATGGTAAAAGATTTAGACCTTATACAATGCAAAAATTTGATGCAAAGTGAAGTCAAAGTCTGCTGATCTACTCAATGCAAGGATAGATTTTAGTGTTTAAAGTCAAAACAATGGTTCATAAAAAATGAACCATTGTTTTGACTTTAAACACTAAAATCTATCAATCTGTGTGGTGGATTACAACCAAAATTTAGAAGCATGTTTATGTAGAAGTCTATTTTAAGATCTTATGGTTGAAAATTTGAAATTCACTTTAAAATGTGATTTTCATGTCTCTTTTAGGCAGTGGCAGTTTGGACTGGTTTTAGAGTGAAAGTGGTCGTGGTCCTATAGGGGTTAATTGCAAGATTATAAATCCATGTGTCTGATGGTTGCTCTACTCCATTCTACTGTAACCAATATCCGCAATCATCCGATGATATTACAAAATTGCTTCCATAGATCTCATGGCTCTGCCAATGGTCTACAATAATATGTTTGTTGTACTTTGATATTATTTATAGGTTGTGTTGTAAAATTTAACAATTGTCAATTTGATGACCTTTGTATCGGCAATGCAACATCTATCATTTGTCTTCTTGTATACAAAACAATCATTTTATCCGCGCATGTTTCTTAGGCAAAGTTGCTAGGGTATCATTTGGTACATTTGTCATCTTCCATGCAGTAAGGTTTGGATTTTGCATGCCGCAAGGCCCACGCACCACGTAGCGTGTCATTGTCTTGTACGCATCAAGATGAGTGATTTAATTCGGAAGTTTGGCAATTGTTGCTAAGTTGACATTGTTTGTGGCTTTCAATTTTGATTGCTCGTTGACCAAAAATCAACAAAATGTACTCATGAGGTAAGTCTCTCTTATGAAAATTCAATCATCAAAGTGTATTTCATCACCTTGCCAAACACTTTGCGGTCATTAAAAATCTACCATCAACTCTTAAATTTTAGGTCAAATACACTTGCAACTAAATCTCGCCGATCTCGTATTGTCTATTGGGTTGCACTTCTATTGTGATCTCATGTCATTTTGGGTTACATGTAAACATTACAAAAAGTTATAGTTGTTTGAACGTGGGCACAATTGCCATGACGCTCTAACTGCATCCGGGTTGTCTATCGCGACATTGTGACAGTAATGCGTCGTCATGACGGGTGGTGTTGTGACGGACCTTCTCGTCATGACATAATAGGGTCAACGTAGGGTCAAAGATGGATTTATCCCTAGGAATGGTACCTTAGTGTCCTCAGCGTCGACGTGGCCATCCTAGGTGACAATGACATCTTGCAAGATGCATGAGACGTCACTAAGTGGTAGTATAAGTAAAGGCCTTTGAAAGTAGGCAACATCTCACTCGAAGCATTGTTTGTACTACCTTGTGTGTCTTTCACTTGCTTGTTCAACCATCACTCTAATTTTTAACATCAATAGGTTATGAGCCCATTCATGTGAGTTGCAAGTGTAGAGTTTTGTTGCTAAATTGTTGAGAGAAGGTCTTGAGTGAGTTTGAGTGTTTGTGTGCAGAAGGGTTGATTTCGAGCTTCGGAATGCACAAGGACGGTTTTCGGAGCTTTGGTATAGTACAGGTAAGGCTTTGAAGCTTTGGTGGTGCACAAGAGAAGCTTTAGAACTTTGGTCGTACACAAGGGCTCATTTGAAGCTTAGGAGGTGCGAAAGGGCTCATTTGAAGCATCAATGGCGATTTGGGAAGGCACAAAGAATTGCAAAGAGCTGCGGTTTTGCACATTCAAGCTTTTGAACCTTGTAAGTGTTCATTTATAGTGGATGTGCTTGTTTGCTCACTAAATGTGATGATTTGAGTGATTGAGGTCCTTAGTTGCACGTTGGAGTTTACGGAAGCTCATTGAGGTCATTGAAGTCCATATTTGCGTGTACAAGCGAAGAAGGGGCTGATTTGTTTGAAGGAGGTGCAAAGTGTACATTTGAGTTTAGAAGAAAATGACTTGAGTGTTTAAATAGTACCTTTGGACATTTGAGCTTAGAAGTGACTCATATGAATGTTCTTGCATGTTAGAGCCTTAAAGGGGCTGATTTGAGTGTGTAAGGTGCTTAGTTATTCGTTTGGGAGCCTGAAAGAGACTCAATTGAGTGATTGAGGTGCGTTAGTGTACATTAGGAGCTTAGAACGGACAATCTTAGCCATTTGAGTGTCATTGCGGGAGTCTAAAACTCCCACTTGGATGCTCCTACCAAAAAAGTTAGTTAAAATAGGATATTTAGTCTTAGTTAACTAGAAAAGTAGTTCGTGTTGTGTAGAATTAGATTAGATAGCAAATAGCGAAAGTAGTGAAAAGCTTAACTCGTTAATTAGCATTATAGTGGTGATAAAATCCGGTCTTAAATTAATTAGATTTTCTGCCCGAAAAACCTAAAAGAGGATGTCCGGGAAAGTCTTCAAGACAAAATTCAAATTACTACTTAGTGCTAAATTAATTAGTTAAGTCTTTGCCAACTACATAGACTATTTGGTAGTGTTTCTTTTTAGTTTAGTTATTAGGTTTTGTTTCTACTTTAATTGTTTTAGAAAACTTAAATTCTTATTTGAAAGAGTAGGGATTTAATTTTATATGAAACAAAAATATAAAAAGAAGAAAAGAGAAAAGAATATATATATGTATATATATATATATATATTATAATAATCAAATAAATAAATAATTTGGTTGATGTCCGGGCGGACCCGGGTACCAACTCGGGCACCAACCCAGGTACCAATCGATCGAGGCCTTGGCGACCCCCAACCGGGCCTTGTCCACCTAGACCGAGCACGGGGGGAGCCCCGGGCATAGGAATCCCGGGCATGTATGTAGAAATGAAAGATATACTTCTATTGGCCAAACCATGAGCCAGAACACTAATTTTTTAGGATTCTCATATTGCTATTGAAATAAGCAATTACATTTCATTAGAAGAATTCCAAAATCAAACCTACATTGGCACTAGGTAGCAAACGAAGGCTCGTGACTTGTCCCTATACCATTTGTGACAGGTTTTTCATACTAGCTTAGTCGACCAAGACCCTCCAGCTCTCCCAGGCGATCTCCCGACATGGACCTTGACCGGTTTCTCTCTGAACGAACTAACTATCACTACACTCCGGAAAGATATTGACACAACCTGACTCACAGGAATGGATCTGCTACTCACAAAGTATACACCTCACACCAAGAGTGCAAGAGAGCAAGTCTAATACGAATGCGTGTTGTATATTTACCAAGTGCGAAAGACAAGATGAAAGGTTTTTGCCAAAAACCTCACTGCTAAGTACTAACTAAGTTCCTTCAAAACTAAGCTTTCCTCCTAGCTATCCTACGGGAAGTCCACTAGATCTTATCTAAAAGATCCGAGAAATCCGGAAAAGTTCTAGATCGGATCTCAGATCCTAAAATCTTGGAACAGTTCCGTCTCCGGAATTTCTATTCTAACTACAAAAGTGGCAGTCGATTCCGTCAGCAGCCGGGTGCACTTGGGGCCCCATCAATTACCAATGTTGATCCGGAATCTAAACTCAAAATGAAATACAAAACCTAACTAACCTAGTCGGAGCACCTGGTCCCCGATTTCTCCTACTCCTGCATGAGGGGGAGATCTCCACCGGAGCGCGCAGCTTGCCCTTCGCCTTCTTTGACGTTGTAGGCGAAAGGTTGGTCTTACGGGTCGATGGTTCGGTCGCTGGAGAAACACCAGCCACCGGAGTCCTAGAGTCCGGCGGTGGAGGGATATGTTCCGGTGATCCTTCCAGAACCGGAGGTACTGGTAGTTTCGTCTCGGAAGCTGACCTGGTCTCCTAGACCAAGTCTCTGTAGCTTCCGGAAGGACTCCTTGGCCCGGGCGCCAATCTCCGGGACACGAACTTTGGTGGTGCCGGGAGGTCACCTTCCGCCTCAGGATCTAGCAGACGCATGTTAGGTGGCGACATCAGATCCGGAAGCTTCTTCAGGATCTCACTCATACTCGGATTGGGAGGTAAGATATCCTTCGTCGGTGTCCGAGGTGACGGAGTGTCGAGAGACTCCGGATTCGCTGAGGTGCCCGAAGCTAGAGTTGTCTTGGTTGGTGGTTTCGGAGAGGCCGTAGTTCGTGTTGGGGTCGTGGTGCCTTCCGGTCCAGGTGCTGTTGGGTCTTCCGGAAGCACCTGGGTGATGTTGTCGACCAGCAGCTTCTTCTCCTCCCAAGTCTGCCCCATCTTCTTTGCTTGATCTAGGAGGAACCGGATGATGTTGGCCCTGATGACCTTCTCCTTCTTCTCCACCAGTTCGGTAAAGATCCGGCTCCAGTTGACCACGTCAACCAAAAATTCCAGGGCTGTCCGGACCTCTATTGGGGCAACTGCGGAAGCATTGGCCTTTGCCTCAGCCAGTTTATGGGCCGTCACCGCCAGAGCTGCTTCTGCGAGGTAATGCTTCACCTTCTTCTCCATCTCCGTGTTGGCCTTGTACATGGAGGAGATTTGGATATGCAGCGCCTTCGTGTTTGTTTCCCTGCTCCGAAGTTCCTCCACCATGTTGATGGCGTCCTCCAGCTGGTTGACGTCCAGACTCCGGAAGATCTGGTCCATGTTGGTGGTGATGACGTAGTTGGTGTCCTTAAGGAGGCCAACTCTCCAGCTAATCTCGCGGGTGAGCTCGTCCATTTGTTTAAGATGCCCCTTGGAGTCCTGCTTGTCGACCTTCCTCCTCTTCCGGCTAGTCTCCCTTGAGGGTCCGGACTCGTCTTCTTCGGACGACGCGGAGGAGCTGCGGATGCCCGGACTCTCCGTCTCGGGCTCCTTCCCCTGAGGTCTCTTTGGAGCCCTCTGGCCTTCCGGAGTGCCTGTGGTTGTTGCTTCCGGCACAGGCTCTTTCCCTCCGGATTCTTCCTCCTCCGACTCGTCCCCTCCATACTTCTGGAAGTTCAGAACTTCGTCGTACTGCCTCACCTCTGCCGGAGTTAGCTGCTGGTGGTGACAGTAGAGGTGCACCACGTATGAGGCCAGAGGTGTTGCCGATTTCTTTACCTTCTGGAAATTGACCACGAGACGGTTGATCATCTCGGTCATCAACGTTCCCCAGTCTACGACGATCTTCCCCCGGAGTGCTCCGAGGAAAGTGCAGGCCCACTTCGTCACCACCCGTCTCGGCTTTTCCGGATGCAAGATAGGGTTTAAAAACCCTAGCACGAGCTGGGCGTCCAGGTGCCGAAGGTCGTGCAGGTTGTAGCCATCCTTTGGGTCCGCTGGTCCCCCGAATTCCTCCGCCAGGAACTCGTCTCGCCTTTCCACTACCTTGGTGCGGCCGGCTCAGAAGTCATATGCCTGTGACCATTCCGGAACTCCCCAGAGTTCCGGATGGGCTCTCATCAGCCCCTTGTACTTCTTGTCTGGCGTCCCTACAAGCTCCCGGACGTAGACCTCCTCCCGGATTTCTCACGCAACTTCGAGCAAACCCTCGCAACCCTTGAACTTCAGGCTCTCCTTCAACATGTTGTACTCGTCCCGGTCTGCTGGGATGTCCGGAAGAACGCAGGTCAAGGGAGGGAGCACAACTGCCGGCTCTTCGTCTCTCCGGCCGTGCCCATTCCTATCCATACTCTTCTTCTTTGCCATCGGCACAGACTTCATGAGGCCTGCCTATTACCTCACAGTCTCTCAATGTTGTCCCTGCACGCACCAACCTCACGAAAATCCTCCCTAACGGACGCACGTCCGTTCTAACCATCTAAGCTTCAAACCCTAACGGCAAGCGGTTCGGAAAACCGTAAGACCGAGAGAGAAAGAGAGAGGGAAAGAAAGAGAGAGGGTTGGAGCAAAAACCTCGACATGCGAAGACAAAGTGAAAAGAAAGAGTCTCCCTCTGAACCCCAGCCTTTTGTACAGCCGATAGTACGGCTCATGATGATAGTTGATGGTGACATCTCTGGCTGACGGTTCCAGAAAACTGACTGATCCAGAATTCCGGTAACTACTCCGGCTCCGCTTATACCAGCTTTAGGCTCAATTAGGGTTTGCAGTCAGATCCATCCAACTTTATTTTTACATGAAGACTATGGGCTGTATTCTAGCACGAACTATCGTAACTAATTAACTAATTTTTTTGTTTTGGCCGGAATTTAAGGTTAACTTCCGGCACCATGTGGGAATGGAGTTCCACACCCAATCCTCCATCCCAACCGTCGTGAAAGGATCACGGCCCGGTTGGCCACCGCCTACATCGAAGCAATTTTTGAAGAATCCTCCCCGGATTGAGGATCTTTGTTGGTTGAGGCTATTTTGCTTCAATTTCGGGCGGTTCAATAAGGTGGAGGCTCCAAGACATTCTTGACCCCTATCTCATGCATTTGTATGAGCACCACTATTATTTAGAACCGGATGAGAAGAAGATGTAAAGACAAGGGATGTCTCCTTCAGATCACCCTCCATGGGATCCTACTCAACAACCGGAGACCCGGTTGGTGTTACCGGCAACTCCCCGGGAACTTCCTCAATAACTGGAGTCACGGTCGGCATTATTGGCAATTCCACGAGAAGCCTCTTTGTCTCAAGCGATTCCAAGTAAGGGAAGGACTTCCCGGTCTCACCGGGAGAAACGACCACAACCACCCGGGACATCCAAGAAACTCACTCTCGTGGAGAACATATCCAAGTTCAATCGGGAAGTGACCCGGGAGATCGAAGAGATGGAGATAGAACAAATGGAGGCAAGAGGACTTCAGAAGGTTCTACGGAAGATCTTTGAAGTGGAAGACAACCGGGACATCTTACCGGCGGCCCGGGAGAAGCTGGAGCTAGTGGCCAAGTTTAAGAGGGATCTCCTGGCGGCTCAAAAAAAGATCTACGACTCAAATACTAAGTCCCAAGAGACTATCATAACGTTGACCAAGATGCTTGCCGACCGACCAAGTACCACCACACCGTTGCAAGACTAGAGTCCACCCCGAAAGAAGAGGAAATTGGTCTACGCCAAATTTTCTTCTTCGGAAGAGATGACCCATCCACTCAAACACCGGTGAGTCGGGTGCATTTCCCATCCTCCAAGGAGTGGGGCGTGAAGGTCTATGAGAGAAAAGGAAACCTCCCGGAAACTGCTACCAGGAAGAAATTGGTTGACCTCCCGTCCTCACCCCCGGAGTCCTTGTGGGAGTCCTCTGTGGCTATACTAAGTGTTCTTAAGGAGACTCCGCGTGTATTCATAGATACACTCAACTTTCCGATGGATATTCCCACTCCGCTAGTAGATCTCCCGGTGGATATTCCCAATCTACCGGTAGACCTCCCGGTTGAGACATCTGACTGCCCGAAGGATTCTCTTGACCATGTCGGTACTTCTAACCAAAGTGACAATCCATGTATGGATCAACCGGAAGAGTCTTCCGGTGAAGCCTTTGTTATATGTTATGTGTTATTGTTGATTTATCCCACCGATTGGTGAGATGTTGTTTAAAGTTGCTAGATTTAAACACTAGGGTGAGAGTAGTAATGTCAATGGGGCCCATTGCGCACCCGGTCATTACCACTTGAGTGGTTTCTTTTGTTAGGGAAAGGTTCACCGGTCCCTAGACTAGGAGTCTACCAGTCTACCGGTAATCCGCTGGTGACTAGGCTACCTTTGCTTTTAGAATCTAGATGTCGTTTTGTCCTTTAGTGGATCTATTTTTGGAGGGTAGCTATTGACTTCAGTGCACGCTTTAGATGCCATTTCCACCTTTTGGGAATCTAGTTTTGGAAGGTAGCTAGTAGCCTTTGTGTACTTAAAGAGCCTTGGGCTCTTGTGTTAAGTACTCTTCTCTTTGTTGATTTGCTCGTGTCTTGCCTTCATTGCTTGTGTCTAGAGTCTTTGATGAGTTTGTGTGAATAGATTAGGAGAGAGTAGAGTCCTCTTAGTGTGTCTTTGTTAGGTGTGCAAGGTTGTGAGTAAATGGGTTGGCATGGATGTGGGAGTCACAAAATGTGCCGCTACCGGATACCCAAACAAATCTAAATTGAACCCTACCACTTTCAAAGCCCTAATACAAACCTCTAACATCAACTACCGCAACCAACCAATCCCTATACTACACCAAAACGAACCATACACATACCTAGGTACATATCTTGTCCCCTCACTAAAATGGAAAATCCAAATTCACACTACAACCACAGAGCTCATCAAACAATGCAAAGAACTAACAACATGTCTAGCCACCATGAAACAAAAAATAAAAATGGTTGATTCCGTACTACGTCCAGGTGTGGCATACAGTTTTTATGGTGTACCATACTCTATGCCAGCCATCAAAAAACTTGATCAAAAAATAATCGTCATACAAAAAACCATATGTGGAGTACCAAAATGTATGTCAAATGCAATAGCACAACTCCCACATAACCTATTTGGACTTGAAGCTCTCTCCCTCAAAATGCATATCTCCGATGTATAGGCGAACAACTACAAAATGCCTTAAACGATAAAGGTAGACTTGGAAAAATTTATAATGGGTTAACTCATTACATACTTGTCCAATATGGTGGCGCTGAAAACATACTTAGAATTCAAAAAGCCGACTGTATAAGGTCACCAATAACACGAACATTCTTCTTATTAAAACATATAGCCAAAGCCCACCTTAAAAGCACACTCCCAAACTTCCTCAGTAACTCTACAACACTTGAAATACTATGGCGGCAAGAAACACTAAACCACAACACACTCAATGCCCAACTCTCCCAAACGCTTCTACAAAAACTCCTCTCAAAAAATATTTTCGAACTAACCCAAATTACTCTACCTAATGGCACACACATCATGAACTATGAAGACTTCAAAATCTACTACTTCACTCCAATAAAACTAATAAAAAGTGCCCTAAATGTTGCTAAACAACTATTTTGCCACCCAATATGCCCCACCACATGTCATACTAATTGTAACATACACCCATACTCGCAAATACTTAAGGATCCATTCATCACCCCCAACAATAGCATCATCCCAAGAAATATTCTCACACCAATCAATCCCCCTAATCCCCCACATACATACCATCCCCGCCCCCCAACATACATCCCCAAAAACCCTACCACATATCCCATTAATAACATCATACGCCATAAACATATCCAACACATAGACACAAATAACATACAAAACACCTACACAAAATATTTATGCCAATGGCAATACAATGATAACACATACAATAAATGGCTCCACCAAAGAGACCTATTTCCAAGACACGACACCAATACCTCCACACTCAACACCCAAAAATTAAAACAATACTACCAAAAAACCCAAAACAAAACATACTCAGAAATCATCTAAGCCCACCACCCACAAGAACAACTTTCAGACTCAAGATCTGTAACACCTCCCATAATTATTCCACTCTTAAACATTTACACAACAGAATGCAACCCGGAAAATGATATCTTTACACCCTCAAACACAATTATAATAGATAACGATCAAGCACATCTATATGAAGAAAATGGCCGACACTTACACACCATACCCATTACCCGGCTCCAATGGTTATGGAACCAATATCATACAACACTACAAACTCCTACAAACATTGAACCAACAACCCAATCCTTTGAAACCGAATTAATATGGCTTTACCAAAGATACAAATATCGAATACCAAAAATTG
Source organism: Bryoerythrophyllum caledonicum (assembly GCA_963971425.1). Taxonomy (NCBI): domain Eukaryota; kingdom Viridiplantae; phylum Streptophyta; class Bryopsida; order Pottiales; family Pottiaceae; genus Bryoerythrophyllum; species Bryoerythrophyllum caledonicum. The sequence continues at coordinate 28,021,487 of OZ020518.1, forward strand.
ACCCCCTCAAAAATGCGCAATACACAATACCCACCCCCATTTTAGACTCACTAATATCATCCTTTAACATCGAACACATACTTTTCCTCCCCGATCACATGCCCTACCAAACTAAATAAATTCTACTCACCGTACGAAAGAGACAAAATATTTGGATCCCTAGGCAAGGCCTTTGAACACAAATGGATCGGAAATGGAATAGCTCACCCCCACAACGAGAAAGACATAGAACAAGCCATACATTGGGCTAGACTTGCCGCCAAACACGATCCAAATAACACAATAACAATCATCATCACACCGAACAACAATTGGTACCAAAACAACAACCAACATTCAAACCCATTCCCAGATTCCCACATCATTGCATTATTCGAAGCAGACACAATACCATACGAAGAACCTAATATCCCACCCGAGCTAAAGAAACCCCAAACAGAGCCATCTACATTACAAATACTATGCGTCCATCATCAAAATCAAACCCTGGGATCCCTAGAACAACTTGCGGAACTTACCTCCATAACAGACAATCTAGACATACAACGACCATACACAAAACCGGCCCCACCAACACCCATACAAACCCCCGTAAACAAAAGTAAAAAATGGTCAAAATTAAACTATGACAACAACACATTAAACTACTCCGTCATACCTCCCCCTCTCCCAGACTACCCAACTCATACCACACTAAAATTTAACCCCACATACAGTTATTACACCGACGGCTCCTTTAAACCACCGGAACAAATTAGCCCGGACTCTTGGCGAAGAGAAAAAGCTGGCTATGGCATATATAACTCTACCAAAGAAATTAAACTAGCCAAAAGACTCCATGGACTACAAAATATCCTCAGAGCAAAACTCATGGCCATTCACAAAACACTACAAATCATCACAACAAAATACAATAATGAACCCGCACATATATTCACCGATTGTATAAATGCACTCTACCTACTAAACACTCAAATAACACACCCTACCCTTCATAATAGCCACCCCGATCAAATTATATTAACATCAATGGTCCAAATGTTACAAAACCGTACACAAATCACAACCCTCCATAAAGTGAGGGCCCATGCCAACATTGAGGGCAACAAACAAGCAGACAAATTAGCAAAAGTAGGCCGAGAAAAATCACACAAAAATGCCAAAGACCCACACGACCATGCCCATGCTACCCCATACTACTTTCAAAAAGAAGAATGGCCTTCCAAAGAAGATACCCCTGACAAAGGCCCAACTAGATTTCTGGGCAAATATCTCAAAAAACAAGACCTATACAACAACCTTGATACAATCTCAGAAAATATTCCTAACATAGAAAAATGGACTAACAATAACGACATAGACAATGAACTCTCTACAAACTTTTGGAAAAACCCCAGCATCTCAGACTCGCAAATAACATGCCTCATCAAATTCCGTACTGGTCAGTATATGGGAAACGCTCGCAAACAACTCTTCTTTGGAATAGAAAGATTCCCATCCATAACATGCCCGATATGCCCCTCAATAGACCCCGACACATGGCTTCATGTTCTACTCAAATGCCAAAACCATCACATACATTCTCTTATTGTTAAAAGACATAATAAAGCGGTATGGGAAATCCGAAAACTAATCACCTCCTACAATAAATCGAGATGTTTTATACTAATGAACGTAGGCACTTTCAATAACAAACCACAAGAAAATACGGTCCCCCTTGGCTACTCCCATGCTCATGTATGACCCAAAGATGTCATTGCAACGCTCGGCTCAAACCGGACATTCTTTGTGTTAAAGGTTTACCATATAACGACCCACCACCCGATAACATCAACCAAGATTACACCATTCAATTCATTGAATTCACATATTGCAACGATAGATTTTCCCTGGAAACAATCCAAAATAAAATTGATAAATACCAACCCATTATTGACGACATCATGGCTCTCGGGTGGAATGTGGACCCCCTTAATGTAATAACATATGGCGCTCATGCTACCTCCTTTATCCCCTCTATGAATAATCTTGAAAATGTCTTCAAAATTCCCATTGAAACAAATAAAACCACCTTTAAAAACATTAACACCATTGCTATTCAACATGCCATGTCCATTCTTCTGCATAAACGCAAAATCAAAAACAACCAAACCCTCTCCGATACACAAGACCTCCCTTAAATTCTTTCCCCACCTTGATTTATCTTGACTTGTTGGTCTTAAGGTTTGTGATTGCTTGCTTGATCGGTAGTTGGTTAGTTGTTTTGTTTGAGATTGGTTGGTCAGTTGGTTGGTCTGTGGTTCTTTGGCTACTTATCACATAGTGTCTACCCTCGAGAAAGGGAAGTAGTTCTAGCTTACTTTTCCTTGTCCAATGGGCATGGTCTTAGTAAGTGGAACGAACAGACACTTTATTCACGCCGGCCCCTCTGGAAGCCGGCGTTATTCTTCTTCTTCTTGCAAGGTTGTGACTTGTTGTGTGTTATGTGATTGAGTGTGAGTAAAGACATCTTGAGGATGTAGGATACCCAGGTTAGATAAGGTGGAGTGAGATATGGGATCTATGCTCTAAACCCTTCACCGGTGGGACGGGGAAGAGTTGTTGAACCGGTTGGGATCTGGGAAGCCCACTGCTATTTATGATAGTCTCCCTTTAGTGGGAAGTGATTGGATTGGTGGGGAGGAGGGGTGATATCCCCCTCTTGGTACACCGGGAGAGATCCCGGCTAAGCCTGAGTCCGGAGAATTCCGGGGTTTCTACCCTTGCAGTGGATGAGTTTCGACGATCCCTATGGAAGGTTGTCTTGTTCATTTGATTTGTTTAGTACTAACTTGTTGTGAGTCTTGTATCTTCTTGGTTTGATTCATTGGGTGTGGTTGTAGTTGGAACTCAGGCTTACGTGATCGAATTATCGGGACAAGTTTCCGGTAGAGTGTGTAGACCCATAAATCGGCTGCAACATTTTTAACTCTTTCAAGGTGTTGGATTAGATTGTGGATATTGTAGCCTCTGGACTACAAGAACGGAGGGCAGTGACTTTCTGGGCACTGTAAAAATTTACCGGAAAATTACTCTAACGCTCAACAAAGTTTAGCTGAAACATTTGTGGTTACTTATTACCAGTTACTAAGATATTGGGGAAGCCATCCTCCGGGATGTACTGAGGTATTGAGTGTGAAATATTGTTAAGATTTGAAGAGTTTGATGCACGATAAAAATCCCTGGAAACGATGTGGTTAGGTGGGCTCGCTTAAGGATAATTTTGGTTAACTTTGGAAATTACGAACTACTAGATTACGACAGTCATTATGGCCGCATTCGTCAATGAGAGTGTTAGGATCATTGACAAGTTCAAGGGGGACAACTTCAACCTTTGGAAGTTCAAGATGGAGATGGTTTTGGAGTCCATGGACCTTTGATAAATTGTTGAGGACTCCGAGGAACCTTCATCCTCAGACGATGATCCAAAGGTGATAAAGGACTACAATCGGCGTGTGAAGAAGGCCATGTCCGTTAGTGGGCTCAATTTTGTGGACAACCAACTCGCCCGCATCAAGAGTTGCAAAGGACCGGCAGAAGCATGGAAGACTTTGTACAACATCCACAAAACAAAGAGCTTGTCCAACATCCTCTTCATTCGTCGCAAGTTCTTCACAGTAAAGATGCAAGAAGGTGATGACTAGTTAATCGACATCAATCAAATGAAGGCACTTACGGATCAACTCAATTGCTTAGAAGTACCCATCAAATATGAAGATGTGGTGATGACATTGCTTGAGAGTTTGCCGCTCTCATTTGACCATTTGATCACCGCCTTAGAGACGTTGCGCATGAAGGACCTCAGTATGGAGTTTGTGGTTGCACGGATGATGCACAAAGTGTCTAAGTGCAAGGAGAAGGATGCGCATGGCGATGATGCGACCTTGATATCAAGGCATAGGAAGGGGGCAACTCATCCTCACGTGGCGAACTTAAGGTATGTTACAATCGTGGCAGCCCTTGGATGGAAAGTTGACCCCAATATTTTCATTGTTGCTTGAGCTAGAGCTACTATCTTATCCCCTCAATGAAAAGTCTCAAAAAAACATTCAATATCCCTATTAATCCAATTGAAAAAGACATTCACAAAAATCAACACCATTGCAATTCAACATGCAATGTCCATACTCCAATACAAACAAAAACTCAAAAATAACCAACCTCTCCTAGAATTACATGATAGTACCCCTTAAAACCTCTCAAAACACTCATATGGTATTTATATATCACCTCTTGAAATTGAGCCCTGTGGCTCTGGTTGGTATTGGTTCCCGATAATTGGTTTCTGGTTATTGGTTCTTTGGTTACATAGTGTCTACCTTTGAGAGGGGGGAGTAGTTTCATACTACTAAACCTATGTCCAATGGACATGGATTTAGTGGTGGAACAAACAAACACTTTATTCACTCCGGCCTCCGCCTTCGAGGACCGGAGTTCTTCTATCTATCCGGTCAAGTTCCTATGGTGTCAATTTTTAACATTCCTCTTTGAAATCATTACTATAGAAAGGCATTACCAAACTTTATTCGAAGAACAATTTTTTCCTAAATCCGACATTTCATAAAAAAAATTATAGGGTTTTGAATTACAGATGGAGCGAGCAGACACATTGGGCACCTCCAAAAACTTTTGCTAGGATACTCTATCGAATGTGAGATTTTCAATATTGGCAAGTACTATTATTTCCTTTAATATTGTTAAAAAAAACTCTTGTCTTTTGTGATAAATGACATAGTTACCCAAGCCAAACATTTTCACACAATGTCACACATTGTCACACAGAGTACCAAAAAGAAATCTTCCTTTTCACATAAAACTTAGATATCTTTATATTTTTTGACTTTTTATCTTTCACCGCAACAATATGTGGTGTAAACCTTCTTATCGGCAATTCGGATTATCAATCTAAAACATATTAAGTTCACAAAAACATATGACTTGAATTGGGAATTTTTGAACCTCGACTCCTTGCACATTTGTTTTGAATATGCTACACCCTTCCGCTACCTCTAAAAAAATGTTATAGAAGGAACTAACATCATGCTTAACACAATGGTAATGGATTTAGACCTTGTGTAGTGCAAGTATTTGACACCAAGTGAAGTCAAAGTTTGTTGATTCACTCAGAGCGCAAGGAAGTAAATGAACCGTTTTGACTACTTCAAACACTATAATCTTTCAATCCGTGCCATCAAAGTTTATGAAATTTTGTGAGTATGTTACTTAGTAAGTCTTCATTTAGACCCTACGGTCAAAACTAGAAGCACAAGTTATTTTTCCTTCTTTATTCATTGCACCAGAATCCAACAATTTTGAAGTGTTTTTTGTGTGAAATTAGCGCGGTACATTTAGAGGTTGAAGGCTCACAAACCACCTTGAGATAGAAGAGTTGCTTCTAGTTGCTTCGATCGATCCAAGTTGTGTTTGTCTGCGCCAACAGCCTGTCAATACATGTCTTGGCCACCCTGTTATATTCTCCATCATACTTGCCCCATATCCGATACCCCGCTTCACCACCCGGGTATTCGTAGTGTTTAGTTGCAGAGCAAAAAGACCTCAGTAGTCTTTAAACTCAAGTTAGAAGTAGTTTTAGGTGCCTCGAATAAGTACAAAAGAGAGTACATATTAGAGTTTTCCTGAAAGTCTGAGTTTTAAAGGGTGGCTACCTTGTGTCAACCAAAAGACCCAGTGCAGCATCTTTTAAGGACCTTGTGTCTTTCTCTATTCACCAAAGCAGAGTGAGATTTAAATACGGCAATATTTGCAGAGTGAAAATTCTCACCCTCCATATCTTATGGGCCACGCGCATGGAGCAAGCTGATGTAACCAAATTAGTTATTTGGAAACACCAATGCCACCTTGCATCTATGTTTGGACGGTGAAAATGCCTAGATGATTAATCCTATAGCATGTTGGTTGGCTGACAAATGACCATAATTTATGGAATAAACCTCAGAGTTAACCAAACCACCATGTTTCTTAAAGACAAGTGGACTTTCGGGTCTACAACCCCTATCAACGTTTTGGGGTGACAGTCAGGGTTTAAACCCTGAGTACTTTCAAGAAAACTCTATTGTACCCAAAAAAATAGTTGTCTTCTCTTCACCCCTAAAGGACCAAGGCAGTTTTTCCTCAAAAACACTCCAAAACTGCCATTTTCAGCGCATTCAACACAATATGATACAAAATCATTTTTTTTGAAAATTTAACCGTAAGATCTTGTACTAGACTTGTATGAGAGTGTGTGGTGAAATTTTTGGTAAGTTTGACCGCACGGATTGAAAGATATTAGCCTTTGAAGTGCGACATAATCTCTTTTTTAGGTCACACTATACACCTTCAACAAACTTCGACCACCTTCTATGGCAACTTTTTGCACTACGGGCCGTGATTTTATTGTGTTAACTTGAAAAGGATCATGTTAGGCACATGTGCACCAAATTTTAGAAGTAGAAGAGGTGTAGAAGATGTCCTAAAATATCCTGCAATGCACCTATGTGCCGAGAATCAACAATACACTTTATATTTTGCATATATCATATCCTTCTCAAATATTTGAAATTCACAAATCCGTACGGTAGATGCAAAGATCTCAATTTCTTTTCCAATAGGACATTTTCTTTCTTTTAAATGGACAAAAACTCGAATTTCTATTGAATTTAGAAGTTATTAAAGTTTAGTGACAATATTTGTGATATGTCACACTAAATTGCTGCACTATATGTATATGTAAGTGAAAATAAATTGTAACTTTTGAACCGTAAGTCGGAATTCTACGAAATTTGTGTCTACGCAAAGCTAATCAAAAGTTGTCCATTCTCTATAAAATCTCAGAAAATAATGCCTAGAATTGAGAACGTGGTACCTTACCCAAACTCAAAACGTCCCTCGAGGGGACATCGGTCCTTTAGGGGTTAAAACCAATAATTGGACTGATTATGAGAATTAACCCCTAAAGGACCAGAGTCTCCTTCGGGGGGATTTTTGATTTTGGGCATGTTCCTAAAATTCGAAAAAAAATCCTTTTCTAAAAAAAATTATTCTAGATCGCCCCTTATAAGAGCTTCGTGGAGGTATTTTTTAAGTTTTTTTTTGGATTTACGGTTTGAAAGTTAGTACCACCTATTCTCAAAAATGGGGACGTTGGGCGGCCTGGGCACCTCTGGAAACCAATGAAACACATGTGTGAAAGAGTTGAGAATTAGATCTTACGGTTAAAAGTTGAGAATTCTTCTAAAAAATGTGATTATTGCAGCCATGTTTGACAATGGCAGTTTTGGACTAGTTTTTGACGGAAATTGTCAAGGAACTTTAGGGGTTAAAATGAGAAAAGAGGTCATATTCTCTGTATCCTTGCTTTAGTTTAGAGATAACTCCAATAGAGATAAAAAAAAAAATTGTCTTGGAGGTTGTTGCTGATACAGTCCGGGACCCGTTATCGGTTATCAATCTCATCATACCGTACTCAAATGTCTCATTTGACCAAATTAAAAATTAAAAAGTTAAAAAATAATCTCTGAAATTTGCAGAAGTTCCTTAGTTTATATAATTTATCAGGGCAAAAGAAATGTACAAGAACGTTTGTTTTTACCAAAACCCATTATTAGTTTAATCAATTATTTGATGCCTGTTACAGAATAATTGAGGTTTTATTATTGTCAAAACCACCAAGGTTCAAATGCTGATTTTGTCAATGGTCTCTGGATGACCTTATTCACATGACACTTTGACTTGGCCAAAATTGATACTTCAAAAGGTAACGTACTACAGAAGTAGGTTCTGGTATAATCTGATGAGACAAAACTGTTTCCAAATAATGAAATGACTGCTCATGTGAAAAAGGTGTCACTAAAGTCAACAATTACCACCATATCATTGACTGAAACATTTCAAATCAGTTAGAAGCCTTCGAGAAGTTTCACATCGGGGAATTGTAACTATGTGAAAAGGTACACGATACCCATTCAAATGAGCAAGATTCTAACCGCTCTTGGTGTGTGTGAGAATTTATGTCTCTGACATGTGTTGGAAGCTCACATCACTAAATTCTACAATTTGCTTGGTGATCTTGTTAGGGCAATTGCGGTTCACATTCCTTATGTTGGGATAGGACAGGATGTGGATAATCTCTCACATGTGCTACTTGCTAACCCTATTAGTAGCTATAGTACTATGTATCAAATATTTGTGTTTCCTCGTAGGGGCGGTTTACACTACGGACCAAGAACTCTTCCCATGCACCTCTAAAATATGTGATTGGTCAATCAAGTTGATGGAGCCAATCACAGATTTTAGAGGTGCATGGGACGAGTACTTGGTCCGTAGTGTAAACCGACCCTTAGACATTGTTACTTCCTAGAGGACGAAGTGTCCGTTTGGAGGACAAATTCTATCACTTCGACTGCAATTATCTTTCAATCCGTACGGTCACAATTCACAAACTTTTTACCACAGTATCTCATATGAGTTTATAAGATAATCCTTCATTCAACCCCTAAAAGCCTGAGAATCCCTTGAGGGAACTCTTACAGTTTCCAGGGGAGACTCGGGCCTTCAGAGGTTAATTCTCAAAAATTCAATTTTGGTCAATTTCAATCAATGGAGTAGAGATTCTTGTCTAATTCCTTGGTCTTGTAGGGATTAAGACTTCAAAGTATTGATTGAAAGGGCCCTTTGGTCACCCTCTATACGTTGACTTTCGAAATGTGTCACATACACATAGGAATAATCTCAAAGAGAAAAATAAATGAGAAAGAGCGATTTTGGTCCCTTTTGATGATTAGGCATGAATTTTGTGTTCGTGTTCGTTTGGTACCAATGTCCACATTAAAAAGTTGAGGGAAATTCATTTGAATCTTTTGTACTTGTTTTATGATGTGTGAGACACACTTGTAGAAAACATGTGAAATTGAAGGTGCAGTCTTAACTGTTTATTTTAAGTGAAATTTATATGGGTGACTGTAATATAAAACACCTAAAAGTATGTTACACATATTTTCAGATTTTTCTTTGAAAACTCTCCATACATAATTAAATATTGTATATCCGGTGATCTTGGACCGATTTGACAGGACACCCCCCACGCTCAGACTTACTGGGTGGGGGACAAGGTGGTGGGGCCAAAACCTCGCCCCTATTTTGTTTTTGAATGACGCCCTAAATGTAGCCAAAGGGGGACTAGTAAAAAAAAAAGCCAAAAAAATCCTCTGACCCCCCCAAAATGGGAAGGCCAGAAAAATGAGCCCATGCAATTAAGACGGGGGCCCACCTCGGGTAAGTCCGAGCGTGGGGGACGTCCTGTCCGCGCCATCTTGGACGGTGTTGTGCCAATATTCGTTGGTTGAAAAACTTGAAGTGAAATATTGCCGCATGGACATGGTATCGCATTGGGACAAGGTCTCCAGGAGTGCCCTTGCTCCATTGAGAATGACGTGGATCCACACTTTGTAATTCTTTTAAAGTAGGGCAAGTGCCTTATTATCATTTGAATGTAATGAATTTCAACTTGCACAAAGGCGTTTTGTACACATAACAACATTGATCTCAAAATATATACAATAAACTTCTATTTAATCATAATATAATGAAAAACCATTTATGAGCCCATCTACATATTTGAAATTGAAATAAAAGATTCAATTGTGTTGAATTTTACAATGACAAGTGTATATTTTAAGTAGAATGCTAATTGAATGTTAACCCTTAAAGGACCAAGGCAAATTTTCCTCAAAAACACTCCAAAACTGCCATTTTCAGCACATTCAACACAAAATGATACAAAATCATTTAAAAAAAAATTAAACCGTAAGATCTTGTACTAGACTTGTATGAGAGTGTGTGGTAAAAAATTTGGTAAGTTTGACCGCACGGATTGAAAGATATTAGCATCTGCAGTGCGACATAATCTCTTTTTCAGGTCATACTATACACCTTCAACAAACTTCGACCACCTTCTATGGCAACTTTTTGCACTACAGACCGTGAATTATTGTGTTAACTTGAAAAGGATCATGTTAGGCACATGTGCACCAAATTTTAGAAGTAGAAGAGGTGTAGAAGATGTCCTAAAAAATCCTGCAATGCAACTATGTGCCGAGAATCAACAATACACTTTATATTTTGCATATATCATATCCTTCTCAAATATTTGAAATTCACAAATCCGTACGGTAGATGCAAATATCTCAATTTCCTTTCTAAGAGGACATTTTCTTTCTTTTAAATGGACAAAAACTCGAATTTCTATTGAATTTAGAAGTTATTTAAGTTTGGTGACAGTATTTGTGATATGTCACACTAAACTGCTGCACTATTTGTATATGTAAGTGAAAATAAATTGTAACTTTTGAACCGTAAGTCGGAATTCTACGAAATTTGTGTCTACGCAAAGCTAATCAAAAGTTGTCCATTCTCTATAAAATCTCAGAAAATAATGCCTAGAATTGAGAACGTGGTACCTTACCCAAACTCAAAATGTCCCCCGAGGGGACATTGGTCCTTTAGGGGTTAAGGAACTTTGAGGCTAGAAGAGCTAAGAAGAAGAAGAACTCGGGTCTCTGAAGGGATTAGCGTGAATAAAGTGTTTGTTTGTTGGCTAGAAGAGCTACAACTTATGTAAGTGCTTAAACAAACAACAATAGTTCTATCTTGATACCTTAAGTGCTATGACAATGTTGCATCCCAAACCACTAAAAAAACTGTCATTTTTAATGTTTTCAACACAAAATGAAAATTACACACTTTTTACATATCTCACCACAAGATCTAGTGTGTTTCACTATGCGGGTTGAAAGATATTAGCCTTCTTATGGTCATACTTTTTTTTAAGGTCATTCTAAACAACTACAACAAACTATGACCACCTTCTATGGCAAAGTTTTGCGCTACGGATTGTGATTTTGCAACTATGAATGAACAAAGATCATATTAAGCACATGTGCACCAAATTTTAGAAGAAGAAGAGAGTTTAGCCCTTGTAGACATGCTCTAACTAATAAGATGTCTCTCGAAATCATGCAATGCAACCATGTGCCAAAAATCAACAATACATTAATAGATTTTGCATATAGCACATCCTTCTCATATTTTATAAACTCAAAATTGCCATGGTAGATGCAAATATTTTTCTTTCTTTCCAAGAGGGAAGAAAAGTATTATATTTGGGCTAAAAATTCCATTTGCCATCAAATTTAGAATAAACAAGAGATTTATTGCATTAGTTGTCACGTATCATTGAATATTGTTGCACATGTTGTCATATATCAATGATTTTTTTTGTAAAAAAAGAGAAGAAGAAAAAAAAAGTTGCCCAACCAATAAAATTATCTCATGAACTATGCCAAAAATGAAGATTGTAGGACTCCACCTAAAGTTCTCAAATTTGTCCCTCAAGGAGACAATTTTCTTTGGACTAAGATTTTATGAGGAATCGAGGTTACAAAGAGACAAAATGTACTTTTTCTCTTTTGGACTCTTTCATGTAAATAAAATTGATTAGACAAGATTGGGCACCTAAAATATAGTCGCATTTACAATTACAACCAAGCATGGTGTAAAAATTTAAAGTCTTCAAGAAAACATAGTCTTACTCTTGTAAAACTTATATATGTTGTGTTCTTCTAGTGGTATATATAAGATCTTGTAGTCACAAGTGGAAAAATATTGTTAATTGTAAGATTTGTATACGGACACTAAGAACAATAGTTTTGAAGTGTGTTTTGAAATATTATCATGGTCCTTGTGAGGTTAAAAATCTAACTTGAATAAAAAGTTGTGTTTGTTAATTTGTCAATTGCAAGCCAATTCCACATGGAATTATTTAAATAAGACCTAATCAAAGCGACAACCCAAGATATAAAACTAATGGTTTTAGCTTGAAGCAAATTTTAATTTAATTTTAACATTTACAATATGATCTTGTTTATAAGTATTTATATGTGAGTCTCCATGGGAAAGGAAGTTGTGGGTCCCAGTCTAGAGAATTATCCCTCCCAAAGATTGAATGTAATTTGCTGGATCTCATAGCAAGTGTTAATTGAGTATTTAAGAATTTATAAATATGATTGTACTTTGTATCATAATGCATATCTAAATATATATTTGAAATTGAAAGTCATACATCCATTTTTAAAAAAAAATGATGTATAGGCTACCACATAACATGGTTGGAGTAAAAAAAAATCCAAAAGTAATCATCTAACATTAGTGTATTGAATACAACCTTTATTAAATATAAAACCAGGAAAAATAATCTTGAAATGATATTTGACATGAACGCATTGATTTAATCTAACTCATACCTCCAACACAAAATACTATATATGCAACTAAATATAGAAACCATTCATTTAACACTAGCGTATCATTCCCAACCTACACAAATTGAAACAAAAAGTGTAAAAAAGAAAAATTAAATATTTTGCATAAGAAGAGTATTCCGGAAAGTAAATGATCTTTCATCCCATATTTGATGTTAGCAACTAGGACCACATGCAATTTAACCAAAACGCGAGTACATAGAAGAAAGAATGATTCGCTTGAATCCTACCTACAATATGAAACTTTGAACCAAAAAGTGAGTAGATAGAAAAAGTAACTACACGCTTGAATCCAAGCATCCCGTGGAACCACCCAATCAGACCCTGCCAGCTCGGCCAACGAGCCCACCAACCACGGCCCGTCGCCCCCGCCAAGCGCGCGAATCAAGCGCGGGGAGGGTCCGCCCGGCGAAAGGGCGGGTGGGGATCCAAGGGTGCCAGCCGGGTGGGCGTCGGTTCTTGGCCAGTTCCCGCCTCCCGTTGGGGCTCTTTGCCGTGGGTGGGCCCTATCACCGCGCGCTCCTGCGATCCCGAGAGCTCAGTCCCTCTCTCTCTCACTTACATGCTAAGATTCCGGGTCTTTCTTTTCTCTTCTCTTCTGTCTCCTCCCCCGTCCCTTTTGCGCTTCGGGGTGAGAGAGAGAGAGAGAGAGAGGCGGAGCGTGTTTTTGCAAACCCTAGCGTCGTTGCGTTGGATGGGGATTGGCGCCCGCATTCTTGTGGCGCGTTGGTGAGGTTGGCGTGCGATCGGTTGGTGGGGGCGATCTTCGAGTTCGGCACGCTGGACGGGTTAGGGGACGCGATGGACTCCGATCAGGGGAAGCTCTTTATCGGGGGGATCTCGTGGGAGACCACGGAGGAGAAGCTGCGCGATTACTTCAAGAGCTACGGCGAGGTGGCGGAGACGGTGATTATGAAGGACCGCGCGACGGGGCGCGCGCGGGGGTTCGGGTTCGTCATCTTTGCGGACCCGAGCGTGGCCGATCGCGTCGCGGGGGAGAAGCACACCATCGACGGCAGAACGGTGAGTGTTGCGCTGTTAGTGTTGGTGCGTGTGTGTGTGTCTGTGCGTTTAGGGAGAGAGCGGGCGATGCGGGCGAGGGAGTGGTGGTATGTGAGAGTGCGTGTGCTGGAGTGTGCGTCTGGGTCTCGTATTGGTGGTGTTGGAGGTTGTGTGCGTGTGGCAGTTATATAACTAGTGTAGTTTTGTCTTGCGTAAATCTTTTTGCTACTCTAGGTGGAAGCGAAAAAAGCAGTGCCGAGGGATGAGCAGCAGAATATGCCTAGGAGCAACAGCGGGGGTGGCCAAGGGCCAGCAACGTCGCAGACTAGGACTAAGAAGATATTTGTCGGGGGCTTAGCCTCGACCGTTACAGAGGATGACTTCAAAAAGTATTTCGAGCAGTTTGGTTCTATTACAGATGTGGTTGTTATGTATGACCACAATACTCAAAGGCCTAGGGGCTTTGGCTTCATCACGTTTGATTCTGAGGATGCAGTTGAGAACGTGATCCAAAAGTCGTTCCACGAGCTGAACGACAAGATGGTGGAGGTCAAGAAGGCTATTCCGAAGGAGTTGAGTGCAGGATCGGGGCGTGCTGCGGGAGGCTTCGGCGGAGGCGGTCGCGGTGGTGGCAACTACGGTTCGGGCTACAGTCAAGGTGGCTACGGCGGTGGGAGTCCCGGTGGAGGCAGTGGGTATGGTGGGCGTGGAGACAGCCGGTACGGGCCCAGTCCCGGAGGCAGAGGTGGCTATCCAGGATACGGAGCTGCCGGCTATGGTGCGGCCGGATTTGCCAGCAGCGGGGCCTATGGCGCTGGAATGAATGGAGGATACGGAGGAAGTGCGTATGGCAGCAGTGCGGGCTATGGCAGCGCTGCGGGAGGTTATGGTAGTGCAGGGTACGGTAGCGCCCCTGGAGCGGGTGGTTACGGCAGCGCTGCAGGGTATGGCAGCGCAGGCGCAGGGAGCGCGGGATACGGCAGCGCTCCTGCAGGCGGGAGAAGTGCATGGGGAAGTGGAGGTGCTGGTTATGGATCGGGCGCAAGCTCAACTGGTTACGGAGGCAGCGGTAGTGGTAGCATGACCGGATACGGCAATGCAGCGTGGGGGACGACTGGTAGTGGAGCCGGGGCTGCAGTCAGCTCCGGGTATGGCAGCGGGGGGTACGGTTACGGCAGCAGCGACACAGGTTACGGATCATCTGGTGGGTATGGCGGACGAGGTAGTGGGTATGGATCGAGCACGGGAGGATATGGGACCAGCGGTGCCGGAACCGGGAGTGGGAGTTACGGTGGAGGTTATGGAGATGCATATTCGGGATATGCTGATAACACCTGGAGGTCGTCAGGGACTGAGTCGTACAATTCCCCAGCAGCGGGATCGGTTGGAGGCGGGACGGGAGCCGGGTTCGGCGTCGGGGGAGGCGCATCTGCAGATGGAGCGGTGAACGGGACGTCAGGCTATGGTGGGGGATATGGTGTCGCAGGCAGACAGACACAGCGAGGTCCTGATGCCAGATTCAGGCCCTACCCTGCCGCCGGTGACCGCACTGGCTAGTCACTGCATTTGGTCGCGTACGAGGCTTAGAGGGCAGCATATGTTGATAAGGTCCTTTGCTTATTAAACTAGTCCTAGCTCGCTGTGTGTGTACGCTGGAGTCCATGGAAAGTGTCTGTCCTTACTTTAAGCAGAAGTTCACGTGTCTCCGGACTCCGTACTAGTCTGTACGATGTGTCTGAGATTAGGTTTGTGCGGATCGAGGGAGCAGCGGGATAAGACGTCTTGCCGATGTTCTTAGCAGCAGGGCATGGATTAATTGATCTAGGGGTTCCAACGTAAGCCCATGCAATCTTGGCATTCAGTTTCACTGGATCATTCTCCAGGATAGCATGGGCTGTTACTCCCTTGCGAGTTTAATGTCCCGTCATAGTATCTGGGATAATTTCCTGCTTATTGAAATGTCCCTAGTCGTAGCAAGTACGCCCAGCCTCGATGTTTTCAGAATTTCTGATCGTACTCCGGTTCTGATGTCATTGTGGTATGACTGCAGGTGGTTCAACCTAGTTTTAAGTGAAGGAGGCAGGATTTTGACTACGTTGCCGTCTTGCTAAGTCTGGAGCACTTGCGGTTTGGAGCGAACTGTGTTGTTGATCGGCAATGGAGTGACCTGCTGTTAGTCGTGGTTTAGGACATTTGATAGGAGAGGACTGAGCCTGAAGTTAGCTGCAGCATTCGATATCATCTGTTTTCTTCTTCTTATTTTGGTTTCTTTAGATTTTCAATGTTTTCTGATAGCACTTTATTCTTTCAGAACTATGTTGTTTAGAAAAATTGTGCAGACTACATGGTTAAGGAATGCATCATTACCAAAGTAAATCACTAGATTCTAAACAGGTTTAAGGACCAGGTGGTGCTATCCCTTTATTTATTTGAGAAGTGCATTTTGTCGTGCAGATCCATTTTGTAAATGTGCCTATTCTGGATTTAAAGTAATTTTCTTTTGCTTATGCTAGTATGCTTGCAGCTAGCATCATTTGTAGGATCTAGAGAATTTGGCTGTCTGCACTGCGTTACTTATCTAGAAAGGATCACTTCGAGTTGCCGTGGAGTATTTATTTATTTATGGAAGTTCCTGGAAACATGATTCAGTGTTTCTGCATATCAATCTTCCTTTGGCTGTTATTGGACCTCCTTTGTGGTCCATCCATCGCTTTGAGGTTCCGGAATTATGTCTTTTTCTTGAATTTGGTGTCGGACATTTGTTTAGATCCGAGTTTTACGTCGTTTTTCCTCTTTCATGCTGTGTGATCGGTGAGCACGGCCAGGGCGAATTGACGGCCAGGGAGAATTGAGCCCGTCGTTGGGACTTACCCGAGGTGGGCCCTGTTTTTTCTTACACTCTTATTTTTCTGGCACTCTTATTTTGGGGGTCTATAGGCTTTTTTTGGTATTTTTAGGGACAAATTTGGGGCCTACGGCAATTGTTTACTTAGCAAGACCCTCCCCCGCTATAAATAGGGCCCCATCCAAAAACAAAACAGGGGCTAGGTTTGGCCCCACCACCTTGTGGCCCCCTCGAGTAAGTCCCAATGAGGGGGTCAATTTGCCCTGGGCGGAGAATTGACCCTCACTCGTCCTTACCCAAGGGGGCCACGAGGTGGTAGGGCCAAACTTGGCCTATTTTGTTTTTGGATGGGGTCCTATTTATAGCAAATGAGGGTCTTCTGTGGTAAACACTAGTTGTAGGCCCCAAATTTATCCCCAAAAAATCCAAAAAAACCCTTTGGACCCCCCAAAATAAGAGGGCTAGAAAAAACCCTTCGGACCCCCCGTGCAACCAAGATGGGGCCCACCTTGGATAAGGACGAGCGAGGGGGTCAATTCTCCCTGGCCGCGAATTGACCCCTCGTTGGAACTTACCTAGGGGGGCACAAGGTGGTGGGGCCAAACCTGGCCCCTATTTTGTTTTTGGATGGAGCCCTACTTATAGCAAGAGGGGTCGTCTAGGGTAAACAATAGCCGTAGGCCCCAAATTTGTCCCAAAAAATCCTAAAAAGCCTCTCGACCCCCCAAAATAAGAGGTCTAGAAAAAAGACCCCATGCAATTAAGACCGGCCTACCTCGAGTAAGTCCCAACGAAGGGGTCAATTTGCCCTAGCCGGTGAGCACCTAGTGGTCACTTTCAACACTTCTATGTTGAAAGAATTAATTTTCTTCGGCACAATGATTTGGACACGGTGGGTATCACCTAAGTATTACATGGTTATCACCTATGGATTACAGAGGTAGCACGTTGGCTCTAAATGGGTGATCACTTTACATTTTCCAAAATTTTTAACAACTCTCCATTCTTAATTAATTATGTACGAAAGCAACCACAACGTAGGGTAAATACACCATATTGATGTCAATTGTGTTCAATCCTAGGTTCTTGCAATATAAGTTAGGATGTTCCAAAACCAATCATCTACCCAACACTGCTCCTTTTTATATCCTTCCAAAATTTGAGGGTGGAAATTAAGTGTTTTTACTAATGAATTTGTAAGTGATGTGACGATCGGCTACATTACCTTCCAATTATCTAGGAAGGGTATAGAAAGGAGCGATATTGGGTCGGTTTTGGATTGTCCTACCTTAGTTGGCACCTATTACAATATCAAAACACTTGCTCTAAAATTTAGCCTGTTAGATTCAACAATCTTCTTTGGAAAGAATGATTTTTTTGACAGGGATTGACAACTTTTCATACGCAATTTCCCTGTCCATTGGGACTCATGACTTCTCACAATAAATTATCATGGGTAGTTTGATTTTGGAGCCAATGTTATGATGGAAGAAGGTTGCCCGTTCGCAAAGGAGGTGAGGGATCCTCATCGGTGGACCGAGTTGCCGCCCTTATCCTCCATGTTGGGCCCTTTACTTCCTGCGAGGCCCCCATGGGCGGGCCTATTTATGTACAGTAGGGTGACATTCAAATTGGGGTTTGGCCAATTCCAAGGATGGTGTCCAACATTGCTGCAAACTTTATCACCCTCCACACGGCTGAAAATTTGTTATTTTACCCTCAAAATTTAGGGACAACATCATCTCTATGTTGAAAAATGCATACCAAATTTCAAGTCTAGGGGACTTATAAAACAAAGGATATTAAAGATCAACCACCATGGAATAGATGTGAGAAAAGTTTCAGAGCTGCCAACTTTGACACCCTCCCAAAGATTGATGAATTTTTTTTTGCCCATGGAATTATTGGAGTGAAAACATCTTCATGTTGATAACATGCGGGAAAATTTTCAAGGCCACAATATGTATTCAAAAGAAGATATTCAAAATCTACTAACATGGGGGTTAGCTGTGAGAAAAGTTTCACAGTTGCCCACTTTGACACCCTCACAAGAATTAAAAAAAAACGATTGGTTCATGAGATTTTGGGTATGAAGTCACCTTCAGGTCAAATACAAGTGTGGAAAATTTCAAATCCAAAAGATCTACACAGAAAAACATATACCAAGTCTACCAACATGTGTTGTTTTGAGAAACAAAGGGGAAAGCTTACCACTACTTCCAACTTCAACACCCTTCCTAGCATTGAGTTTTTGTTGATACATAATGAAATTTTGGCCACAAGATCATCTCTATGTTGGTAACATGTGAGATAGATTTCAAAGCCAGAAGATGTATACACAAAAAAATTAATCCATATCTACCAATGTGTATGTCCTCCTTTAGCGTCAATCCTTGTAACCTTGAGGGCACAGAATGACATTTTAGGCTGCCAAACAACTCTCGGAGGTGAACATGACATGTGGTCGGTTCAACACGTCATACATGTTCAGCCAAACCTAGCGCGCGTTCAAGACCAATTTGGCATCATGTGCACGATCCTATTCTCACTCCAGCGTGTGTGGTCCATAGGCCGACTAATCTGACCTAACCTAACCCTAACGAGTCTTCCCAGCCTCTTTATATAAAGGTATCGCCTATCACCTTCCATATACCCTTCGTCTCAGTTTGCTCGTCCTCCCCTCTTTTGGGTCGTCTCTTCGCTGCGCCGGTGCCCTTCATGTCGTTTCTCTCCTTACAAGGCATATGATGAGACTTCTGGATTCCCCTTCCAACTACGGTGTGAGGAAAAGTCCTGTTTCTGATGCTCCGTCTGTCGCATAGGTCATCCAATCGATGGGTACAAGTCCTTTAGCTCTTCTTTGAGCGGTTCGTTTGCAGAGGATGAGACTTCTGGATTCCCCTTCCAACCGCGGTGTGAGGAAAAGTCCTGTTTCTGATGCTACCTCCGTTCCGTCTTTGGAAAGTTTGATGGATTTTATGGATTTTATATGTCGTGTCTGGGTTGTCGCACCGTATGTAACTTCGTACAATCGATTTCGTAAGGACATTCTCTCGGATGGAGTCCATGAACCACACTCTACCTGTAACACGATGCGGACTTTGAGGTGGTCTTAGCACGATAAAGATCTACCGTATTCTGTTTTTGACGACAAGATGTGGTTTAGGGTTAGGTTTCTACCGCTTCTCCACATTTACCAAGCGTCTGAACCTTAAAAATGTTGAGCATGGCGAAGAGATTATGAGCGTAGGTATAGATGGCTGTCTTGGAGCTTGTCTGCTGCTAGCCAGGGTTTATCTGGTAGGAAGAACGCTTTAGAATGAGTAAACTTTACGCTTGGAAGAAAATGGAATGTTTACTATATGTGGGCCCTTTTCCAAGCGAAAGCTGACTTGTCGTGTATTGCAGGATAATAAGCGATGGTTCATCTAGTACCATCACTCTTTCATGCTATGAATCATACTACTTGGACGCGATCAGCAGCGGCCGAATGCCAGGATGAGCGATGAAGATTGTAACTTAAATATATATATTACGAGAACTAACATAACCATACCCCAAAAGGTCATCCGTGAACCAAAAGGCCACCATACGCAGTTCTGTCCTTATGAGCAAGGAGAGAACACTGAGCAGTTGCATCATCACGCACACGCAACCATGTCCGCAATCACAAACCATCTTCGTGTTGCATCGATAAATCCACTTTAGTTTCATTCTCCATATTCATTACAGCTTAATTGCGTCCAAAAACTTAACTACAGGAATTCCAATCACTCCTACGAGCACAACCTTGTTGAGCACTCTCTCGAAGAGGCAAATTGTGACGAGAGAGAATCAACCTCTATCAAAGAACAGACAGAGTGATCATGTGATACAGAGTCTCCTTCATGCGAGAATAGAGGACTTTATTGTCCTGGGAATTCTACCTTTCTAGGAGCGAAGTCCTTTTTGGGAGCGGGCCTCTGTGTCTTGAACGCCTTCTCTTTGCCGGTGCTAGAAGGTGTAGTCGTGGGGGTTCGACCCTGCTTGAGGGCTATGCCAACAAGGTGTGGATCCTGGAACCCAAGGATTGTTTCGTATTTCAAGTCACCTAAACCTTCCGTGCTCTGCAACACATGCACAAAAAGCGTCAGCTCACGTTGTGTTACAGCCACAGCATCGTGTAGAGCAGCCTCTGTACGCTACAACTTCGACCAGTTCTAGCCAGACTTGAAAATGAAGAAAACATTCCATAGAAAAAACGACTACCGAACCGGATGCAAGTACAACGGATAATTCATACCTGAATAAGTGGCAGTACATCACGCGTAATCCTGTAATCACTCCCTACCGCCTTTGCAATACTTTCTATCACCTGCTGAGCTGCCCGCACCAGTGCATTCTCGGATCCAACATTCTCGACATAGATGAGGGGCTGCATCACCAGACAAGTGGAGTAAACGCCTAAACTCAAAATCGAGAATCCTCAAGAGGTGGAAAGGTGGAACAAACTTCATGAATCACCGGATCTCAGGCATGGCATCGGCTCAAACTGACACAAACTCAGAATGAATGTCACAGGTTTTGATGTACCTTGCCAGGCTTTAGTATCCGAGCAGCATCGTTGAGAGCAGACGTAACCTCCTCATCTGACATCTCCGCCATCCCATAAACACTCACCTGCGAGATTCATATTCCATACAATTACATCACCAAGAAAAAAAGCGTAACAACGATCATCACGCCAGTACGTTGTGTTGCAAACATCACATTCGAAATTCCGAATACGATGACTACCAAAGCATTTTTCTCCAACATCGTCTTCCTGTTAATCCTCCCTAGAATAGATTTAGAGAAGTACCACTGCGTCCATGCTATTTGCTGGAATCTTCGAACAGTCGGGTGCAACTCTGACGGGCACCTTAGCATTGACACCTGGTGAGAATGTAGATAAGAAAAATATGCGCTGATTCTCGCTCAAATAAAATTTAGGTCATTCAACCTCCAAGGAGAAAAAATGAAAGAGACTACAAACAATGCGATGGATAGACCGTACCTTGGCTTTCAAGCAGCTGAAGATTAGGATTCGGAGTGACAGCAATCACTTGCACGGTATCCTTCGGGTAGTAATACAGATTGCGGCCTTCGCGGATGCCCAAATCCACAACGCGTGCTCCACCTTTCGGCACATGACGGCCAAGCATCGCTGCGATGAAATACTGATGCAATCCAACCACAAGTCAAATCAGTAATTCCAATGGAAACCACGTCCCGACCGGCATTCCGAATTGCTAAAATAATCCACCTCAAGAACATGATTCTGCACATTCGCGGTTCAATCCAAGGCTCCTCACTTGCATTCTAAAGTAGACGATGGCGCGGAACACCCCGAAGCTCAGAGCGCCAGTGACGGCTACCGCAATAAAGAACTGCTGCGTCTCGGCCTCCGTGGGCGCGGGCAAAGCCATGGCCCTGGGCGCCCCTCGCCGCCTTCTCTGCACAACAACACTCTTTAGCCCACCAAAGAAACCTCCAATTCCCCCCGGTGGCGTTAGACCAAAGAGCCTCACCTGACGGTTAGCCCCGGGGCGACGCCGCGCACGCGCAGCTGGGCACTCCCTGGCGAGGCCAGCATCTGCGAGGCCGAGGAGGCGAGCGACCGCCTGGCCAGGTCCAGGGGTGCCGCGCGGACGCGCCATTGCAGCGCGCAGCCTGTAACGCAGGAGGAGCACGCGAACGCCATAGCCGCAGAAACGCTGCAACGGAGTGCGTGGTGCTCGCGGAAAAACAAGGCGTGGACAGGAAATTACAAGGCCCACGGCGTCCCAACTGATTGAATGTCCTTCACAAGTTCATGTGATCGACTCAACGGATGAATATTTGGATGAATGAACCGACCGGATGTGAGTTTAGTTGGATAACTAGCAACCTTTTTAATGTAGTTTTTACATTACAAACTTTTGTTTTAATAAAAATAACACGATTCATTGCATGGTTGACTACGCGGTTGACTGTAGTGTTTCTGTAGTTCACTACACGGTTGGTTGTGTGGTTCATTGCATAGATTATGATTTTAGTAGTATGATGTTGCGTCACTTCAATGTGAAACTCATTGGAATATACAAACAAGGCAAAGCTTTGTGTAAAGGTGTAAGATCCAATTTGGGGCCTAATTTCTAGGTAAGATAACCCCTCAAGTAACCGACAATTTAGTCCTTAGGGGAGTCTACCCTCGAAAAGGGGAAGTAGTTCCAGCTCACTAATTCCCTGTCCAGTGGGCTTGGTCTTAGTAGTGGAACGAATAGACACTCTATTCAGGTCGGCCTCCTTCGGAGACCGGCGTTCTTCTTCTTCTTCTTCTTCTTTAGGGGATTGAAGCATTTTTAGAGGAATCTCTACTCCATTGATTAAAAACTGCGGAGATGGATTTTTTGAGAATTGACAGTAGGAACTTCTAATATTGTTTGAGATGATGTAGTAAATATTTTGTGAATTTTGATCATACGGCTTGAAAGATAATTACAGCTGAAATGGAAAAATACATATATAGAGAGAACATATTGTAATACATTTATTTTTCAGTAATAACCAGTAGAATTACAATTTCAATCCAAATGATTTCATACTTTTCCAATGAGATGAAACATAGTTAACACGCAATTAAGCAATTATGCACTCACCAAATAAAAGTGCACTTAGGTACAACGGCGGCCATTGTGAACAAATTTGTCAAATTTTTTTTAAAAAATGTTTTCAAGAAATAAAATAAAATTTCAAAGAAAAAAATTTGAGCTTGTTCAACAATACTATGTACAATCATGGTTGTTAATATTGGAAGCGATTTTTTGGCATTTTTAACTAATTTTTGGTGGCCCCTCGTTAATACTAGATAAATGTGTATTTAATGTAGTTTCACAATATTTCAAAGATAGATTTCAAGGATTGTAGTATACAAACAGGCGTAATCACAAAAAAACATACTTTATGCAAGGGTTGGCAGTTGATTAAAAGATATTTTGCGTAGTACATAATGCATACAATGGTGGAAACTAAATATAGATTCTTTTACAAATGGACTTAGCACCAATAGTAAAAATACCTTTACTCTATAGGATTAATGACCTAACGTCTTACATCACCCTTAGAATATACTACTCTTACACATACACTATATATCAATTACCATACACAACTAGTATACTCTCGAAAAGGCACGCTATCTACTCCATAGAATTTAGGGCTCCTTGCAAACGGTCATCATCGATAGCTTCGGTTTGCATTGCAATATATTGTAGTATGTGAGCCTTTGCTGATTGAAGAATGCGAATCCTGCTTTCAACCAACACTCCAAATACATTGCGCTTTCTCCACCCGCTAGCCCCGGACATGGTTCTTTCCGGTGTGTCTACCCATGAAAAAATGCATGCATCTTTCTCTACCCAACTATGGCTCTCCCCATATGGCTCCCAGAATGAATCCATGCAATTTGCATACCGTTGTGCAGATGACCCATGTCCATCAATCCCCCCCCTTGGATGATGGGCCAATACCAACAAACCTTTATCTTAAGTCTCCATCTGTTTTTTCCTTCCTCAATCACTTTCCCTACGTAGAATGCTACACCGCCTTCTATTTTTGCTCGATTAACACTCAAGGCTACAAATTGTCCACAACAGATATCAGATTCTGGATTGAATGGTGGAAATGGGTCGTCATTACCTTCATACCTTGTTCCTTCTTCGGCTCGTTCCTCAACATAGTTGCGCTCTGTTCGTTGTGCCCTACGCACTCCTTGATTAGAGGGTCTTGCTCTACGAGGACCAAAGTATCCTCGAGCCTCGGCATTTGAAAGCATTGCCACTACCTGCTCTACGACATTTATCTCGCGATTTTCTTCACTTGCACCATCCATTACATCCAAAGATGCACTCTCTGCAGGTCCGGTGTTGGTGAAGTCTGAAGGCCAAAACGGTGAGGAACGATGGTCATTGCTACGGTCTATGTATGGAAATTGAGCTAAATAGATTTTTAATCGTTCAGCCTCTACTTTTGCCTCACGATTCCTGTCCTCATGCTGCAACCTTTGAATGCACCTTTGTTTATATACGATGAAGTCATCCAACGCCTTCAACTCCCGTTCGTCCGTTGCAAATACTTCCGCAAATGATGGTCGCTTATTCCTACTTGGCAACGACCTCAAAGTTTTTGTCCCTACCTCCGGTCCCCATGTATCCTTGCAATAATGCTTGTGTTGTACTCGAACCTCACGAGCCCCTTCTCGATTGTCCATATAAAATCACATGTGGTGCGGAAATGTTATGCCCACTAATGAATCATGATTGGTCAGTAAGTGAGAAGTTATGAATAATTTCCAATCCCATACATTCTCTAGCAGCCGGGCGCTAACAAATGCCTCCGTAGGAGATGTTCCTTCTCCTATAAGACTCATCATTTCCTTCAACGAGTCTACGTCCGACCTCTTCTACGTATTTGATATACAACTGAAGCGTTGATCAATATCTTCGTGTATATTGCCCACTATGAGAAAAGATAGCTCCACTTCTTGAAAAAACCCCAATCCCACCAATGTAGCACATAGAGCAAACATATAAATGTTTTTGTTCTCCCGTGTGCAGTTGTCCGCCTGAATTCGTAATGTTGGTGGCAAAAAGCCCTTCCTCCGCAACACATCTCCTATCACGTACAACAATGTACTTACGACTTGGTTGCTATCATGTTTGTGGTGAGTCCCAAATCACACGTCGCAATATAAACCGATCCCATGTACAAGAGCTCCGCACAGGTGGGTTTTCACAAACCGGCGTTCAATGTTCTTCATAGTCTGACGCATCCTGGGTACCATGGTTGTGTTTTGGTCCATGCCATCCACTGTGATGCACATATACAACTCAGGGCTAATATAACACGACCTCTTGAATATCCAATAATGCCTACGTTCTTCCATCTCGTTTCGCAGATGCAACATAAACAACTCTTTTATCTTTATCCTTGCATCCGCATTGGTGGTTCCCTCCATGGCACATTTATACTCCCAACAATGATAACACTTTGAAAATCTCGAGAATGGAGGTACCTGAACGTGGGGATACTTCATGCGCCACATCCTCCGGAATGAACTCATAGAAATGGTTTCCCCATTACAAATTTTCTTCACCTCCTCATTCACGTAATTGAATATATCAAATTTGGTAGTATTCATAGGAAGGAGAATAAGAGGCACCACTTCGTTGTCACTCTTACGGCGAATACAACGATGAGGTTGAGGACAACCAGCTTCATCGACAAACGATTTAAAACAAGCCTCTGCCGCAAACATTCTAGTACTCTCTCTAATCGGATCTGAAAGGGAATTGCCGTGAATCGATGTCACTCTTCCATATATTAGACAATCCTTCTTCAATTGCTTAAAGCGCCTCTGTGAATATCCAACCCCAAGAGCGTAGCAAGCATTGCAAACTTCTTTCCGATCTAACTTTGTTACAAACTTGTCTCGACGAGTTTCTTTCGTCCTTGTATAAAAAGAAACCAGCATCTGTCTCATCCACGTACTTCGTACTGAAAACTCATTGGCCCATGCATTATATCGCATGTCCAATAGATACCTTGCTGGAACGTTCCTCAAACAATTGCGTTTGCATCCTCTTTGTGCCATTGCAATTTGCACGCTTCTAAGGGATACCTTAGATGATACAGCTTCTATGAATGATGGCTCTACTGAATCTCTCCTTCTCTTATTTTGCATAGAATAGGGACGACATGCTGGTCTAACATAAGCAAATCCATCTACATGGGGCAAATCTTGGATATTTGAGGGAGTAGGTTGGGAAAACGGTGAATTTTCATCTATGGCGTTAGAAGCTTGACTACTGCGTCGAGACCTCTCAGTTGATCCTGGTGTATTAATGAATTCGGGAAAATCAAATTCTGGGGCCATCATTCCTGTAGGCGCTGTTCGTGATCCAAGGTTACCAGGGGCACTTGGAATACCCGGTTCTACAGCCACTATACGTAGCAAAGAACGGTGCCAACGAATGATCAAGCCCACACACATGCCAAGTCGTTCTCCTACAATCTCTCCGGTCCAATGCAATGCATCATCTACCCTAGTGATACGCACCGCCACCTCGAATGGGAACAACTTCGATCCATTCAATTCCATACCGCTTTTGAATGCATGCTCCATGTTTGCTAAACCCACCACATCCCTTCTTTCAGATAGCAATTCTACTGTCCTTCCCAATTCAGATGTCATGACGTCAAGAGATCTTTCTTGAATTTGCCTTGCACGTGCTCCTCGTACTAATCGGGCCCCCACAGAGATATTGGAAACCATATTATCCCTTTGGATGTATCGCCGTATCAAAGGAGTCTGAATTGTACGGCTCTCCATTATCACTATTGAAAAAAAAAACATTATGGTTGCACATTAGTCCAAAAAATTGTACTAATTGATAACCTCTAAAGCACCATCCATCTGATAGAAGCTATGTTTTCGATTGCATATTTAATGTTCATAATATGATGATGATATTGAACCTTTTTATAAAACTTCTTTAAAATGAAAAAAATTAACATTTGTAGAGCGCACACTTACTTGCAAAGTGTCTTCCAATATGCTACACCTCTTTTCCATCCCTAAACATTGGTGTACAAGAAACTAATATCATTTTTGACATAATGGTAATGAACCTAGACCCTCGGTAACGCAAACTTTTGTTACCAAGTCGACTCAATCTAGGAAAAAAATGAACCAATGTTGTCTACTATAAAAACTATAAATTTTCAATCCGTGTGGTCAAATTTTAGGAATCTTTGTGAGTATGTTACTTAACCCCTAAAAGCCCGTGACAAATTCACACGAAAAATACTTCAAATTTGTTGATTCTAGTGCAATGGATAAGAAAGGAAATAAAACCTTATATTTATCCTTTTGACCGTAGGATCTCCATCAAGACTTACTATGTCACATACTCAAAAAAATTCATACACTTTGACTACACGGATTGAAAGATTCTATTGTTTGAAGTCAAGAAAATGGTTGATTTTGTTCCTTGCGTTGAGTGGATCAGCAGACTTTGATTTCACCTGGTTTTAAATTTTTGCACCACAGAAGCTCTAAATCTTTTACCATTGTGTTAAGCATGATGTTAGTTCCCAATACACCAATTTCCAGAGGTAGAAAAGGGGTGTAGCATATTCAAAACAAGTATGGAAGGTGTGGATGTTCAAAAATTGTGAATTCACAATTTATTCTTCTAAGAATTTGATATGTTTTAGAATGATAATCCAAACAGTCAAAAGAAGGTTTACGCCATATATTCTTGTTGAAAAAATAAATAGTGAAAAATAAGATTTCTAGGTTTTATGTAGAAAAGCATGAGTTTTTTTCCCCGCTTGCCCGAAATGTGTAAAAATGTTTGACTTCAATTAAAATAATTTTTTTACACTACAGAAAAAAAAATCCATTTTCAAAGAAGGTAATATTATCTACTTGTATGGAAAATCTCAATGTCAATAGAGACTTGTAGCAAAATTTGGAAGCTCCCCGGAGTCCCCATTTCTAACTTTGAGTAGTACTAACTTTCACACCATGAATCCAGAAATGATTCATAAAAAATATCTCCATGGAGCTCTTATCAGAGACAAAATAGTACAAGAAGTTTTGGTCTTAAAGATAATATATCAAATTTTAGTAACGTGCAGAATATCTAAATTGTACCCCCCACGTACATTTGGGCTCTTAAGGGTTAATCCGGGATCCCTAAAGGACCGGCATTTTGACAACAAAATCTCTTCAAAACCACTCATTCTAGTGCCATGAGTATAGTGGGAAACAAAAAGTTTTTATGGATATGTCTAAGCGTACGAACTTAGTTCATACTTAAGAAGTAACGTCCTCACAAAATTTCATAAGGATTGACAGCACGAATTGAAAGATTAGTGTTTGAAGTAGACAACACGGTTATTTATCTTTCCTAGGTTGAGGGGAATTTTCTTTGACTTACTTGGTGTCGAGTCTTTGCACTACAGAATATTTAAGGTCTTTACCATTATATTAACCCCTAAAGGACCACGACCACTTTCGCTCTAAAACCAGTCCAAAACTGCCACTGCCAAAAAGAGACATAAAAATCACACATTAAAGTTAATTTTGGATTTTAACCGTAAGATCTTAAAATAGACTTATATATAAACATGCCGTAAAATTTTGGTTGCAATCCACCGAACAGATTGATAGATTTTAGTGTTTAAAGTCAAAACAAAGGTTCATTTTCTTCCCTGTGTTGAGTAGATCAGCAGACTTTGACTTCACTTTGTATCAAATTTTTGCATTGTACAAGGTCTAAATCTTTTACCATTGTCTTAAACATGATGTTATTTCCCAGCACACCAATTTTTAGTGGTAAAAAAGGGGTGTAGCATATTCAAAACAAGTGTGCAAGGAGTGGAGGTTCAAAAATTGCCATTTCACGTTTTATTTTTTGTGAACTACGTATGTATTCGAATGATAATCCAAACGGTCAATAAGAAGGTTTTCACCACATATTGTTGTTGAAAAAATAAAAAGTGAAAAATATGAAGATTTTAGGTTTTTGATAGAAAAGATGAAGTTTTTTTCCCCTATTGCCCGACAATGTGTGAAAATGTTTGACTTGGAATAAAATGCCTTTTTACACTAAAGACAATAATTTTTTTTCAAAATTTCCAGAAAAGAAAATATTCTTTACATGTGTGAAAAATCTCAATGACAATATAAACTTTTGTCAAAAATTTTGGAGGTGCCCGATGTCCCCACTTTTGGCTTTATGTGGTACTAACTTTCAAACCACAAATCTAAAAAATAAAATAAAAATATGTCCACGAAGCTCTTATCAGAGGCAATCTAAAATAAAAATTTCAGAGGAAAAAGATTTTTTTTCGAATTTTATGAACCTGCCCAACATCAGAAATCTCTCCGAAGGAGACTCTGGTCCTGTACGGGTTAATGATGATGTTGTATTCTTGTACACGAATTTTTTGAGGTTCAAAAGGGGTGTGGCATATTGTACAACTAGATGGCACAAACTACTACAACGACAATGTGCATCGTGTAGCAATGCATCGATCACCGCCTAGCTTACAGCAACACCAACAACAAGAACTCAACCCTAGGCTGAGCATCAACATACTTCAACAATAACCAAAGGAAACAACAGAACTATTACGTACCAGGACCATTTCTGGGACAGCTGAGTGTTGGCTAGTAGACCAGAACAGTCACCACAACACAGAGATTACAACACTATAATATCTCTTGTCATAGAATTATGGTACTAGTCTAGGCACCTATAGAGGATAGAATGAAGAGAGAAATATTTACATGCTGACTCCATTTACAAGAGATTCATTCTTCTCATCATCGACAGCGGTTGAACCAAACCTAAACCTAATCTACACAAACAATACAAAAGACTGAACTGAATCTGACAACAACAACAAGTAATGAAAAAGACGGTCAGCATCATACTTGATATCTGAGGTAGCCCGAAGTGTCTCGCTTAACTCTATAACTGCAGATGCACAGCAGCCCACGAAGCTAACCCTAGCAGCCATACAGAAAACCGCACCAACCTAACTCGCAACTCTAAACCCTAGCCGTTGAACACCCCAAACCCTAGCCGCCACAACCTCCAACCCTAGCCACTGAAACAACAAATCCTAGATTCCGCAACCTCCAACCCTAGCGACGGCATTCTCATAGATCCCAAACACAGGTGTGCGCGCTCACACCTGTCCTACAGCTTGAGTGCAGCGCGACTGTGTTGCGTCTTCAACAACCTTGTCGACGGTGTGCGCGCCGATGTACATTGGTGACGGGAAGCGTACATCGGCGTTGAGGAAGAGTTTTGGCAAAATCCAGGCAATCACTCTTCGCCGTGATGATATGGTTTACGTAACTTGCGTAGTGGGTCCAGGTCAATCGGAGGTGAAGACTTCTCTTTCAAAGAAGTTGTTTCTTGCACTTGTCCCTTTGAATCTTCTTCAAAATCCAGGTCAAGTGAAATTCCTCAAATCATTGCAGACGTTTTGGTTGAACATCTCTCTTGCGGTACGTAGTGCTAGACACAATAACATCATAGCCTGTTTAGCGTTATCACCGGAGATGGTGGTGAAGGCTAAGAAGATTATGGAGAAACATATTAGATATGAGACATTACGAGAGAGGGACCCATCACGTGCGACAACTCAAGCCCCACCAGCGGGACCAGAAGAAACAGAAGTTTATCGAATTCTTGTTGAGCCGTTGCAATTAGATTGGTGACCAATGGAGGGGGGGAGTGGAAGTGGAGGCCAACATCCCACGATGAGTTCTGAGGTACAACCATTACCCAATCTCCCATTAACGAATAGACGTCCTACGAAGAGGCCACAGCGTGTTGAGAGTGATGTAGCTTCTGGTTCATGAGAAGGCCCATCAAGATTGGATCCAAGCGGGAGGAGGTTGATTGGGAGAAGTATAAGATCGGGTGGCAGGGTTCCAAGGTCGGGGCTCAGGACTTCCGATGGTCATCATAGGGCCCAACATCTACACCAGGAGATTTAGCTGATTTGTCAACCATGGCGCCGGAGGAAGAAGCAATTCACGACCTATCAGACAGTGTACCAGAGGATTTTGAAGACATTGCGAAGATACCATAGGATGTTCCAACTTCAATGTATCTAAAAACACCAGTGCCTACAATAGAGGAGATTGCAAAAGGATCAGTGTGAGGGAATTTTGTGTTTAAGGCACACATTGACCGCATTATCTCTGTGGAGAATCCGGAAACGAACCATCGGGTTTTCTCACAGAAGAGGGTCAGAGAAATATTTAACCGCTTAAGAGACCCCGAATCCACGAATCGGGTGAATAGATTGGTACTTCGACCGATCAGATACATCATGCATACCACCACCGATGATGGTGTCGTTGAGAAGGAGGAGCTACCATTTCCATTAGTAGGAACCGCACAAGAGTTTGAGCGCACGTTCATTGCACACGGGAATGCTTCTGCATAGGGTGCTATGGGATCCCAGTATTCTTGGCTTCAAGATGATATCATTTGGGAACCGGTGGATGAGCAACACATAGTAGCAGCTTGTAAGTTTGCAGAGCAGCAGTGGAGAGATGGTACTATGGCTTTAAATGAGTACCTATACACGTTTGAGCGGCGGGAGGCCTCTTTTGTGGTGTATGATGATCGTCGCTTTTATATTGAGAAGTTTGCGCGTATCAACGTGGCGAAGTTCCAGAGACAATCATATCTACCATGGAGGAGGATTTGAAGAAGCTCTGTCAGATTTGGGATCTATACAGGAGGCCCGATAGCACAATACGTGCGAACGATGCACACAGGACTGTTGCTTTGGTAAGTACGGCAAGTATAGTGCATAAATTGTCCAAGGGGGATGGAGTTGTCACGGTGAAAAGGTTGGCCAAAAACATGGAGGATTTGACCAATCATGCATGGAATGCGAGCAATGACTGCTTCGAAGCTATCATTCAAGTATGCAAGGACTACAGAGACGGCATTCTCTTTTACAGCAAGGAGGAAGAGGACAAGTGGAAGGACATGGCGAGGAAGAAAGAGCTGGATCCAAATGTAGACGTATGACCAACTACAAAGGAGATGACCCCGAATTGGTTGAGGCCGTTAGGTAGGGTTCCGAATCCATATTATCTTCGGTTGGCAAAATCTTGTGTAGCGAAGCTGGTGAAGGAAGATGGAGTAAGACCTCGTCAAGCATATTACTTCGACCGTGTAAAAGACAAGAATCCACATCCTCGTACGATTGTTGTTGTGGATGACCGATATCAGAGACGAGAAGTTGTGATGAATTCCATCCGTTGGTTGATGGTGGAAAATAAGAAAAGTACACCTAATTCCATGAAGGAGTTCTTTCGTATCCGTGTAGGGAAGTATTTTCTGAGGAGTAACGCACAACTTGATACGTTTGGAAAGCTTTTGAATGCTTCCACGAAAAAAACTTGGACTGCTCCTATGCGGAGGAAGGTATCTAAATTGGAAAACATAGGCTACCTCATCCCCCCTTCCATCAGGTTTCATTATGGTGACATTGTAGGAGGGGGGCGTGGATACATTGGACTGTCCGTGGATGTGGGAGGATTGGCTACTGCTAATTGGGAATGGTATATGGAAATCAAGAGGCCAGGCCAGAACGACACAGAGAATCTTATTCCGATTTGGTGTAGGAGAGGGTTATTCCGCACCGACTACATAGAAATGGGGAAACCATGTTTGTGGGTGATTGACTGTCGACGTGGCGGTGGGAGGCATGGAGATGGTCATTGGGGAGACGCCCAGTTATCCGCAACTTTTGTACAGCTGACATTATGGATGGCAAATATTGAACGATGGAACGTTATCTTCTTGTTACCAGCGGCTGCAAACGAAGAGTTTTTCTCACAGGTAAAGCTTCTAGAGGGATGTACTATGCAACGTGGATGTTGGGCATTTGATCCCAACTCGGTTAATCCCTATGTTGTCGATTTTATAGAGAATGGTTGTCTGGAGTAAGTACTACAACAAATTGGCGATGTAATGATTTGTATGGAGCACCCTGTGGGGACATCTCCTAGCGCGAACTATGTTTCTGGAGACGTTCCACTTCCACTTGTATTCTTGGATAATTGGAGTGAGGCACGCCAACCCTCTGAAGTTGATTCACTTGAGAGATCTCCATCAGAGCTGACAAGACTAGCGGGCTCATACTTGTCCCGTGGTTGGGGTTTAGTGGCGTATAACATATCTACGGCCATTCTGACGACCCTTCAAGGAGACTTCCAAGGATCTGAGATTTATATCATTGACGATTATACAAACAGAGTTTCATTCTTGTACAATGAGTTGTCCAACAATTTCCAAGGACAACTCTTAGTCAGGACTTGTGGAACAAGTACTGGTTGCAACATCGTACCTAAGACGGAAGATGCGGTTGGTGGAGTGAGGAATGAAGACGACAGTGAGGATGAAGGTGGTTTACATGAGAGATTGTCACGTTCAGGTGCCACTGAAGATTCTTCATCTCGTAGTAGCTTGAGCTACAGGACTTCAGACAACGATGAAGATGAAGTGAAGCAGTCTCCTCCAAGAGAGAAGATTCCATCAACGCAGCGGGCAATGTGAGATATTTGAGAGGAGACGTCTGCAACACCGGAGGAGAGGATGCAAGATACCGGTGTAGTGGATGTTAATTTGGCAGCAGTGGCAGGAGTGGGGCGTACATTTGATGGTCCTAGGCTGGAGGTGGGGGAAGAAGAATTAGACTGACTGGAATTTTTTTCGGTGCAGAGGAGGATTCCACAACCTTCGATGCCTTCTCAATCAGAGCCGGTATCGGAGACACTAGAGACATTCGGAGGTACTCTGAGTGATACCAGACCAAATTTGCCTTCCGTTCCAAGATCTAGCGTATGTGATGACATCATTGCATTTAAGGGGGCCTTCTCCTCAGGGCGAGAAATGTCCTTCAATACAGAGGATGGCTTTTTCTACAATGATGATAGCGTAAGGCATACGCGGGAGGGTGTTCGTGGCAATTACCGATATGTTGAGTGTGCGTCCATTAGCATCGCAGATGTGGAAGATCGTCCAGTGCAAGATCATGAATTGTCTGCTATGGTAGGTAGCGCCATTGGACACGTGGAGGGAGTCGTTGCGCGAGAAAATGAGCTCTGAGACCTGGAGATATATACTATAATAGAACATGCATGCAGTTTAGGTAGCAAATACGTTAGTATAATGCAGTTTAAGATGTGTCTATCGTTCGAATGAGTGGTATATATTTATATATCAGGTAGTCCATATGATATGTTTGATTTTAGAATCTCTTAGCAATAGTGTGGAATTGCTTGATTATGTATGTTTTTGGTTTATAAAATACAGTGAGGTACTTTACACTGTCTTAGGAAATTGCATGTATATTTTTGTATCTCTTACACACTGTATTTGTAGTAGAGTACTCTAAAATCCAATAATAACTCAAAACACATTTATAATCTCTTTGGGCACATGATTATAATTTTGTAGCAGGATTTGCAAACTAGATTAGAAATCATATATTTTATTAAAAAGGTAGCGAATGTAAAAAATATATTACTTATATAAACATGAAGATGCCAATGTTTGACATGACAAACACCAAAATTTTGTGACAAAAAACATACTAAAATTTTGCCAAATTTTGATTTTTTTAAAATTATGAGCAAATAACTTGCGGCTTACTACCTGCAACCAGTGCACTTGACTAAGTGCATAATTGCTTAATTGCGTGTTAGTTATGGATTTCCAAAGTGTGTTGTTGTGTTTAGCCAATGGCCACCAATAGGTACCCTCCATGAGGGCTAACCCAAAGTTAGGAGTCCCGATTGATAGCAAACCTCTATTTGGAGCTGAATGGATGGTAGTGGGAGGGAAGTAGGTTGGATATACTCCAATTTTATTGGTGTTGGTTATTAGGGGAAATTACCTTACCTGAGGTTAGATGTTACTATGTTCATTGAATATTGGAGATGAGACTCATCCAAAGGTGGAAGTACATTTCAAAAGTACAAGCTCAAAATTTCAAATTGGAGTTAAGGAAAACCTCGAGTTGGTAGTAATTGGCTTGTTGAACATTTTTCTTGCCATACAAAATGGCCATATAGGATGAGGGAATTTTGGGTTGGGTCCTAATGTAACGTCCTAGGTTGTGCTTTGCTGGATTAAAATGGTTCTATTGGTCAAAATTTCTTCCTCTTGGAAAACAATTAAAAAATTTTAAGCCTTAGACGAACCAATGAGCCGATGGTGATCAGAGTATTCTACATCTTTGGTGTCGTATTTAAACATAGTAAGGTTCACATATTGAAACGGCCTTTGAACAAAAGATGTTAGTTGAAGAATCTTTAATCCAAAAGTGTAGGTCTTGCTAAATTTAAATACATTCTTGTATTCTTTTGACAAAAATATGTGATTGTACAGTTGGGTGACATTCAAATTGGCGTTTGGGCAATTCCAGGGATGGTGTCCCACACTGCTGCCAACTTTGACGCCCTCCACAGGGCTGGAAAATTGTTCTTTTACCCTGAAATTTTGGGAACAACATCACCTCTATGTTAAAAACATGCATACCAAATTTCAAGTCCAGAGGACTTATAAAACAAAAGATATTAAAAATTAACCACCATGGGGTAGCTGTGAGAAAAGTTTCTCAACCGCCAACTTTGACACCATCCCAAGGATTGAGGAAATTTTTTTTGCCCATGGAATTTTTGGAGTGAGAACACCTTTATGTTGATTACATGTGTGGAAATTTTCAAGTCCCAAAAATGCACAAAAAAAATCACATCCCAAATCTACCAACATGTGTAATTGTGAGAAAAAAAGGGAAAAACCATTTTACTACTTCCAACTTTGACACCCTCCCTAGGATTGAGGGTTTGTTATTTCAACATGAAATTTTTGACACATGGTAACCTTTATGTTGATAACATGTGGGAAAATTTTCAAGGCCAAAAAATGTATTCAAAAGAAGATATTCAAAATCTACTAACATGGGGGTTAGTTGTGAGAAAAGTTTCACAGTTGCCCACTTTGACACCCTCCCAAGAATTCAAAAACAATTATTTGTCCATGAAATTTTGGGTATGAAGTCACCTTCACGTCAAATACAAGTGTAGAAAATTTCAAAATCCAAAAGATTTACACAAAAAAACATATACCAAGTCTACCAACATGTATTGTTGTGACAAACAAAGGGGAAAGTTTACCACTACTTCTAACTTCAACACCCTTCCTAGGATTGAGTTTTTGTTGATACATAATGAAATTTTGGCCACAAGATCATCTCTATGTTGGTAACATATGAGATAGATTTCAAAGCCAAAAGATGTATATACAAAAAAAAATTATTCCATATCTACCAACGTGTATGTCCTCCATTAGCATCAATCACCGCTTGTAACCTTGAGGGCATAGAATGACATAGTTGAAGGAGCTTTGTACCACTAACCAAATTCCACTCTTTTTCAAGAACTACCTTCATCACTTCTAAGTTTCTAGGGCATTCCTTGCCATGTTGCACATTATCTTTTAGCATCCTCCAGACATTCTCGATTGGATTGAGATCGGGAGAGTTTGCAGGCCAATTGAGCTTTTCAAGTTGGTGGGTTTGTCTCCATTCTTCACATGTTTTGCTACGATGAACAGGTGCACCATCTTCCATTAGCACTCCTTTTGGAAGTCTACTCAAGAAATGAATCAATTCGCCATCGTAGACCACTTCAACAAAATCTTTAGCAGAACGTTGAGTTATTGGCATAAAGACAAGTTGTGACTTTTGTCCTCCAGCAAATGCACCCCAAATCATCAAAGATGTCCGTCCACTTTTAAAAGTAGGAACTATACAACTTGATGAATAACGCTCATATGCACTTCTCCAAACATGAATTTGCCGAGAACTTTTTCCAATCTCAACAATAGATTCATCTGTCCAAACAATACGCTCCCACTCTTTTGGACTCCATCCATGGTACTTCTGAGCAAAAGCTAACCGTTGAGACATATGATGGGATGTCAAAAAAGGTTTTTTGACTGCAATTCGACTAAAAATACCACTTTTATGTAATACCCTTTGAATAGTACGTCTACACACTTGAGTACGGCACATATTAGTAATCTCTGAGACTGAGGAACGACGATGAGTTTTTGCATAATGCACAATATTATTCACATCTCTCTCACTAAGTTTTTGAGCGTGACTTCCACCGCAAGGTTTGCGCTTATAAGTTCCATCTTCTTTAAACGTTTTTACTAACCTCTGTACTGTTCTAACAGAAACTCCAGTAATGGCTGCAATTTGAACTCCTATATTTCCTCCCTCACTCAAACCTATAATGCGAGCACGGATTTCATTTGAAATTGCCATTATAGACTAATTTTTATGATGTTGATACAATACTAAATGCTCTTCAATAAGTAATCAATATAACACTCAACCTATGGCAATTGGATTATATAATTCAGTAAACACAAAGGACTCAGCTTATGGCATGTGCACTAAATAGATCAATCAACAACATAACACTCACATTGGCATGTGCATTAGGTGATAACCATAGCATGTGCATTAGATGATAACCATGGCATGTGCATCAATTGAGTGAACCAAAAAATACTCTTGGACATACTCATGCAACATGTGATTCGTCAACACTCAGTAAACTAATCAACAACACTCAACAAAAAAAATATATATATCCACTCAATAAATCAACCCATATGTGATATGCCCACTCAATGGATCAACCCATACGTGATTTGTCTACTCAATCAGTCAACAACACTCAGCCCATATCTAATATGTCCACTCAATACCATCTCAACATTCTCTCTCAATACCATCTCAACATTCACTCTATTACAAATCACATGACAAAATACACACAACATTTCCTTTATATAGTGTTCAACAGATATTTGGAGGAGAAAACTCGTCATACGTGCATAATGCACACCAAACCTTATGACAAGTGGATTCTTCTACACAAAACAACTCTGCAATTCTACATGTAGATTTCATTGATCTTTTCAAGATGCATTTATGTTTGGTAGCTTAGTCACATGAATAAAATCAATGAAGAGTACGAGGTGTCAAAGATAATTTGACATTCTCAATATGCCCCTTCAATATAGTTTCTCATTGTTACAAACATTGGTAGATATGGAATAATTTTTTTTTGTATATACATCTTTTGGCTTTGAAATCTATCTCATATGTTACCAACATAGAGATGATCTTGTGGCCAAAATTTCATTATGTATCAACAAAAACTCAATCCTAGGAAGGGTGTTGAAGTTGGAAGTAGTGGTAAACTTTCCCCTTTGTTTGTCACAACAATACATGTTGGTAGACTTGGTATATGTTTTTTTGTGTAAATCTTTTGGATTTTGAAATTTTCTACACTTGTATTTGACGTGAAGGTGACTTCATACCCAAAATTTCATGGACAAATAATTGTTTTTGAATTCTTGGGAGGGTGTCAAAGTGGGCAGCTGTGAAACTTTTCTCACAACTAACCCCCATGTTAGTAGATTTTGAATATCTTCTTTTGAATACATTTTTTGGCCTTGAAAATTTTCCCACATGTTATCAACATAAAGGTTACCATGTGTCAAAAATTTCATGTTGAAATAATAAACCCTCAATCCTAGGGAGGGTGTCAAAGTTGGAAGTAGTAAAATGGTTTTTCCCTTTTTTTCTCACAATTACACATGTTGGTAGATTTGGGATGTGATTTTTTTTGTGCATTTTTGGGACTTGAAAATTTCCACACATGTAATCAACATAAAGGTGTTCTCACTCCAAAAATTCCATGGGCAAAAAAAATTTCCTCAATCCTTGGGATGGTGTCAAAGTTGGCGGTTGAGAAACTTTTCTCACAGCTACCCCATGGTGGTTAATTTTTAATATCTTTTGTTTTATAAGTCCTCTGGACTTGAAATTTGGTATGCATGTTTTTAACATAGAGGTGATGTTGTTCCCAAAATTTCAGGGTAAAAGAACAATTTTCCAGCCCTGTGGAGGGCGTCAAAGTTGGCAGCAGTGTGGGACACCATCCCTGGAATTGCCCAAACGCCAATTTGAATGTCACCCTACTGTACAATAGGGTGACATTCAAATTGGCCGTTTAGTAGTTCCAGGGATAGTGTCCTACACTGCTGCCAACTTTGACACCCTCCCCAAAGCTGAGAAATTGTTATTTTACCATGAAAATTTGGGGACAACATCATCTTTATGTTGAAAACATGCATACCAAATTTCAAGTCCAGGAGACTTATACAAAAAAACTTATGCGAGATCTACCAACATGGGATAGCTGTGAGAAAAGTGTCACATCTGCCAACTTTGACACCCTCCCAAGAATTGAGGAAATTTTTTTTGCCCATGAAATTTTTGGAGCAAAAACTGTTTTATGTTGTTTACATGTGTGGAAAATTTCAAGTCCAAAAAGCGCATACAGAAAATAATATTCCAAATCTACCAACATGTGTAGTTTTGAGAAACAAAGGGGAAAACCATTTTACTACTTCCAACTTTGATGCTGTCTTTAGGATTGAGTTTTTGTTGATACATTATGAAATTTTTGGCACAAGATCATCTCTACACTAGTAACATGTGGGATAAATTTCAAAGCGAGAAGGCATACATAAAAAAAATTATTCCATATCTATCAACATGTGTAACTATGATAAACAATTTGAAGGTCATATTGAAAATGTCAAAATATCTTTGACACCTCATGCTTTTTCATTGAACTCAATCATGTGAGTAAGCCACCAAACATAAATGCTTCTCAAAAATATCAATAACATCTAAATGAAGAAGTGAAGAGGTGTTCCATGCAGAAGAATCCACTTGGCCATAAAGTGTGCATTAGACACATGACAAATTTTTTCTTCTAAATATCTATTGAACACTATGTAAAGGGAATAGTGTGTGTGATTTGTGATGGACTGAATGTTGAGACAATCCTCAAAACAAAGAGTGTTGTATTGTGGGATGCATGAGTGTTGATTCACATTGGGCATACATGATGAGTGATTAAGAGCAAAACGATTTTTCACGTATGCATATGGGCTTGTGTTTTGGCGACCCTTCTCTCTCCTCTCTGCTCTAGCGCCTTGGCTCCCTTCTATCCCCCTTGCTCTGCTCCAGCCCTGTTCTCCTTCCTCTGCCAATTGTCACGTGTCAATCCTGCAACCCCCTTTGCTCTGCTCTAGCCCCTTGGCCCCCTTCTCTCCCCCTTGCTCTGCTCTAACCCCTACTCTACTGTTGTAGCTAGCATCACGCACTCTATAAGTTTATGATGGCAATTTCAAATGAAATTCGTACTCGCATCATAGGTTTGAGTGAGGGAGGATTTACAGGAGTTCAAATTGCAGCTACTATTGGAATTCCTATTAGAACATTTACAAGGTTAGTAAAAACATTTAGAGAAGATGGAACCTACAAGCGCAAACCTTGCGGTGGAAGTCACGCTAAAAAGCTTAGTGATAGAGATGTTTGTAGTATTGTGCATTACTCAAAAATTCATCGTTGCTCTTCACTCTCAGAGATTATCAATGCATGTCCTACTCAAGTGTGTAGACGTACTATTCAAAGGGTCTTACATAAAAATGGTATTTTTAGTCGAATTGCAGTCAAAAAACATTTTTTGACACCTCATCACATGTCTCAACGATTAGCTTTTGCTCAGAAGTATCGTGGATGGAGTGCAAAAGAGTGGGAGCGTGTTGTTTGGATAGATGAATCTACTTTTGAAATTGGAAAAAATTCTCGGCAAATTCATGTTTGGAGAAGTGCATACGAGCGTTATTCATCAAGTTGTCTAGCTCCTACTTTTAAAAGTGGAAGGACTTCTTTAATGATTTGGGGCGCATTTGCCGGAGGACAAAAGTCAGAACTTGTCTTTAAGCCTAAAGGTCAACATTCTGCTAAGGATTTTATAGAAGTGGTTTATGATGCCAAATTGGTTCATTTCATGGGTCAAATTCCACAAGGAGTGCTTAAGGAAGATGGGGCACCCGTCCATAGGAGCAAAATATGTGAAGAATGGAGACAAAGCCACCTTCTCGAAAAGCTCAACTGGCCTGCAAACTCTCCCGATCTCAATCCAATCGAGAAGGTTTGGAGGATGTTAAAAGATGTTGTGCAACATGGCAAACAATGCCCTAGAAGCTTAGATGTGTTGAAGGTAGTTCTTGAAAGAGAGTGGAAGTTAGTCAATGGTACAAAGCTCCTTCAACTATGTCATTCTATGCCCTCTAGGTTACTAGCAGTGATTGATGGTAATGGAGGACATACACGTTGGTAGATATGGAATAACTTTTTTGTATACATCTTTTGGCTTTGAAATTTATCTCACATGTTACCAACGTAGAGATGATCTTGTGCCAAAAATTTCACTATGTATCAACAAAAACTCAATCCTAAGGAAGGCGTCAAAGTTGGAAGTAGTAAAATGGTTTTCCCCTTTGTTTCTCAAAACTACACATGTTGGTAGATTTGGAATATTATTTTTTGTATGGGTCTTTTGGACTTGAAATTTTCCACACATGCAAACAACATAAAAAAAAAATTTGCTCCAAAAATTTCATGGGCAAAAAAAATTTCCTCAATTCTTAGGAGGGTGTCAAAGTTGGCAGCTGTGACACTTTTCTCACAGCTATCCCATGTTGGTAGATCTTGCATAAGTTGTTTTGTATAAGTCTCCTGGACTTGAAATTCGGTATGCATGTTTTCAACATAAAGATGATGTTGTCTCTAAATTTTCATGGTAAAATAACAATTTCTCAGCTTTGGGGAGGGTGTCAAAGTTGGCAGCAGTGTAGGACACTATCCCTGGAACTACTAAACGGCCAATTTGAATGTCACCCTATTGTACATACGGTCTTCAAGATTTGTTTAAGATTTAAATATACTCAAATCATTTTAATTGAAAATCTAAGTTGGATTGAGCCATGCTATGGCTAATATAGCTTGATTGTTTAGGTTTGCAAATCCATATCAAAATAAAACTAAGTTGAACAAAAAGCATCTAAATCAAGAGCAACAATTAATCAACATCTCATGTTTATTTGATTTTTTTAAACAATAGAATTGTAGATGTAAAAAAATTACAATCGCAATAAATTGTACAAATGAATATATGTTGTGCAACTTTGAAGACAATTTGATCTTTAGCTATCAAATGTCCACTTATTACTTTTTTATTGTTTTCTATGGTCTATCTAGAGTTCAAAACATACTTACAATGAATTAAAAATACTTTCATTATATTTGTAGTCATTTTGTAAAAATTATGAACCCTACAGGCCCAAGGCATTTTAGCACCCAAACTCACTGAAAACAGCAAGTTTAAATGCATTCAACACAAAATGCAATTAAACAAAGTTTTTACATATCTAACCGTAGGATCTTGTACTAGGATTGTATAAGTATATGTGGTTAAACTTTTGTTCAGTTTGACAGCATGGATTGAAAGATATATGCCTTTGAAGAGAGACATCAACTCTTCTTGAGGTCATACTAAACACCTTCAACAAATATTGACCACCTTCTATGGCAACCTTTTGCACTACGGTATGTGATTTTATAATTTTAACTTTAAGAGGATTATGTTAGGCACATGTGCACCTAATTCTAGAAGTAGGAGAAGGGTAGAAGATGTCCCTAAAAGTTTTGCAATGCAACTATGTGCTAAGAATCAACAATACACTTCAAGTTTTGCATGTATCATGTCCTTCTTATAATTTTGAAATTCAAAAATTTGTACAACAGATGCAGAGATTTCCATTTCCTTTCAAAGGAAATTTTTTTGTTTTTTAAATGGACAAAAACTTGAATTTCTATAGAATTTAGAGTTAATTAATGTTTTGCTACACTATTTAATATATGTCACACTAAACCAC
This sequence comes from Bryoerythrophyllum caledonicum, assembly GCA_963971425.1. Taxonomy (NCBI): domain Eukaryota; kingdom Viridiplantae; phylum Streptophyta; class Bryopsida; order Pottiales; family Pottiaceae; genus Bryoerythrophyllum; species Bryoerythrophyllum caledonicum. Next base: position 28,064,185 of record OZ020518.1, read on the forward strand.
TGCACTATTTGTATATGTTACCAAAAAAACTGTAACTTTTGAATTATAAGTCAGATTCTTACAAAAACTATGTCTATAGAAAGCTAATGTAAAGTTGCCCATTCAGCTGAAAATCTCATAAAATCATGCCTAAATATAAAATGGATTTACCTTAAATAATTCATTACTTTCAAACTTTAATTACAATATGTTAATTGTTTATTTAGTTTTGATATTTTGTACTTTCAAAATTATATCAATTTTATGCAATTGTAAATTAACACTAATTTTTGCTAATATGCAAATATACTTTGAGCTTTTTGCTTGAACTAGATACTTATGAGATATATATATATATATATATATATATATATATATATATATATATATATATATATATATATACATCTGAATGAAGCAAAATTACAAAGTAAACTAGGTTGAGTCACTTCATCATTTATTTTACAAAGACTATTGTAGAGTGACTTGCAACTTTTTAGTTTATACCATGATGAAGAAATTTGAAACGGACAACGTCATGGCCTTCCCTCAAATGCTTGAATACAAGTATTCAAAATTGTTGCCTATGGCTACATAACCCTTCCAAAAGTATTCGATGAAATTTAGATTTGTTAAAATATTTCATTAAATTTAGTCATAAAAAATGGGCTATATATATGACTTTGAATACATCAACTCCACATATTTGACAATATTGTAATTGATTTTGAAGTCATTCATAATAATGCATAATTTTTTTACCTTCTAAACTTTGAAGCCATCATAAAATGAATATTTGGTATTTCACAAGTATTGTGTGTGACTTTACCAACAGTTGCACCTGATAGTCTCAGGTAATTATTTGTTCTCCAAATAGCCTTTATGGATGACTTCTCCTAGTAAGGTAAGTAACTTCCAACCCATCATCACCCATTCAGCTCCATATGGAGGATTGTTATTAGTCAAGATCCCTTGCTTTTGGTTGTTGCTTATGGGGAGTGCATATTGGTTGCCACCCACTAAATATGGCAACACACTTTGAAAATTCATAACTAATTCAATTTTCATTGGAAAAATATGAAATCACTTGGATTGTAATTCTATTGGCTATCATTGAAGAATACATCCAATTTTATCTTCTCTCTCCATATATGCACATTGCTTAACCCCTAAATGAAAAAAGTCTCAAGGTGGGCTTTGGCAAATCTCGGGCAGGTAACCGTGGTTGCAATTTATATTTTCAATTCTTGAAATTTTGTACAGAAATACAAGAAGACAAGAGGTATGCGGTAGTATCATTTTAATTCTCATTGGACTTATGGAATAAAAGTTATGCCATCTTAAAGAATCAACTGTGGAGTGTTGGCATGTCGGGCAACTCCAAAAACTCTTGCTAGGACAATCTAGTAAATTTGAGATTTTCAACACTAGCTCATAATATTACTTCCTTTCATATTGCCAAGAAACATTTCTTGTCTTTAATGAAAAAATGCATATTATCCCCACTCAAAGATTTTCACACATTGCCACACATTGTTGGAAACCCTAAACCAAAAAACTACTTCATTTTCACATAAAACCTTGAGATCTTCATATTTTTCACTTTTTATTTTTCTGTTACAAAATGTGTTGCAAACCTTCTTATTGACCATTCGGATTATCATTCTAAAACATATCTTGTTCCCAAGAAATATAATACGTATATTGGCATTTTTTGAACTTACACTCATTGCACTTTTTTTTTTAATATGCTACACTCCTTCTCTACCTCTAAAAATTGGTATTCAAGTAGTTAATATCATGATCAACATGATGATAAAGAATTTAGACCTTGTGTAGTGTAAACTTTTGAAGCCAAAGTCAGCTGATCGACTCAGCCCACGGATAGAAATGAACAATTTTGTCTACTTCAAACACCATAATCTTTTGATCCATGTGATCAAAGTTGGTGAAATATTGTGAATATGTTACTTATAAAGTGCTTAATGTTGCTTGTAAACTTGAAATACAATTTTTGTTTTCCTTCCTTACTCATTACACTAGAGTTAACAGTTTTGAAGTATTTTTGGTGTGAAATGTCAAGGAAATTTAGGGGTTTACTTGTCCGTTACGGGGGGGTTTACCTTTCATAGCTTTCTCAAAGTCCTTTGAGCAAATCATCATTTCAATCATGAGACCTGTCGCCAGCCTCATTGGCCATGATATCTTTCACAGGAATGTCCAACACTTCTTGCACGTCAAACATAATGTTTCCACCTGAAAACAAATTAAAAAGTTGCAATGGATCAGCATAATTTCTCACCATACATGCACATGATCCTCCTTTCCATGTATTCCGGAGCCTAAATGCCAATATATTTCACTTGTACAAATGGGACGGTTGTTCTTGCCGTGACTCTAATTTCACCATTTTCTAATGCAGCGTCAAAAACTTGAGAATTAGAATTTTTTTACAGAAAAAAACGTGTAGAATTTAGAGAGTAACAATAACCCATTATACTCACATTTTCTTTCATAAAAAAATATAGCATGCAAATTCTTAGTGGAGTTAGAACACTTAAGCCTGTAAACATGAACTTATATTCTAAGGGCCGCTTCACACTATGCCCAAGTCGAGAGGCCGACCGTCAAAGTGAGTGGCCAAACTATGACGAGAGGCCAAACTTTTTTGCCAAAAAAATACATTAAATAATATAGATTGAAGGTTTGGCCGGTCGTGGTGTGAAGCCCCAAAGGCGAAGTCCAAAGTCCAAACCCCATATCATTATGCCAAAAAAAATCAGCCCAAAAAAATCAGCCAATCAAAATCAGCCAAAAAAATCAGCCTAAAAAAAATGAGCCAAAAAAAATGAGCCCAAAAATTTGGTCTATTTCATCTAACGGTCTAGATCTTGTCACTTTTTGATTATTTTAATAAATAAATTCGACGGACTCTCTTGGTAATGAAAGGTAATAGAATATTGATAAGCCTCTAGGAAAATCTTTTTGACAACTTGTATCCTACCTTCATCATTCACTCATTTACCTAATAAGGTAGGTTGGTCCTTTCATATAGCTTAAAGAATTATTTGTCAATGTTTTTGAAAAACATGGATTTGAATCAATGTCTTTATAAGTTTGGAAGGTAACATCTCCTTCCAAATTAAAAAAATCGAATACTTAAAAAAAAAAAATTCATCAAACAAAATTTTACTAAAAATTTCACTTTCCCTATTTTGATGATACATTCTTTTGCAATCTTCTAAATATTTAACCCTTTACCGCCCACGTATGTTTCTAGAAAAACCAAGATTTTTGCTGATTTTTTCTTTGAACCGGATTTGATGGAAATACAATGCCTAATATTACTATCTAACCTCACAAAATGAAACTTAATCCATGACCTGAACTTTGGGAAAAATTTGCACAACATCCACGGTTGATGGAATAGATTAAAGTGTTTACAGTTACCGTATAAACATGCATTTAAGCAATTATGCACTTGGCCAAGTGCACTACTCAGCATTTAAAAAAGAGAAGATTTTGCCCCCAATTTTTTTATTTTTTTTAAATGCTAAAATCTTACCAACTCTTTGGTATTAAATTTTTGTGTTTGTTGTATTACATGTTGCGCTACATGTTGCGTTACATATTGCGTTAAATATGTGTACGTACGTGAATAATATGAAAAATATATGATAACTATTGTTTTAAACTTATGTAGGATATATGATTACTAAATTGGTTTTTTTTTTAAAAACAACATTGTTCATGTACTTAAAATCTATATATACATCTTGAAACATAAGACAATATTAGTCGTGTATCACTTCCAATACTTCCGTGATTCATTTGTTTTCTTACATGTTTGTCCTATCATATAATGAAATACCATACCTTGATGTGAGTGCAACAAACCATTTGTGAAACGAAGCATTGTGTGTAAAGATATTAACTTCCAAGCCTTGAACATCACTAGAAGCCGGTTGGAGGTGGTTGAGCAACCTTGAAGTTAAGCAAGATGGTGAAGGAATAGGACTTGGATGGGTGACCAAGGGAACTAGGTTGAAATTTCCTAGCTCTTCTTGGCTTCGCCTTGCAGAGCCTGCGGGGAACTCGTGTAGCTCGTGTAGCTTTCGCCCACGAGCATTAATTTTATATTAATTTTTTAAAATTAATTTCAGCGGATATGTGCGTGCGGGGTGTGCGGGCGCACACCCTTGGAGGTTTGGTTTGAGGCAGCGTTGAGTTGCAGCTCTCCTCCGCCACTCACACACTCTATCCACGGCCGCTCAATCCCTCTCCACACAGCCCCTCCTCTCCACACAGCTCACAGCCCCTCCTCTCCAGACAACTCAAACCCTCTCCCTACCATCGCCGCTCAAACCCTCTCCCTACACCCTCTTCCCACGTTGACAACCTCTCCCTGCTGCCGCTCAAACCTTCTCTTCTTGCCGCCGCTCACACCCTCTTCCAGCCGCCGCTCAAACCCCCTCTCTCCGCTCACAGCCTCTCTCCTCCGCCGTTCATAGCCTCTACCCTCCGCCGCTCAAGCCCTCCCCCCATCTCAAATCCTACACCACAGCTCACACCCCCTCTCCTTTCGCCTCTCCCGTACGAGTGTGCGTATACACATCCATGGAATCATAAACCTCGCTACTACTCCACCCTTCGGAACCCTAATCTGCCGTTGCTCAGACCATCTCCCTCACACTACCTTCTCACCTCCACACGGGTGTACGCGCGCACACCCTTCCTCGCGACCAGCCACCCTCGAAATAAAGGAGTGGATGAGAGAAGATCTGGCCGTCGATCTCTTGCACCTATTGTGGTCCGTTGATCTGGAGTCTTGAACTCAATGCCATTGCCCAAAACCCGTGGAACCCTAAACCCCAAAGCCGCGGCCATCCTCAACCTAACACCATCAAACCTAAACCCAGGGCCTCTTTCCTCTCCCGTACCCCTCCTCTCTTTTCCTACTCTCTTCCCGCTATACATACAAGGAGTGGAATTTTAGTACTACTTTAAATATCATGTATAGTGTAGGCACACTATGTAAATAATAAATGCTATAAGTTTTTACTATTGATTAATTACATCACCAAGTGCATGCATAAATGCCTTTATTTTTTTGTCTTCTTCTTATGTATCATGTACCATGTGGAATTTCTTCATATCAATTGGCAATTATGTTTGGATGATTGCATCTTTTCTACATTACAATTCTTATAAGCTATTCACAAAATTTGGTACAATGATATTAAATAGACATTTATCAAAGTTCAACAACATTCCACTAAAAATTTGTTGAAAAAGCAATTTAACACCTTGTTAAATTGACATTTTTAATTGCACACAATATTGATCCAAGAACTCTAATTTTTTTTTTCAAAATTGACAATTTTTTTCAAATGTGGGATTTTTGGTGCGCCATGGCCGTCGTGGTTCCTAAGTGCACTTTTAAATGGCCAAGTGCATAATTGCTTAATTGCATGTTTATATTGGAAGTGAGAACTGTGGATTTGGAGGGTGTACTACTTTAACCATCAATAGATTCTTGCACAAATTTTTTTTACTTTGAATTATAGTGGTTCACATGTGCACTAGGTTGATAGCTTTTCATTGACATATCAGAAGTGAAGAAAATATTTTTACACAATTATTGGTGGTTTTTTTGTTTTTTCCTACTTGATTGTATACAAAATGGTTCCAGCTTATACAAATCAAAACGGAAGTTTCATATGTGAAGAGAGAGATCTACAATCACAATACAATGAAGAAGGTCTTAAAGACAAAGTTCAATCAAAATTTAAGACCAAAATCGATGTGCGTGAAATACAACATAGTATGTGACATGATATTCACTGTATTCATTGTATTTTAGTGTATTTTGTGTTGTATTCATAGCTTTTCCAAGAGTTCTATAAATCAAAATCATGATCTGATTGTTGAAGAGTGTTTCATGTTATATGTGCGCAAATCTAAACCGCGAATATCAAAGCCTAGTTCCTCAAGAATTTCATGCAAGTTGGGTTTTAGCACCTCCGTAGTCCCATTCCGGGCTTCATGGGCAGTAAAGGGTTAAGGCTTTTGAAATCCTTTACTTTGAAACAATCTTTGTAAAAAAATTATTACAATAACCAATTAAAAGATACAATACTTAAAATTTTTCACTTAAAATATTATACATTATATAAATCAATATCATACATTTATTATATATATATATATATCTATAACACTTTTTTTTTGGAATAGATATCTATTGAGAATATGAATGATTATATTACTATAAAAAGATGTATAGTTCCTTTGATTGTTGTCAAATTTCATATATTATTAAGCTATTGTGAATGATAGATGATTCATTTTTTATGTAATAAATGATAATAATCATTAAATGAAAAAACCATATTTGTTAAAAAAATACTGGTTTTGTAGAAATACTTTTGACTTTTGACTATTTTGTGTTGATTAATTTAGTTTTTTGTTTCTAAATTTTTTATATTAATTGATTTGAATATACCTTTGAATGTTTTATCTGATGTTTAGAGTATAGAATATGAAGTTGATGGTATTGAACTTATTTCAAATCTTAATAAACGACAAAAATTATTGAAATTTGGTCATTGGTCTCTTATTCTTGGTTATTAGTTTTATATTGTAGCAATATCTACGATGAAGAGGAGGCGATAGTTTTATTCCACTAAAGGTATGCTCATGCTTGGACTTTGTTAACAATGATAAACAATCTAGTAAAGACCTAAAAGGAAATAGCTATAGGAACCTTTTCACAAAGTTGTCACTCCAAACCAAATAGCATAAAGTTGGGAGTGTTAAGTTTGTTCACACATATTGAAGGATGTTTGCTAATATTGGCAAAATCAAAGGGTGAGGTTGCCTTAATGGCGATGTCATTGATCATGATCACCGACTTGCTTGTTGGGTTTACAAGGGGTTGTTTCAGGGAGTTGTTGTTGTAGTCCAGCAGAGGAGGATGGAGTTGTGCTAGAGTGCACAGAGAGAGAATATGGACAAGCAAGCTCTATCTACTTGTGTGAGCTCAAGGTTGTACACGTTGTATTTGAGATGATTGGCAATGGCAACAATCATGTTGCTCTTCTTTGTGCCCGTCGGGTTGTAGTGGAGGTATTTCATGCGCTTCTACACGCCTTCCACACGCGCTTCCAACCGGCCTTGTGGAAAAAATTGCTCTCGTGTATGAATGGTTTGAGATTCGCCTTTGCCTTTGCTTTAATATCAGGTATGATTGCTAGGATTTTGAAATTGGACATGTGCTTAACCCCTAAAGGACCAGAGTCTCCTTCGGGGGATTTCTGATTTTGGGCAGGTTCCTAAAATTCGAAAAAAAATCCTTTTTCTCTGAAATTTTTATTCTAGATTGCCTCTGATAAGAGCTTCGTGGACATATTTTTATTTTATTTTTTGGATTTGTGGTTTGAAAGTTAGTACCACTTAAAGCCAAAAGTGGGGACTCCGGGCACCTCCAAAAATTTTGACAAAAGTTTCTATTGACATTGAGATTTTTCACACATATAAAGAATATTTCCTTTTTTGTAAATTTTCAAAAAAAATTCTTGTCTTTAGTGTAAAAAGGCATTTTATTCCAAGTCAAACATTTTCACACATTGTCGGGCAACGGGGGAAAAAAACTTCATCTTTTCTACATAAAACCTAGAGACCTTCATATTTTTCACTTTTTATTTTTTCAAAAACAATATATGGTGCAAACCTTCTTATTGACCGTTTGGATTATCATTTGGATACATACGTAGTTCACAAAAAAATAAAACGTGAAATGACAATTTTTGAACCTCTACTCCTTGCACACTTGTTTTGAATATGCTACACCCCTTTTTTACCTCTAAAAATTGGTGTGCTGGGAAACAACATCATGCTTAAGACAATGGTATAGGATTTAGACCTTGTACAATGCAAAAATTTGATACAAAGTGAAGTCAAAGTCTGCTGATCTACTCAACGCTGAGAAGAACTTGCACCATTGTTTTGACTTCAAACACTAAAATCTATCAATCTGTGCGGTGGATTGCAACCAAAATTTTAGGGCATGTTTATATAGATGTCTATTTTAAGATCTTACGGTTGAAAATCCAAAAATTCACTTTAAGATGTGATTTTCATGTCTCTTTTTGGCAGTGGCAATTTTGGATTGGTTTTAGAGCGAAAGTGGTCGTGGTCCTTTAGGGGTTTAAAGCATGGCACTCCCAATAGAAATCTTTGTTGCTGTACAACAAGAGTTTGGAGAGTTGACGCCCGAACTCTATGGCGCAATCTGTCACATACTCTAAGTAGTGCCGCATCATAAACGCCTTCTCCTTCTTTTGGAACTTGAGCTCAAACTCGCTCTTCTCGAACTCTTCACTGTCTTTCCGCCTTTTTCATATGGTGCTTCCACGACACCTCACTTCTGGATGTATCTTGAAGTGGAGGAATCGCTCTTTGGTGATGATCAAACTTCAGTGTCCTCATGTAAGAGCATCCCAATAAGTGAGCATTCAACATTTTGAGAAGATTCAAACTTATGAAAAAGCTGGAAGGCTTCAATTGCTATGTTTGACATTGGTTCTCTAAGACTCGTCTTATCCTTTTTCCACGTTAGCCGCCACCTAGCCTTCGTGATTGCCAAGGAACGGTGGTGAAAACGCACAATTAACTACTCCAACATGTTTACATAATTCTCTTTAGTAAAATCCATGTGCAAACATACTCTAACCATTGTCATGTGGGCACTAGTTAGTAGAAAAAACAATTAATCATTATATTCAAGTTATTTCTATTAAATATTGAAGTTTTTTGTTTGATGATATTTAAATAATGTATTATAATATATCTGAATAAGTTTTTTGAATGTAGTATTTTATACTTGATCTCTAAAATTATTCAAAATAATTTCAGTGGCTTCTAAAATTTTCTAATCCAAGGCATATAGTTTTCTTTAACCCCTAAAGGACCACGACCACTTTCGCTCTAAAACCAGTCCAAAACTGTCACTGCCAAAAAGAGACATGAAAATCACATCTTAAAGTGAATTTTGGATTTTCAACCGCAAGATCTTAAAATAGACTTCATTATGAACATGCCGAAATTTTTTGGTTGCAATCCACCGCACGGATTGATAGATTTTAGTGTTTGAAGTCAAAACAATGGTTCATTTTCTTCCCTGCATTGAGTAGATCAGCAGACTTTGACTTCACTTTGTATCAAATTTTTGCATTGTACAAGGTCTAAATCTTTTACCATTGTCTTAAGCATGATGTTATTTCCCAACACACCAATTTTTAGAGGTAAAAAAAGGGTGTAGCATATTCAAAACAAGTTTGCAAGGAGTGAAGGTTAAAAATTGCCATTTCACGTTTTATTTTTTTGTGAACTACGTATGTATCCAAATGATAATCCAAACGGTCAATAAGAAGGTTTTCACCACATATTGTTGTTGAAAAAATAAAAAGTGAAAAATATGAAGGTCTCTAGGTTTTATGTAGAAAAGATGAAGTTTTTTTCCCCCGTTGCCCAAAAATGTGTGAAAATGTTTGACTTGGAATAAAATGCCTTTTTACACTAAAGACAAGATTTTTTTATTGAAAATTTACAAAAAAAGGAAATATTCTTTATGTGTGTGAAAAATCTCAATGTCAATAGAAACTTTTGTCAAAATTTTTGGAGGTGCCCGGAGTCCCCACTTTTGGCTTTAAGTGGTACTAACTTTCAAACCACAAATCCAAAAAAAATAAAAAATATATCTCCACAGAGCTCTTATGAGATCCTATCTTGAAAAAAAAATCAATTAAAAAGGATTTTTTTTCGAATTGTAGGTACATGCCCAAAATCCAAAATGACCCCGGGGGGACGTTTGGTCCCATAGGGGTTAAAAAATGGTTTTAAAAGGGTTGAAATTGCCATTTTTTTAGGGCTATATTTTCATTAAATCTGAAGCAAATTTTTTTTGTTGTTAAATGGAAAATGTGATCGAGCCAAAAGTGAAGTGAAATTTTTTTAACAAACATATGCTCATAAATATTATCAAAGGTAATTGTAGAATCCATCTTTGAAAACATTGTATTGTACAAATGAAGTAAATATACATAAGAAAAAATTATATGCATATAGAAAGATTGTATGAAGTCACCAAAATAAATGGTTTTTTTTTCGTACAATTCTTTTTTAAATCATTATATTAAAAGAATTGCATGAAATTGGACATATATGAGTTAAATGGAACCATTAATTGAATAAAATTAAAAATAAAGAGAACACCAATTGCTACATTCTATCATTAAAATCATCATGAAATGATGAAAACCAAATCTAACAAAAATCACAAATTTGATTTAAATAAAACTGAAGGAAGTAGTAGTAATAATTTGGAAAAGAAAATATATGTTGAACACATTGCCACGCAGTTTGAAAGAGTGCTATCATCCTGAAAGTTCAAAAGTGTATCTAAAGAATGATATGAGCGGTATCATCCTAAAAAAAATGATTTCCATCTTCTTTACCCAAGCTCAACCTGCCGATGTTGCCGATGTTGCCTGATGTTGCCGATGTTGACCCTTATGCCACCTTCAACATCGTCCATGTTTCCACCTCCAATGCCGTCCATGTCCGCACCTTCAACGTCGTCCATGTTCCCACTTCCAACGTCATGCATGTTCCCACTTCCAACGTCATGCATGTTCCCACCTTCAACATCCCATTCAATGTTGTCATTCACCCTTTGATAGAGCATCTCAATTATTAAGCCCAAAAGCTTCATATAAATGGATCCGACCATAGCTCCAAGAATCCCGATGCGAACCATCTCCAAACTCTCTCCATGTTCCCACTTCCAACGTCATGCATGTTCCCACTTCCAACGTCATGCATGTTCCCACCTTCAACATCCCATTCAATGTTGTCATTCACCCTTTGATAGAGCATCTCAATTATTAAGCCCAAAAGCTTCATATAAATGGATCCGACCATAGCTCCAAGAATCCCGATGCGAACCATCTCCAAACTCTCTCCATGTATATGCATTGTGCATGTATGTAAGGTAAGGTTGAGGATATTATCTCCACATATTACATACTTGGATTAAAATTCTACAAAAAAAATATATATCCACACTTTTTGTATTTGTGGAAGGTATTCATAGCACCATAATATATTACCGCTTTATATATGGTCTTTTACTTTATTGAGTTTTACTTTTGATTTTCTTAGTTTACTACACTAAACACTGAATATAGTGTAGAGGGATTATTGACGTAGATTATCCACACTAATTTCCATCAAAGCATGTGCATGCCAAGTTCTGATTGGGTATTTGTTCTCAAGCAAGTGTGTGTGAGTCAACAATAGCATGTAAATTTTCAAATAGTGTAGGAAATTTCAAATAGTCCAGTCTACACTATATTTACAAAACGGTGTAGTGAGTGCCATAATTACAGTAAATGTCAATCAATTGACAATTAAAATGCACTAATGTATGATTATTGTATTTGTATGTTTAAATACTATTAGAGAAAAAACAAAATTTAATTTTTTAATTTAAATATACATATATTATATGTAATATTCTCAAAATAAAAGATTATTATTTACTTTAATTCTATAATTTTATAAATAAAAGCTATGGATGATTATTTGTATATTTAAGTTTGATTCTTTTGAATTTAAAAAATATATTAACCCACAATAAATAAATCATTAATGATATAAATACTTCTACTATAATTTATATATTTTTTAAAACATTGAATATATAATGAAATCATACAAATCATAAATAAATATATATTCTTATAAATCATAAATTATACATATACTATTTATAGAAATATAATAAAAATACTACTAGTAATTTATAATAGTAAATAAATACAAATATCATTAATTATTATAGTTATGAATATATAATTTCAACATTCAAGCCATATTTTCATTATGAATAATTAGTTCACTAATATTATATATACAGAGTAAAAATTTGCAATTACAATCTCTTCCATATGATAGTCATATTGACATTTGATGTTGTAACTTTATTGATGTTTAATGTTGGAGTTCAAAATTAATGTTACTAACAATGAATATCATTATTGGTGTAGCTATTTGGAATAGGAGAGACAACATGTGTTCATTTTAAACCACAAAAACTACCACTTTTGTATCTTTATTTCAAATTTAAGATGTACAGTGTGGTGACATTCAAATTGCCGTTTTTTCAATTCCGGGGATCATAGTGTCCACTCTAGTGCCAACTTTGATGCCCTCATGAGGGCTGAAAAATTGTTAGTTTACCATAAAATATTTTGCACAAGATCATCTCTATGTTAAAACATGTGTGCCAATTTCAAGGTCAAGAGATGAATCAACCCCTAAGGTACCAAGTGTCAAAAATAGGCTTTTTGAAAGTTCAATCAGGTTCCTATGGTGTCAATTTCCAACATTCTTCTTTGAAATTTTTATTGTAGAAAGATGTTACCAAGAGCTAGTGGGAAAACAATTTTTTCCAAAGTTGGACATTTGATGAAAAAGTTATAGGGTTTTGAATTTTAAATGGGGAGGGCGGGCACCTAGGGCACCTCCAAAAACTTTTAATAGGACACTCTATTGAAAGTGAGATTTTCAGTACTCGCAAGTAATATTATTTCCCTTCATGTTGTCAAAAAAAAGTTCTTTGCTTTAGTGAAAAATAGCATACCAACCCAAGTCAAACATTTTCACACATTGTCACTCATTGTCGGGCAAGGTACCAAATAAACTTCTTCTTTTCCACATAAAACCTAGAGATCTTTATATTTTTCACTTTTTATTTTTTCCACAACAATATGTAATGTAAACCTTCTTATTAACCATTTGGATTATCAATCGAAAACATATTCAGTTCCAAAAAAAAAAAAGTGTGAATTAACAAATTTCGAGCCTCCACTCCTTGCACACTTGTTTTGAATATGCTACACCCCGTCTCTACCTCTAAAAATTGGTGTGTAAGGAGCTAACATCATGCTTAACAAGATGGTAATAGATTTAGACCTTTTGTAGTGAAATTTTTTGACACCAACTGAAGTCAAAGTCTGCTGATCCACTAAACGCAGAGAATAAAATGAACCATTTGCTTGACTTCAAACACTATAATCTTTCAATCCGTGCGGTCAAAGTTTATGAAATTTTGTACATGTATTACTAAATAAGCCTTTATTAAGATCTTACGGTCAGAAGTAAAAATCAAAGTTTTTGTTACCCTCTTTATTCATTGCACTAGAATCCAATAATTTTGAAGTGTTTTTGGTGTAAAACTGTCACGGTACCTTAGGGGTTAAAAAAAGATATTCAAAATCTACCAACATGGGTTAGTTGTGGAAAAAGTTTCACAACTGCCAACTTTGACACCCTTCCGAGGATTGAATTTTTTTATTTGCCCATGGTTTTTGGCATGAAACCATCTCTATGATAATTACACCTTTGAAGAATTTCAAGTCTAAGAGATCCACACCAAAAAAAATAATTAAATCTACCAACATGTGTAGATGTGAGAAACAAACATGGAAACCAATTCACTACTTCCAACTTCGACACCCTCCCTAGGATTGAAAGATTGTTGTTTTTCCATGAAATTTTTGGCACAGATTATTTCTATGTTGATGACATGTGTGAAAAATTTCAATGTCAAAAGATGCATACAAGAAAAGATATCCAAAATCTACTAGCGTGTATGTCCTCCCTTAGCGTCAATCAGTGCTTGTAACATAAAGAGCATAAAGTGACATAATTGATGAAGCTTTGTACCAATGACTGACTTTCACTCTTTTTCAAGAACTACCTTCAAGGCCACTAATTTTCTAGGGCATGCCCTCCAATGTTGCATCACATCTTTTTAATCTTTTAGAGGTTCTTGATTGGATTGAGATTGGGAGAGTTTGGAGGCCAATTTAACTTCTCAAGAAGGTGTGTTTGTCTCCATTCTTTACATATTTTGCTATGTTAGACATGTGCGCCATCTTCCATGAGTACTCCTTTTGGAACTTTATCCATGAAATGAAGCAATTTGCCATCGTAGACCATTTCTACAAAATCTTTGGTAGAACGTCTATTTTAAGGCATAAAGACAAATTCTAGCTTTTGCTCTCCAGCAAATGTGCCTCAAATCGTTACAAAATATGTCCACTTTTTAAAATATGAATTATACAACTCGATGAATAGCGGTCATATGTTGTTCTCCAAACATGAACTTGTCTAGAATTTTTTCCAATTTTAAAAGTAGACTAATATGTCTCAACAACACGCTCCCACTCTTTTGCACTCCATTTGCGATAGATCCGTGCAATACTCAATCGCTGAAACATGTGACAAGGCGTCAATAAAGGCTATTTTACTGCAATTTGACTGGAAATGTCACTTCTATGTAAAAGCCTTTGAATAATACGTTTACACACTTGAGTAGGGCATACATTAGTAATTATGAAACCGACAAGTAACAATGAATTCTTGATTATTGCAAAACACTACAAACATCTCTATCACTAAGTTTTGTAGCACGACTTCCACTGCAAGGTTTGCGAGTGTGAATTCCATCTTCTCTAAATTTTTCACTAACCTCTTAATTGTTCTAACAAAATCTTCAACACTGGTTGTAATGTGAATTCATGTATTTTCTCCGTCACTTATACCTACAATGCAAGCACAAGTTTCATATTAAATTGTCATCATGCACTTTCTTTCACAATGCTATTAAGATCCCAAAATTATCAAGCACTTGTGCATCATTGAGCCTATGCGCCTTATCCGACATGCATAACTCAATCCATGTGCCTCATTCCACATGCATAACTCAATCCATGTGATTAACTCAATCCATGTGATTAAATCAATCCATGTGAATACCTCAATCTATGTGCATAACTTGCCCATCTCCATAACAATACTCATATAACACTCATGCATAACATGACTCAGTCCATGTAACTCTACTAATATGCAACACTCATGCATCACACATGACACTCTCTTTGCTCTCATTATTATTCCAACATTCAATTCATTACAAATCACACACGACATTTTCTTAACATAACAATGCTCAATTGATATTTGGAGGAGAAAACTTTGTCATGCGTCCATGATACACAATTTAAAACCAAGTGGATTTTTCTCAATGAAACAGGTGCGCACTTCTACATGAAGATGTTACAAATTTATTTGAGAAGCATTTATAATTAGGGGTTGTATCACATGGATAAGTTCACTGCAGGAGCACGAGGTGTCAAAGATATTTCAATATTTTCAATATGTCCTTCAAATTGTTTCTCGTAGTTACACACGTTGGTGGATTCTGAATACCCTTTTCTGTATGCATCTTTTGACATTGAAATTTCTCACACATGTCATCAACATAGAAATAATCTGTGCCAAAAATTTCATGGAAAAATAATGATTTTTTTAACCCTAGGGAGGGTGTCAAAGTTGGAAGTAGTGAATTGGTTTCCCTGTTTGTTTCTTACAACTACACATGTTGGTAGATTTATTTTTTTGTTTTTGGTGTGGATCTCTTGGACTTGAAATTCTTCAAATATGTAATCATCATAGAGATGGTTTCATGCCAAAAATCATGGGCAAATCAAAAAATTCAATCCTTGGAAGGGTGTCAAAGTTGGCAGTTGTGAAATTTTTTTCACAGCTACCCCATGTTGGTAGATTTTGAATATATTTTTTTAATTCATCTCTTGGCCTTGAAATTGGCACACATGTTTTTTATATAGAGATGATCTTGTGCAAAATATCTCATGGTAAACTAACAATTTTCCAGCCCTCATGAGGATGTCAAAGTTGGCACTAGAGTGGACACTATCCATGGAAGTGCAAAAACTTCTTTTTGAATGCGACCACATTTTACATCTTGAGTTCATACATTTAATTACTATAGAACAACAACTTATTATTTTTTAAATGAACTTCAAACTACCATTCATAGTACCAACATAACAAATTTTCAAATAATGATCTCATTCTACTTTGAAGGTGAAATCTTGTTATGTATTACTCAAAAGAACAACTAGAATCTCTATCTCATTTGTGACTGCACAAATTTAGAGGGGTTTTTCTAAGGTGATAATCATGTAATGTCAAGGTCATACCCATGTAATATTTAGGCAATACTCATGTAACATCTAGGTGGTACCCATTGTATCCAAACTATTGTAGATTTCAATTTTATTTATATTTGACAAGGAGTATCCAAACCTAACCGATGCATAGGGTATAGCATTTAAGACAAGTTCATTGGTCTTTTGCATCCTAAATTTTACAAATTCAGGACTCTAAGTTTTTCTAATTAAATGAAAATTTTATACTAAGAAGTTTTCAAATTTTACCATCATAATCTATATGATATAAGGCGCTTGTCTAAGAAAAAGGGTTTGTTAAAGGTGTTTAGCATATCTAAAACAATTTTGCAACAAGGAGTCTAAAATTACACAAAACTACATTTTTCTTTTTTGTGATCTCATTTTCATGTAAAATGCTTCTCGGAATGGTGAAAATAAAGATTGATAGTTTTTTACGAGGAAAAAAAAAGGAAGAAACAAAAATTGCAAAATCTACAAATATTGTGCTTATTAATTTCAAAAAATAAAAGGTTCTTTTACACATTGACTTGATATTTTGATGCCTCTTGGTGTAAAAAATTGACTTTGTTAAAAGATATTTTTTGAAAAAATTCTAAGGAAGTAACGTTGGCAAGTTGTATAAAGAATCTCATAATTTTTCAGTGACTTGGTAAAGTGCCCAAAGGGCTCATTCTCGCACTATAATTGCTTTGGGTAGCATAACTCTTTCATCAAATGTCCGATTTAGAAACAATTGTATTTCTACAAAGTTTTAGAGAATTTTTGAAAATTGACACCGTAGGAACATGCCCATGGTCCAAAAGAGCCCTTTTTGAATAGTGTGGTAATTTGGAGTCAAAGTGTTGTTTAGTCTTAGTTGTTTAACTGTAGAGGCTAAGATTATATGCTTGTGAGTATAGGCACAATATTACAATCTTGGTTAAGTTGGCTTTAAGTCCAAATTGCAATAATGGAGGAACAAACTAGGAATTGTAGAAGAAAGACAAGGGCCTTATGAATATGAATAATCCATAAAATCTCATTTACTTGCACATTCAACTGTAGCTAAAGATGACCTTTGCTAGATTTTTTCATTTAGAAAATCTCAAACTAATATGTTAAGTATATGTTTGTCTCAAACTTATAAACTCGTCTCAAACTTATATGTTGGGGTTACCTCTTTGGGGGGTTATATAATGTAAATTTTGGTCACAAATTTTTGAAAATTATTTGGCATTTTTAAAATTGTGTTATTGTAAATGCACTTGTTAGACTTTGGGCAACTCCAAACTTTTTACTACAACCTTCAATTGAGATTGAGTTTTTCTACAAATAAAATCACCAGCATTTGATTTCAAATTGTTAGGAAAAACAATGTTTGCTACAAAATTTCTACTTCAAGGCAATTAAAGATTTTACATCCCACGAGCATGGTACAAAAAACTTTACATATTCTACATCAAAGTCCCATATTCTGGTTTTGATTCCTCTTTTATTTATGATGTTGTTAAAAAAGAAGTCAAACATAATAAATTGCAAGTTATATTTGGAACAGATGATTTTAATTACTCGTAATATGCACTAATAGAGCAACAATGTCAAAAATCTATAGAACAACTCACGCATGAGGTAAAAAGGATAATAAGATCATAGTATCAATAAATTTAATGATTCAATCAATAATGACTTGAATTCTTTAACGCCTCAACCTCAAGAGAAAGTGGTAGAATATTTTCTCTATTTGTAAGATTGGTTTTGACAATGTTTGTATTTCACAAATTCTAGTCAATCACAACTACAATCTTTCTCTAAGATTTTATACTCTTAAATTGATAGAAAGTCTTTAACTTATTCTTACTAAATAGCTTTCATGAATCATCAATGGACTAGTAGATCTTATTTTATAAAAAAAACCATAGTCCTCTTATTACTTAACTTTTATAATCAAAACTTAAAACTATCACTTCAACTTTAATATAAATTTTGCTTTGACTTTAGAAGATGGTTCATTGCGTTATCAGTTTATTTGTATGAATAAAACTTACTATAAACTCAAATTAAAAAAAGATTCACTCTCTTGAACATTTCATTTATTTTAATTGTAAATCCTTTGTCTATTCAGAATTGCTAATATTTCTTTGCTCTTGTTTACAAACAGACCATATCTAAATATTTAGTGCATTTATCCCTTATTTACTCATCTAAAATGGACTTGAAGGTGAATCACAAATAACTTAATTCAAAACCTCGTGATATATTTGTAATAGCTGACATTGTAAATACAAATATATTTCTAAATTGTCAAAATCTAGGTAACAAGTTTCAAAGCTGAAGAACCACCTTGAGACTTTTTTTTAATGTATGAACACCTAATTTTTTTTGGTCATGTATAAATATCTAAGCAAGATATTTCAAAGGCTTTATTTAAATATTGTTATAAATTTCATTTATTGTAAAAAATTATGGGATTTTATGTTAGTTGAAATTATGCGTAATATTGCATGTATATATTATAAATAATATATCATTATTTTTGATATATAACCTAAACCTAATAGATACAATTTTTGAAGCAATTATATTATATAAAAATATTGAAAGTATACTATGTCGTATTTTGAAATTTACTCTAAATAAATGATCGATAAGTGATTTGAAATAAAGCTCATGATGATTTTAAACACCATAATGACATTTATCTCAACTAAGACATAGATTTTAATATGATAAATTTTATTATATATATATTCAAATGAATTAAATATTTATTTTAAAAAATGATACAACACTTGCCTTATACATCATATTTTATACTACATAGTTAATAAACAACAATCAATTCAAGGCTGTCATAAATGTTCTTTACACAAATCAATATGAACGAACACAAATTGATTTTCATTAGTTTGAATCCATACTTTATCTATATAGGATGAGTGACCAATGTATAAATTGATAGAAGCATTTTTCTATTTACTTTATCACTTTTTGCATGTGTTACAAAAAGAGCATTTGTAGATGGGCTACTCTTCCTGTATTAGTAATTCCTCGAGCTAGAAAAATGTGAACGAGCCTTCAACCTACTAAATGTTACTAAGTAACAAAAGATTGAAGATTAATATTTACAATTAAATTATAATTTCATTGTTAAGCATGGTAAAATAAGAAAGCATGTTTGAGCTTGTGTAGACAATGCAACACTCCAATTAGTTAGAGTTCTTTACGGATGGTCAATCACAAGTTGTTGGACAATCATAGCGCAATATCACTAAGACCATTGATTATCTTATAACATGTATTTGCTAAAGATTTTTTCCTTTTTACTAGCATTTGAAGGATGAATTTTTTTCTTTATGTGAAGAATTTTTGTAGGTTCTATTGGAAATTAGGACTTGTACTCTAATGTGGAATTGGATATATAATGTTTTTTTGTAGCCATTGAATACTTATGAAGCTTTTCAATGATCCCAAAAAACATACAAAATCTTAAAAATTTACAAACTAATTCAAAGTATAGTTTTTCATGATAATTTTATTAGTAAATGATTTTACATAAAATCATAGTTATATATACACTCATCCCTCCCACAAGTTATATCTCTAATAAGTCATACTTTATGCTGCTAACTTAGAATCTCAGCTAGCTATAACCTCAACTAACCTATAACCATTGATGATGGCCTTTGTAATGAAAACTAAAGTAGGTGGTAGTTTACACGTTGATTTTTTCTTGTGTACATTCTATAATAGGTTGTCAGACACACCGGAAGCACTTTGCTTAAGATTGACCCAACCTAACATGAAGGTCAGAGAGTGTGACACAAAGTTGGGTACAACTCTAATTACTTAATTGTGACTACAACTGACCCTTGGAGTGTCAATGGAGCCATTGAATCAAGGCAATTTAAACACATATGGTATCTGCAGCAAAACCGTGCCTGTAGACTTTGTGTAGCTTTCAAAAGAATGACATTTGTTGATGGCTCAAGTTACCAAAAAAATACATTCAACCCTCGCCTACCTATTAACTCCTACTCAGTTCTTACCATTTCCATCCATCGGCGCCCAATTTAGCCATAACTTGCAAGATGGATGAATGTATGATTATATATATATTAACGGATAATTATATTAATAATATTATAACTTTAATTTATATGCAAATATGAATATTAAATACAAAAAATACAAATTATCATAAACAATAATCAAATATATTATAAAGTTATTATAATGAAATAAATATACTATTTTATTTTATGATGATTTATTTGTATAGCATTCAAGGTTTATAATGATTCAAAGACCTTCATAGAGAGTAAAAAATACACAACATTAAAAGAAAATGTTGTGATTTTCTAATTACAGCTATTTTTTTCATAGTATTTGAATTCTTGCTATTGACAATAAATATTATTAACACCTAATACATATCATAAAAGATTCATGTCTTTTCATCTCTTTGCCCATTGGGTTGGTTACAAGAGAATTCTACTTGGAACATCAAATATACATATACATAATTCTTAAATATTAAACTTAATTTGGATAAACTTTACTTAACCTCAAATCTTACATTCTCATTTTATAGGTGTCTTTTTCTATGATGATTTTAATCTCTAAACCCCTAATCCTAAAACCACTGTAAGAAACCCGCGTTTTATGTAACACGTCGTCAAACATGTATGAATGTAAAAAAAAACATGCTTTGACGTTGATGATGATGTCATCTAAAATCCGTCTATCTAGACAAGCAAAAAACATGCCAAATTTTATGTGACACGGGTGATTTGGGGTTGTCAACATCATGACGTCCAAAAGAACAAGGTCTGAATTGCTTTGGGAAAGGCTCCTTGTGGACGGATGTACATATCCACATAAGCAATGATTTTGTTAGGTGTTGCCACGTGGGGCTTTTTTCATCCAATACCAATTTGACCGGGCAGTGGTGAAAAAAAATTTGTACTTTGCTGACGTGGATCCGCTAGCATGACGTGTACAGCCCTTGTCAGCTGACGTCATCAATTTTTGGGCATTTTATCTCCACCCAGGGTTGTTAGAATTGGCATTAAATCAAACATGTCCATGTCATGGAATACATTTTCCTTAATGATGGCGCGTTTCTTACGACACCACATCAAACATTGAGAGTTGCTGCTGAACGTCAACAACCCGTCCAACAATATGTTCACATTCACATTTGCCATGTTGGAGTCCATGTTCACTTGCACATTCTCTTTGTTTATTTCAACATTTATTGTAACATGCACAACAAGTATGGCTAAATATGTTTTCGTGTCCACTTTAGCGTGGACTAAACATGAGTATAGAGAAGCCATGATGTTAGCGCTGATGTGAAAGATGAACATGCCATCAACATCGGTTGTTGGCTTTGACATTTCCAGTCAACATGCACGGTGGTGAACCCGGCAACATCGTTGTTGCATTCGTCGTCTATAACAACGACAAATAATACATCTTCATGTTCTACTAAATCCAACTATGACATATACAACATGTCTCATCCAACACAATAAAAAATGGGAGATGTTGTTTCAAACATCCCAAAAGACATTGCCTGTACGTTGTGACATCAATGAAGTCATACTAGCATCACTTGTTTAACAGAACCTGTAGAGGCTTGGGTAGATTGGCTCGCTTTGGTGTTGGGCCATTGCTTCCTACCGCAATAGTTGTCTGTTTTGTTGTCTTCGTAGCACGTCATAGGCGGGTTGATGGCTCACCTTGTGCTTCACTCTCTTCCTGCAAGAGTTCATAGAGATGACATATTAAAGTGCAATGGACAATCTATAATTTCACAGCAACACTCCATGTAAATTACAGGAACTGCCCTCGTCTTCAATGACATAACACTATGTTATTTGTGTTGTCAACCAGGACGTCACAACTGACGTGAAGATGTCATGTCTACCACGTTCAAGTCGCAAAGTACATCATCTTCAACAACAAGAGGATTCAAAGAATTTCTAAAGAAGGAGTTCATGGACTTTGTGCGTACGTGGGCGTCTGCCTGATTGCTAGAAAGGGGTTCATCCGCCTCTTGCTCCTTTATGTTCTCTTCACCCACCACTTCATTGCCCGTATTCACAACTTGATACCCTCGATCTTGGCGATACGACTACGTACCTTATCAATCTCTCTTGCGTAATGAGGATGGACCTTGCGCTTGTCCACTTGCTGCCGCTAGTACTCCTTTGCCACTTCCACATCTACCTTGGGGACAAACAGTAGCCTCCCTAGCACCATGGTCTACGTGACAAAGCGCATACATTCACATTAAGGAAGGATGTCAATAATTCTTTTGTAAGCATAAAAAAAGCACCGGAGAAGGAGGTACTAACATGTAAACTTACAAATACTTGAGCTCACCCTTACTGCAGCTGCAGCCTCTTTGTGGTGGCGAGTATTGAACTTGGCTATGGCCAGGGTTTCCTAGCCATGGCTGAGGCGAGCTATGGTTGGGGTTAGTTGGCTATGGCCAAACCTCCTCTTGCCCTTGTTCTTCTTCCTTTTGAGCTCTCTTCTTGCCGTCCTGATCTGCCGCAAATTGCCTTCCTTGCTTCTAGCTAGTTCCGTCCCCACCGCTCCATGGCTCCAGCCATAGCCGCCGCCATAGCCGCCATTGTTTTGCTCCAACCTTCAAGTCACCTCTCTCTACTCCTTGTTGTTCTCCTAATCTCCCTCCTTTTTGCATTGTAGTGAGCTTCGTCGTTCCCCACCTGCCATTGCTATCACCTAAGTTCAGTTTGCTCTCACCCACATTTCCAAAAATAAAGTGTGAGTGATGTGGAGGTTGCTTTTGTGTAAGTTGCCTTTCGGCTCTTCCTTCCATACGACAAATTTCATCCACTATGGATGAAAGGTGATCCGGCCTTTGATGATATTCATCTTCATGTTCAAATATTTATGCTCTAAGCGGTCTTCTACAACAATTCCGTTGAGGATGACGTAGTTCCGTTGATGATGACATAGTTTCGTTGAGGATGTCGGCACCAATGTCATGGGCGACGTCATTTTGGATACTCCATGTTTGTAGTGACATTTCCATACACATATTTGGTGACGTCTTCGATGATGTCTAGTCTTAAATGATGGCAATTGTAACGGCAACTATTGTTGACAAACTTCAAGTTGTAAATGAATGATTTGAATATTATTGATTATCGTGTATTTTGCAATGTAGAGAAGCCATTAATACAACATGCGTGGTTATCTATTATCTTCAAGTTGTTGCATCCTTGGCTGCTCTATGAATCTGCTTTAAGTTTATCCAATCTGTAATTGAGAAATATACATAGCTCTATTCATCAACATTATGAAATGTTTGTACCGAAAAGGAAAACTATGAAGAAGTGGCTAGTCCAAAGAAAATAAACAATGTGATAAGGAAGTGCAAAATATGTTCCTCGGTTAAGTAGACTCATGTAGAACTTTTGCATTTACTATTTCAACTTTGTAAACACTCCATTTTTCCCGCGACCTTTACCTTTTTTTATTCAATGTTTTTAGTTTTAAAACACCCAATGAGCATTTACACACTTTCCCTTTTTTATATAATATTGAGACTTATGCCTAAACCCATGAGCAATTCAACCATTTCCCATTCTTTTTATTCATTGTTTTGAGTTTTGTGTAAACTGTAAACCGCTTGACAATTTCCCAATTTTTGTCATTCGGTCTTGCAAATTTGATAACAGCCCAAGACCACTTCATCCATGTGCATTATTTTTTTTTTAACCTTCTAAGTTTCCAAACACCAAAAGAGCACTTCAAGTTTTTCCATTTTTTTCAGTCTTTTCATGTGTAAAACAACCAAGAAGCACTTCAACCAAGATCACTTCAACCTTTCCTGTTTTATTAATTCACTCCTAAAACCCCCTAAGACAACTTTAAGTTTTCCCATTTTTTTCTTCAAACTCGGGGCAATTTAAAAGACCCAAAAAAACACTTACACATTTCCAATTTTTTTTTCAATATTCAAATCTTTGAAACCCTTCAAGAGCACTTCACCCATTCTCCATTTTTTCTATTCACTCTTTTTAGTTTTGACTAAACAGAAGACCATTGTTTAATTTCCCAATTTTTTCTAGTCACTCTTGCAATTTCTCTAACTACCCAAGACCACTCATGCATTCCCATTTTACTTTTTTTAACCTTCCAAGTTTCCAAACATATGAAGAGCACTGCAACGTTTCTCATTTATTTCTTCAACGGGTTTCTATTTAAAAACACCCGATAAGCACTCACACATTTTTATTTTTTTTGCAATCTTTAGATGTAAGAAACACTTGATGACCAGTTCAACCATTTCTTATGTTTTTTATTCGGTCTTTTGAGTTTTTCCTCAACCAAAGACTACTTATTCATTCTCCAATTTTTTTCATTCACTCTTGCAATTTTTAGAGAAGCCCAAGACCAATTCATTCATTCGGTTTATTTTTTATTCTTTTTTAAGGCAGTAGGCTGTCATTTATGTTTGTCATCGAGTTTTTAAGACAACCCAACACCTCTAAACCTTACCCATTTTTTTTAATACACTCTTTTTAGTTTTCCTAAACTTAAAGTCCACTTTCACCTTCTTCATTTTTTCCCCCACTTTTGCTATTTTTTAACAACCACTCAAACATTTGCTACTAAGTTCATGAATTTAAAGAATGAATTACTATCATACTACTAAAATCATAATCCATGCAGGGAACCACGCAACAATTAATCGCGCAATCAACCGTGCACTTAACTATAGGAATGGTGTCAACCACGCAGTCAATTGCGCAGCCAACCGCGCAGTCAATCATGTTACCTTTTCTTTAATATAGTTTGTAATATAAAAACTACATTAAAATGGTTGGACTAATGCGTTGCAAAGCATTAGCTTGAGTTTTTGGATGTGACAAATATGCATTTGTGTGTTGCAATTTGTGCTCTTGATTACAAATTTGACGTTCAATATATTTTTTGAGATAAGCACTAAAAGATTGAATTGTAAAGTATGAGTTGTAAACTTGGAGTGAAAAAGTTGTGAAGTTGGAGTTGTGATCTTGGAGGTTGGCATACAAAGTTGGAGTTGCAAAATTGCATATTTGAGTCGTGGAGATTGAAATTACAAGTTTTGAGATGAGATTGCAAGTTTTGAGACTGTAATTGCAAATTGAGTTTGTGGGTGTGTGAAATTTGCATTTGTGTGTTGCAATTTGTGCTTATCCAAAATAAATTTGAAACTCTTGATTACAAAATTGACGTTCATAACATTTTTGAAATTCCATGTTAAAAATGCAAAAAATCTAAAACCTAATTTATTTTTTTCTATTCTATTCTATTACATTATTAAAATTCATGCATAGGTTTCAAAGACATATTTATATTTTATGTAGATTGTTGTTACCTTTCTTTTTTTATATTTTGTGATATAAAAACTACATTAATATGGTTGAACTAATGCGTTGCAAAGCAAGCGCCAACTGCTAGTAACTACTATATTAACAAGCATGCTCAACGATATTATTTAAATTAATGAGCAAATAATCCCATATTTAATCAACTTAAAAATATCATAATCCATGCAGTGAACCACGCAGCGATCAATCGTGCTGTCAACCTTGGAGTAAACTATAGGAACGGTGCAGCCAACCGTGCAGTGAATCATGTTACCCTTTTTTGAATATAAAAACTACATGAAAATGGTTGAACTAATGCGTTGCAAAGCATTAGCTTGAGTTTTTGGGTGTGACAAATATGCATTTGTGTGTTGCAATTTGTGCTCTTGATTACAAATTTGACGTTCAAAATATTTTTTGAGTTAAGCACTAAAAGATTGAATTGTAAATTATGAGTTGTAAACTTGGAGTGAAAAAGTTGTGAAGTTGGAGTTGTGATCTTGGAGGTTGGCATACAAAGTTGGAGTTGCAAAATTGCATATTCGAATTGTGGAGATTGAAATTACAAGTTTTGAGGTGAGATTGCAAGTTTAGAGATTGTAATTGCAAATTGAGTTTGTGGGTGTGTGAATTTGAGATTGTAATTGCAAGTTGAGTTTGTGGGTGTGTAAAATTTTCATTTGTGTGTTGCAATTTGTGCTTATCCAAAATAAAATTGAAACTCTTGATTACAAATTTGACATTCATAACATATTTTAAATTCCATGTTAAAATGCAAAAAATCTAAAAGATAATTAATTTTTTTCTATTCTATTCTATTTCATTATTAAAATTCATGCATAGGTTTCAAAGACATATTTATATTTTATGTAGATTGTTGTTACCTTTCTTTTTTAAGATTTTGTGATATAAAAACTACATTAAAATGGTTGAACTAATGCATTGCAAAGCAAGCGCCAACTGCTAATTATGTATAAAAAATATACGTAACATGTGCATTTAAGTTGAGCTATTAACATATTTTTAGTTTCAAGTGTTCCTCTAAGTCCATCAAATAATTTATCCAGAAGAAAATTTATACCTTACCTAATTGAATTTATTTATTTTTGTGAGTTTTAAGATACCCAAAGACCACTTTCACCTTTCCATTGTCTTTAATCACTCAATTTATGTATAGAACACTCCAAGACCCATTGCCACTTGGTTCATTTCTGTATCCACTCTTTTAAGTATTGTAACTTGTAAACACGTACCCAAAGAAAACCTACGGTGCCTTTCCTAATAAAATCTATCCATTCTTGAGAGTTTTAAAAAACTCGAAGACCACTTACAGTTTCCCTTTTTATTCATTTACTCTTGAAATTATTAGAAGATCCCAAGACCCCGTCAACCATTCCTAAAGTTTTTTATTCACTCTTTTGAGCTACCCTAAAATTGAAGACCACAAGTAAATTTATGATTTTTTTCTATTCAAGGTAGGGACATTTTAAAAACATTTATATTCCACTTCATTCATTTTCGTAATTTTTTTGTCTAATGCTTCAAATTTTCCACTTCATTCATTTTCATAATTTTTTTGTCTAATGCTTCAAATTTTTAAAACAACCCAACAACTCTAAAACTTACCCATTTTTTTAATTCACTCTTTCCAATTTTCCTAAAGCCAAAGACTATTTTCACCTTTTTCATTTTCTTAGTCGCTCTTGCAATTTTTAGAACAAACTTACAGTAGTTCGTCCATTCCCAATTTTTGTTAAGTACTCTTAGAAATTGAAACATCACAAGACCACTTTCACCTGCATCATTTCTTTTTTCCACTTTCATAATTTTTTAACAACCCAGGACCACTTAAACATTTGTCATTTTTTGGAATTCATTCTTCTAAAAAAATGAATTTAAAGAATGAATGACTAGAATTGCTATATTAACAAGCATGTTGTGTGATCCAATTTAAATCAATGAGCAAATAATCCCATATTTTATCAACTTAAAAATATTATGAGTACTAAATTTATATATAATATAACATGTGCATCTAAGTTGAGCCACTAATAAATTTTTAGTTTTATGTGTTCCTGTAAGTCCATCAGAATAATTTATCCCATATAAGCAAAGCCAATGTTTCCATACAAACAAGTTTTGCCTATTTATGTAGAGGAGCTGCCCATTTTGCTCAGATTTTTCACTTCCGAGCAGCGGTCTGCAGTCATCCCACAGTGAAAATGAATGCACTGGCTGACATGGACCTCCGGCGTTTTCTATGACGTTGCACTTAGAGAGTCAGCCATAACCACGTTGTTACTGACGTCCTCCAAAACGTGTCTGTCCACGGAGACATCTATGCACTTTGCCTTTAACACGAACACGTTTCATGCAACGTCAAAAAAAAATTCTGGTACTACGGCCATTGTCCGACAAACGTCTGACATCTCAGAAAACACAACACGTTGCAATCTTGACGCCACTTAAAACACGGTTTTCATATAGTGAACCTCTTTGAAATTGTGTCAAGTGATTATTAAGTTAGCGTGGGGTCATAGTTTTTGAAGGCAAATTTGAGCATCAATGTGACACTGGTTATTATATGTCCATAAGGCAATCAATAATATTAAACACACCTACTAGTAGTAAAAAAAAGCTTAAGAGCAACCGCCAAAGTCATAAGAGATTTACTTATAAACACATATATTATTACTTTCTAACCTTTTTTTTCATGTTAAAAGTGTGACACAAACAATCCTTCCATTCTTAGTTTTTTGCTAATGACCATTAAGGGTGATCAATGCCAAGTTATGAATTAATGGTTTGTTTCCATCTAGCACCCCTCTACCCATCATAATGGCATCCAACAACTCAACCACCGAAGAGAATCCATACTTTTCCATCTAGCAATTGTAACCAATAGTCTTTGAATTACTCATATTGTTTCACTATGATTCTTTGATTGAATCTGTAGCAATTGACTTCTATCTATGTTATTGAACACATTTATAATCATGGTTGCCATGTAGTGCATTCTATAAAATCCAAGTGAAATAAGAACTTAGCTCAAGAGCAAAAGTGGGAACAATAATAGTAAGAATGGGTGACAATGAGAGTGCTAGTAAGTGAGGGTGGACGTAAAGTAACAAAACATGTTCTAATGGAATCAGTCAAGTAAGAGATGGATAGAAGTACGCTAAGGTCAATACGATTTGAGCAAAAACTGTAGTATGTCTACTATATATATATATTTTGTTACAGACTTTTGTAATTTTTTTGGTAAATGGCATTTATCCATTCAGAGAATCTGACAAAATTGTAGCTAATATGACGTTAGGTAAATTGAAAATATTTTGAACTTAGTGCTGACATCTTAGACTTGATGCTAACATAATACGTGGACATTTTTCATTTGCCATGTCCATATCTCCCATGTATATTAGCATATTACTACAAATTGTACATATCATAATAGATAGTGTCTACAATATAGACAATACACCAACGCATGCAAATTTGGGTTTCATGAATGAGAAGGTAAAAAATGGAGTTCATATGAACAATTTGAAGGCCTACCTAGTTTTTCTCATAGTTTACAAAGATGCAATTTTTTTGGACAAAAACCACCATTTCCTCCAATTTAAAAAAAACTATAAAGTAGACCATTTTCTATCAATAAACGCCAATTAGGTTACATGATTCTATATTCTCAATCATAATGTCTTTGAAAATGATGCCTCGATACAAATTAATGACATGTTGCAGTACAATTATACACCCATCACCCCAACCATAAACCACCCACTACACTAAGATTTACATTTAATGCAGTGGTACAAATAGTGTAATTACCCCACTATGCTATTTGTGTACAAGTTAAACAATTAGTGTTCACATGTGCCACGTCCTCAATATGCAACCAACTTCATGAATGCAGCCACCAACCCTCAACCCATACCTCCAATACTCCATTATGTACTCTCTTCTGCCCTGCCTTTGCTTCCTCCCGCCTCCCTGCCAACCCGCCTAACACAGTGCAGTTATTATGAAGTACACTAAAATGCATAACTTGCAATTAGTATCCACTACACTAAACATAAATTCTAGCATACCTCACAACAACCAAAGAAAAAACCTCCACACCCCTCACAAATCGTCACAACCAACCACAAAACCACATCCTAGTTGTCAATTGCCCCTTCTGCCGCTCTAAACTAACGTGGTTGTGAGTTCAAGTCCTATTGCCGACCTGGCTCTTACCACCATAGTCCACCCAATTATGGTGGGGGGCCCTAAGGCCTCATTGTATGGGGACCCACAAAGCCCTTGGGGGAGATGACATGTCGGTTGTCTCTAAGGCTATCAATGTAGGAAAGCATCAAGAAGGGGGAGTAGTTCTACTACACTAGCCCATGTCCCGTAGCCATATGCTCAGTGAAGAGAATGAACAAACACTATAGTCACGCCGGTCTCCTTCAGAGATCGAAGTTGTTCTACTTACTCTAAACTAGCAGCTAAATAAAAAACACCAAATAAAAAACAAACAATCATACATGCAATGGCGGCAACAGAAGCCGACTGGGTCACCCTAAGCTTTCTCATCTCACGCTAGCACTTCCAACATTCATAAGCGACCCCCCCCCAACCAAAATTAGCAAAGAATGCTATCACTTACCAAGCCGAAATAGGCAATGGCAGTTAGTGACCCATATGACTGTTGGCTTGGGAACTCTCATCCACGGAAGGGGTCATCCATCCTCCGATTGTTCATCCGCCCGCGACGAAGCGCCAGGTGGGATGGGCGAAGGCGAAAAGGGCGGGAGAGGGAAGTGGTGGGGGCCGGAGCGGACGCACAGCGGAAGGAAGGGGTTCATCGGAAGTGGTTGGGGCGGGGACTCAGCCCCGAAGCTGGGTTGGCAGCGAGCCTGGCTTCGACGGAGTCTGTCTGGGGCGCGGGCCATGGCCATCGACATCATCCGCATGCGCCAGTCATGAGCATGCCCGCCATCGCGGAGGCGCCAAAGCGCGGGGGCCGCGTTCCCGCCCGGCTGAGTTCCCGCAGCCTGTTTGAGCTGCGCTGCTGTGCTCAGGCGCTATATCACTCGCGCTGCGCTGGGCTGGGCAACTGCAGACTCGGGTACAGTGTCGAGCCCCGACGAGCTCCCTCCAGCCTGGTCTGCGCCTCTGCCCTCGCCTCGCTCCGCCTTTCCCGACCTCGCTCCAAGCCCAGCCTCGTCGTAGCATCATCGCGGGAGGGCTGATCTAGTCGCGTTGTGGGGAGGAATTTAGCTGGGTGGGTTGGTTCACTCGAGCGCGAGTGGTGGAGTGGTGGAGTGGTCGCGGCGCGCTAGGTTTGCGGGGGTCGGGGTTGGGAGGGAATTCGGGGTGGAGCGGATAATGTGATGGTAGTGTGGGCTTGTCGCGGCAGATGCGTTTGTGAGAGAGGCCGAGGCAGCGGGGCGTGTTCGTGAAGTCGTGTACATAGCGGGGGTTTCGGATTCGTCGAATATATGCGTTTCTTGTGATTGTTGGTCTAGAAGCTGTGCGGAATTGTACGGTGGAATCGCGGTTTGTGGTGTTGTTGAAGTGTTCGTGGGCGATTGGTTGATACAAGCTTCCGGGATTTTCTCGTCTTTATTCCTTAGTTTGGGGATTTCCGGGGTGAGGACGACCTTGTGTGCATCGTCATGTGCGCTTGGTTGTGAGGTGACTGGAGATACTTTTGGTTGCGGACGTGACATCGGGGTTTTGTGAGGGTACCGGCGATGGCGGGTGAAGGCGGGCGACGGACGCTGCGTCCGCGGACGTCTACGTCGGGTGCGGCGGCGCCAGTGGACAATGTGAGGCAGACTCGCGCGTCCACGAAGCGATCGGCGGTGGACGACTGCAAGAGCGGGAGCACGGTGCTGCACCCCAGGAAGCGCGCCGTGCATCCTTCCGGACGGCGTGCGCCGCTCACTGACATTTCGAAGCTTGTAAATGTTGCACCGTCCGGGTGCCTTGGCGACTGCAAGTGCCCGGACGCGAAGGCGAAGTCGGCCGTCGAGGGCGACGAGAACGGGGTGCCCGAGGTGGTGTGTGTGAAGTCCGCTCTCGTCGAGTGCGATGCGGTATTGGATGGTGGAGCGGTCGAGGAGCAGGAGTCGAGGAGCAGCTCGTCGGCGGTGGGGTCCGTGGAGCTGCGGACTTCTCACACGCTGTTTACATCAAAGGATTGTGTCGACCTTCTCAACGACAAGTGTTCCGAGGAGACGTCGTCGCTGTCCAGTGGTGTGGCATACCAGGACATCGATACTGACCAGACGGACCCGCAGATGTGCAGCATGTATGCTGCGGACATTTACGAGCACCTGCGGATGGCGGAGGTAATGGGACGAATTGGAATTGGTGTTAGGGTGGCATTGACTGGAGTGATATTGCCTGGGGGCGAGTCTGGCCGAAATTGACAATGTCTGGGTTGGACGACTGCAGATCAAGCGGAGGCCGACGACGAACTTCATGGAGTCGATGCAGAAGGACATCAACCCAACCATGAGAGGAATTTTGGTCGACTGGCTGGTGGAGGTGGCAGAGGAATACAAGCTTGGCCCGGATACACTTTACCTGACTGTGGCGTACATCGATCGGTTTCTGTCGTGCAACACGGTGTCGAGGCAGAGGCTGCAGTTGCTGGGCGTGTCGTGCATGTTGATCGCAGCAAAGTACGAGGAGATATGCGCTCCTCAGGTGGAGGAATTCTGCTACATCACGGACAACACGTACCGGCGCGAAGAGGTACGGTGGTTGTCTGGTGATCGATGGGTTGTCCTAACCGGGTGGGATGGTTTTGGGCGGAAACCCTAATTGGATCGGGATGGCACGATTGCAGGTTCTGGAGATGGAGCGGAAGGTTTTGAAGGAGCTGAAGTTCGAGCTGACGACGCCGACGACGAAGAGCTTCCTGCGGCGGTTCATCCGAGCGGCGCAGGCGAGCTGCAAGGCGTCGACGCTGGTGCTGGAGTTTCTGGGGAACTATCTGGCGGAGCTGACGCTGCTGGAGTACGGGATGCTGGGATTCCTGCCGTCGATGGTGGCGGCGTCGGCGGTGTACATGGCGAAGCTGACGCTGGACCCATCGGTGCATCCTTGGGATGCTACGCTGGAGCATTACACAGGATACAAGGCGTCAGAGCTGGAGAAGTGCGTGAGGGTGATCCATGGGCTGCAGAGAAACGCGAAGAACTGCACGCTTCCTGCGATCCGGGAGAAGTACAGGCAACACAAGGTAACTGATTTGTGTTTTGCGCCGAGGTTAGGAATGAAACTTGGATTGATGGGTTGTTGAATGTTGTGAAAGTTTAAGGGATTGGCTTTCAGCTGACGGTCGGTATGTTGGGATTACAGTACAAATGCGTGGGGACGATGACTGCTCCAACAGTGCTTCCAGACTTCTTCGATGATCCTGACTGCTGCTGATGTTGCGGAGGTTTTATGGTGCAGTTGTCGTGAATTCACACTAACCTGCTGTTAGAGGTGAGTTGGGGTCTATCCTGTGTTCGCTGATAGTTCTGATGCGTATTTGGCGTGACTGTAAGGCCTGTGGCTCTGACGGTGTGCTTCGTGGTTGTCCTGCAGTGTAACCACTGGTGCCATCGACTGATGTGACCCTAGAGTGGCCCAGGACCGTGAGTGAAGATGGTCTGCGGCCGTGTCAACAGTTAGAGATCTGGTTCAACTTTGTGCAGCGGACCTGAACCAGGCGACGGCTTTGGAGACGCATGGTCTGCCTGGGTCTCGTGGGAGGATCCGTCACGCACAAACTCTAATTCCTAGCTCAGGAGTAGGTGTGTGAGTCGGAGTCCACGATCGGAATAACTTATTTTGTGATGATGGACGCCGTCGTATCGAGAGGACGGCGTCAACAGCTTCGCGTTTGTAAAAAAGGGTTACGTTAGACCGGATATACATACATATATATATATATTTTGACTAGGACGTGTAGTAATTACCTCTGCGGTTTAGAATGGCCCCTGCAGAGGTAGACCAACACAATTAGCACTAGAGGAAACGACTGGCAAACTGTTCCGGCATCCACGAAGGTGAGGTACTGGGCTGCATGACAACGACGTCCATGAGCAGAGTTCTGGAAAACGTGTAAAATTTTGACATATGTGAAGAGATTACAATCCTTCTTATAGTTCTGTCTGAGCTTTTTTGGTTACGTTTGGCTATCCGAATATCGTTGTATGTCCTCAATTTCTTTACATTGTGTAGAGAAATTGCAGTCTCTGTCCATGTCATGATGAGTTTCCGTCAGGTGAATATTTTTTGCTTTGTAAGTCTACCTTGGCTTGATTGTTGCTACTATTCACTTTCTTAAATCCTTGGTGTGAAATTGAAATTTTGTATAGAAACCAGTTGAGCTTGTTGAAGGATGATGTCAGACGCTCTGTCTGCTGAACTGCAGCCTTAACCACCCTGTAAATTGTCTTTTCATCTTCGAGCTGGCACCTTTGTAAAGAAATGTGGTTGGAAAGTGAAGAAGTCTATTGATTCCTACTCAGTAATACTACTGCACTGTGTCTGAGCTCAGAGGTAATGGCTGAGAACACTTCATCATTTTACCCTCTGCTGTGCAATTTCACCACCACAATTTTGACGCCATTTCTACCACTGTTATAGATGCCATTTTACCATGATTGTAGAGATAGTTGTCAAAGAGCCTGCGCCTCTGAAAACTCGTGTGAGGAGTTGTTGGTGCCCATCTTACATGGAAATAGTAGAGTCTGTCAACTTCCATGGCCGGTGCACCCATGCTCCAGATGCTATGCCACCTGCACTGAGCATGTTATTGCCTCGTCTGCCTTCTCCAGGCCCTGTGAGTAACAGCAGCAATGATCATGACGAGCCCCATCAAAGTTGTTTGAAAAGGCGGGGGAGGGGAGTGATATTTATTAAATCCACGCCTCCGCGCCTTTAACATACACGTACAACCAGGAGCCTCTTTCTAGTGGCAGTTAGAGATTCTCCAGCAATTAGCCCTATTGCCAATCAAGGTTACGGAAATTCTCATAATGATTGGGATTGTCAGCGGTTTTTGTTCTAGCTTTATTTTAATCTGGGTCACTGTAAGCACACGCCACCTCACCGGGCTGCCACTCGTCATTCTCTGGTTTTTGTCTAATCTAATCGTGTAACAAGCTGGCCAGGCTGCAAAAAAACCCGATCATGGATTCCCACCCCATCCAACAAAAGGTGAAATTCCTTATGAATAGGATCTGAAGGTGAGGTTTTTCGTATGGCATTCATTTTCTCGGTATTCTTTCAATGGTGGTGATTTATGACCACATGTTTACTGATCACCTATTTTGCAACATGGTGGAGTTGAATAATTTTCAACATGATGGCCCTCATGACTGAATGGCCCTGCTGTTACCCTAAGGTTCATCAAGGAGGATGTATCATTTCGATATGCATTGTACCTTTGTAGAACTCTACATGTGCCAAGAGCGTTGTTTTTACTGGATTTAGTATCACTATGGCGACGCTATTCTTTGCCGGGTTTTTCCGCAGGAATGTAGCAGCTGAGTCCTAGTTGCACCATTGCCATTCCAGTTTGAAATAGGCACTGTAAAATTGACGAGGCGATGCTGCTGCTGAGGAAATTAATGAGGGCCTTTGCTACAATGGTGGCACAATACGCTCGCCAATTGAGTGGACCCCTTCTTGTCCCTCATGTAAAATACAGCTCTCGCTTTGACTTGTCCTAGAATGGCACTTGGAAAGTGATCATTGATTCACTAATCATCTGTGCTTTGTTTGTTGCTATGTTTGGCATCGGGAATGACCAGTTTATCTGTAAAGCCCGTGGCTTTGGAAGCCGCCTTTCACAGGATTTAGTGTAAAAAGCCTTGCAAGTATAAATGAAAGCTGCAAACAGATTCCAACACAATGATATTGCATGGTCCTTTTAGTGGTGGATTGTTACTAATCCATAAGCTCAGCTTGTGTCCTTGGTCAAGCCACTGCCACAATTTCAATAAAATGTGACAAACTGTCACCAAGTCCACACTGGATAAAAAGGTCGTCTATGGATGGAAATAGTTCACCAAAGTGAATCAGATCTTGGGCTTGTACTTGTGCGCACTTCCATTTAATATGAAAGTTTTACTTTGACCAAGAAATGACTTTTTTTTTAGTTCCTGACAAATTTATCATGCCAAATATCATGCATATGTTGCGTAACCCTCAAAGGACTAAGTGTTCCTTTTAGGGACAAAACTTTTTTTTCACTTTGACTGTAATTATCTTTCGATCCATATGATCAAAATTCACATCGTCTCATATAAGTTTAACAGAAGATCCTATGGTTTTTTTCTTGTAATGTCCGTCTCAGTGATTTCTAATCAATGGGGTAGAGATTCCTCTAAAAATGCCTTGGTCTTTTCACGGTTACTTTTGTCTTTGCTTTACTAGAAACCAAGTTTCTTGGATTGAGTTTAAGGTAGAGGATACTATTCCCGTTAGTTTAAGCCATGCAACATACTTGGAATTGTGATCTTTACAGAAATAGAAACATCTACAATTTTAACTTTGAGTGAGAAGCTCAAATCCATTTTTTAGTTTGAAAAATGACTCATTATTAATTTCTACTCAATTATTGAAGTAAATCGTTGTATATCCTGCAACTGTTACGATAGGGATTTACAAGGATTTGTTCGATGATACTGACAATTAAATGGGCATCACTGGAGTAAATTCCTGTATACCCCATTTGCCTTGTACTCATCACATTCGACAATCACATGTTGTCATGTTGGAAATGTGTTTTATTTTACAACCAAGTACAAGGTAACTGAATTAGGAATTGAGGAATTAGATACAAATGCATTTGTATAAAACTAGAGCTATTTCTACACGGAAAAATTAATTCTCCACCTAAGTGAGGGCTGGATTTGACATTCACCTATCAAATGATTACTTGAAAAAAGGATTCTCATCTTGAAACATGTATTATTCACAAGTTATGAAGTAATTTAATATTCCTTTAATATTCAAACAATAATTTTCTTCCCCTTTCTAAAATCTTAAATATGTACAATGTCTTTTTATCTTCTTTTTTTCTATGACAAATTTGACCTCTCTTTTTGGACGCTTCACACCAAGATAAGAACTCATCGATCATCATGTCTATGGCATGCAGAGAATCCGTTATAGTACGCAAAAAATATAAGTAGGAAAATGTACAGATTGGAAGGCTTTTGTGCACGTTTTCCTTAAAGTTCAAAGGCCCAATCCAGAAGCCACGTCTTATGACTGAATATTTGATTTTCTTAAACCAGTTTTCTTATATAAAAAGAACAGTCAAGAGACTGTTTGTGGGTTTCAGATTGGAACCATGGTATGATGTGTACAGCACAAAGCTTTCAACCCACATTTGCAAAGTGTCTAATCCGCGATGGGTAACTGGTCATTGCGTTTACTTCGATGGAGACCCGAGGGAGCAAGAGCATTTATTTTCACTTCAAATCACTAATTAGAAGTTAGGGAACATCTCATCTGACCCATTGCCCTTTCAAAGCACAAGGACATCACAAATGAAGGGGGAACCAATCTGTCCTGGACCTGCATTGCATTCTCTCTCTCGCTCTGCAAACACGACTATTTCTTACGAGAAAAAGTTGAGTCAAAGAAAGAGGACATGAAGAACGCCCTGTGAAAGCATGTGGTGTGGCAGGCCAGAATGCCTTGACCATAACTGCCATAGCATCTGTCAAGCCAGATCACATGAAAGACACACTTTGCGAGCGGGAGGGATAAATCCAGTAGTAAACTCCCAGCTTGTCAGTCCCTTGGCTGCAATGAATGAGGGTCTATTGAATTGAAAGAGGTTCTTCATGAGCATTGTTTACATATTATTACAATGGGACCTTTCCTGTGATCGTTCTGCCACCTGCCAACTATGATCTGAGGTCAACAGTGAACCATTTGCATCTGGATTGATCTCATGTGCAAGAGGCATCCAGAGCAGCCATGATAAGATGGATGATAATTTGATGAGGTCTCGGGATTTGAATCCGGGGCTGCCTGATGGCTCTTCAGGTCTCTCCACAGTTCCCTTTTTTTTTTCTTTGCACGAGTCGTATGCTGGTGATATCTGTCATAGAATTGAATGACATGGTTCCACCTTTTTTTCTGTAAGGGCTTGGAAGTATTCTTGACGCAAAACAACCGGTGGGAGTAGCGTTGCCACACATTTGAACTGCAAGAAAGCACAAACAATGAGCATCAGATCCAGTCCAGCTCCAACCAAACAAACAAACAAACAAACAAACAAGGAGAATATATTTATATTATATGATTTTATTCACATGTTATATATTTAAAAAAATTGACTGAAAATTCAGTTAAAAAATTTGATGAAAAGAAAGAGAAAAATCGGGCAACCCAGGCAATGAACTCACCTTATGCTGGCTGTATTTTTCTCGAATAGCAGGAAGGTTGCAGCTCTTGGTGTTGAGCTGGAGCTCATGGATAGCTTTGACACAGCTCTCGAGGTCCGAAGGCTTGTACCCAGTGTAATGTTGCAAAGTGGCATCCCAGGGGCACACTGACGAGTCGAGGGTGAGCTTGGCCAAGTACACAGAAGAGGCCGCGACCATGGAGGGGAGGTATGGCAAAAAACCATACTCTTGCAGGGTGAGCTCCGCTAGAAAGTTACCCAGAAACTCAAGCACCAGGGTGGGCGCCTTGTACGACGCTTGGGCTGCTCGTAGGAACCGCCTCAAAAAGCTCTTCGTGGTGGGAGTCGTCAGCTCAAACTTCAATTCGTTCAAAACTCGCCTCTCCATTTCTAGCACCTCTTCCCGACAGTAGGTGTTGTTTGTGATGTAGCAAAACTCCTCCACTTGAGGAGCGCATATCTCTTCATATTTTCTGAAACACACACAACAAACATCAGTAAGACTCCTGGATGAGTGTACGTGAGTTACAAGAATCAGTAGCATGAGTAACTTACGCAGCAATGAGCATGCACGAAACGCCGAGGAGCTGGAGCCGTTGCCGCGTAACGACATTCGAAGAAAGAAACCGATCGATGTAAGAGACGGTCAAGTACAATGTGTCAGGAACCAACTTGTATTCCTCGGCAACCTGCACATGAAAATCAATCAATTTGCACATCAGGAACCGATCCCATGGAAACTGGAATTTACAACATTGGGGTCATAGTAATGGACATTGATCTCACCTCAACAAGCCAATCAATGAGAATTCCTCGCATCGTTGGGTTGATGTCGAGCTGCATTGAGTCCATGAAGCTGGGCGAAGGTCGTCGTTTAATCTCGGCCATACGTAAATGCTCATAGATGTCGGAAGCGTACGTGCTGCACATCTGAGGGTCGGAGTGATCAGTATCAATATCTTGATAGCTCAACCCGCTGGACCATCCCGATGTTTCGGAGGAGCTCTGTTGATCGCTGAACAGGTCACCTGCACCACAAGAAAAGACCATCAATCACGGGAAAGACGCGACGAAAAGGCACCACGATTCCGCAATGCCGATCAACAAGACAGATGGCTCTGTCGGTAGTGATACCTTGCTTCAACCGATCCTTGGCTTCTTGGGAAATGTAAAGGTTCTGTACAGTCCGTCTCTCCAGAGAAGCGATCACCTCGGCGCTGGTCCGCTCCAATCCGGCATCGTCGAAGCCGGTGTTGGGGCACGCATTTTCGTCTCCGGCGCGGGAGGCGGTGACCGGCGCGGGCTTCGACGCGACGGGGGGCTTGGCGGGGCGCGGAGGCGCTGCTGCTGCTGCACTCTGCTGATTCGAGATGTTGGAAAGCGCGGCGCGTTTCTGCACAGCCCGTTTCTTGGAGTGCAGCCCACCTGGACCCCTGGAGGACGTCTCCTCCATCGCCGATCGCTTCGCAGCTGCTCGCGTCTGCCTCACTTCTGCATCCGTTCCAGAACGTGGGCGCAAGCGTCTGGCACTCTCAACGGCTGCACCTGTCATTCTCGCGCCCCCAAACCCACTGGCTGCACTACAGCGCTTCCAAGAAGGAAAAAAACTACCCACTCCCGCACATAGTCGCTCCCAGTCACAACAGAATCCCCTCACTCCTCAATTCGCAAAAGAAACCCATCGCAAACAATCGCCCAATGCCACTTGTCACCCCAAACAAAAAAATCATGTACACACACACAACAAAGAAATCCACCTCCACCTCCCTCTCAAACCAATCCGAACGCAATCAAGAAGCACAACAAGAAATCCGCGACTCCCAGTCTGCGAGAAGGGAATGCGCCTGCAGAGCAATGAGAGAGGGGAATGTCGATTGGATGCAATTGGAGGGAATGAAGGGCTTAAGAGGGGTTCAGAGGAGGCTGCGGCAGGAATGGGGATGGATGGGAATGGAACTGGTTTTCCGTTGCTGCGATCACAGTGGCCGTTTCGGGGGTGGTTTCTGGGGAAAATCAAAATTTTGCGGGGGGAGGGAGGAGATGAGGAGGGAGTCAGGTCGGGCGAAGCGCTCTGAGTCGCCTCCTGGGTTGGCGTCCGCGCCGTGGTCGCGCTGCTGGCTGCCTGCGGATGCCGTTCTCGGCGTCACGACTCCCCCGCTCACCCTCGTTTAAATCCCTCACGCCCCGTGCTCGCCCAGCCTGGCTCCCCCCACCCGTTCCGCCTCCGAGGAATCTACCAATCTACATCTCAACGCCCAAGTAGATTCCGCCCCGAGAAATCTACCAATCCATATCTCCTTCCGCAAGTAGATTCCACCTCCGTGGAATCTACCAATCTATATCTCCTTACACAAGTAGATTTCGCCTCTGTTGATCTACGAACTCAGTTCTTGCCCCGGGGTAGATTTTGAGAGGTTGGTTGTGGTTTCTAGGTTGGACGGTTTTGGGTTTTGTGTGAAAGATTAGTAGCCTTGTTTGTGAGATTTTTAATTCTTTACACATGTTTTTCGCATGTCATAACATTAATTCGTTTTCACTTTGAGTATAGTTATCTTTCATTCCATACAATCAAATTATTTTTACCATGTCATCTTATGTAAGTTTAGAAGAAGATCCTATGGTTGCATTCTCTAAAGGTTCATCTTTATCAGTAGAGGAGTAATTCCTTGAAAGTGCCTTGGTTTTGCAGGGGTAAGGACTAAGCCGTTTTGGAGGAATCTCTACTCCACTGATTAAAAAAAACTACCCGGATGAAGTTTTTGAGAATGCAACCGTAGGATCTTCTTCTAAACTTGTATGAGATGATGTGGTAAGAAAATTGTGAATCTTGATTGTACGGAATGAAAGATAATTACAGTCGAAGTGGGAGAAAAAAAATTGCCGCCAGAGGGGACACCTGGTCATTAGGAGGGGGTGTTCACATGGAAAGAGGCTTTAATTAAATTATTGAATTTTTTTCATTTGAAATACAAGAGCAGGTAAATTGGTGGCAGGGTACACACATTAATCGTCTGGGCACTGCATCGCTTTCTACCGTATTGGATGCTACAATATCAACCCCTTTCTTTTTTCAAACTTTCCATTTTGAAACCTTTCTTCCTACATATTTTTTAAATCATTTTCAAATAGCCACACAAATCAAGCCTTGACTTTCCGGCTTATTATAAATATGCATCCGGGCTTGAGGCTCTGAGGCTTCCTGGTTCTGCTACTGCCCTCTCTTTTTGGCTTGGGGGCTATAGTTAGGGTACTAGGTCTATCTGTTTTTTCAAATGAAAATAGATAAATGAACATATGCAAATTTGTTTTTATTTATTTAGCACCAGGTCTATCTGGTTTTCCTTCCTTTTTCCCGGATTTTTGTCTTTTAAATTTCCTGACTTTGTTTCCTGCTTTCTTACTCTTTGGGGGGAGGATCTGGGCTTTGTTGGATTCTAAGAGTGGATTGAAAAGGTAGAAGATACCTGAAACCGAGGGTGTACCTTTAAACCGCTAATATGTGGGAATATAGCCTACATGATATTTTTTGGTTTGAGGTATGGGGCATGTATTGTGGAGCTACATTTCTGCTGTGAAATGAAGGGTGATAGTACATGTTAGCGGTTTCTTGGTTTGAGGTATTTTTATCTCAATCCTTAATCCTTTAACGCCTAAAGGCCCAAGAGTCCCCTTCCAAAACTATAAAAGTCCCCTTGGGAAACTTTTGGGCTTGTAGGAGTCAGCGCCTACATAGAACGTGAGAGCCTCGGAGAATCTACGAGCGTAATAGAATAGGGAGAACATTATGTAGACAATGGTTACATTTTAGCACAACACCATTTCACGGAAATCACTGTAGTTTGCATGCATGGATTGAAGATTAAAGAGACTCGTGAAAAAGCTAAGGATGAGCTCAAAATGAGTTCAGAGGATGTGAGAGACAATGGCCAATTGTGAAAGAATTAAAAGAGGAAAAGCACCAAAATCGACCCTACCACGGCCTCGTAGGCATTGAAGGGTTAAGAAGACCACAACTATGTCTATGGAAAAAAATCTCAAAATTAATGTTAAGACCGCTATTATAACACATTCACAAATAACAAATCTCATTCCACTTCTCATTGCAGGATCTTATTATTTCTCATTTAAACTTCTTTTTTATCCCGAGGATAGGAAGGTTATAGAATTTATTTTATGTTTATTGGCCAATTTGCTCCCTAATTTTACAAGGTCAACACTCTATTTATTTTTGAAAAAATGTTTATTTCACACAATGCATAGTTGCCATTGTTTGCCATCGCAAACTATATGATATATATGATACTTGTCACCAAAAAAAGGTTTGTTAAAGGTGCTTATCATATCCAAAAAATTGTGCAACAAGTAGGGGTAGAAAATTACAATTTTAAATTCTTATTTTTAATCTTAGTACTATGTGAAATATTATTAAAATGGTGAACATAATGATTATTATGTTTTCTTGAGGTAGAAAAAAAAAAAGGAAAAATCTCAAAATTTTGCGTCCATATGTGGAAGAATGAAAGTTTGTTTTGCATGGTGCTAGAGAATTTGACTCCACTTGGTGTGAAGTTTAGTACTACATGAAGGTTTTGTATGCCTAAATTTTCAAAGAAAGGTACGCTGGTTAGTTGTATATATAGTCTTAAAAAGAAAAATTAAGATACTTGAATTACATGCCCACCCTCCCACAAAACTGCCTTAGGTAGCATAACTTTTCCATAAAACGTCGGATTTAAAAGAATGTTATACTCCTACATAGATATTAGAAGTGCACACCTATAATAAAAACCTCGAGAAGATTTGTTAAAACTAAACACCACAAGAACTTGGGAGGGTTCTAAAAAAACCCATTCTTAAACACAAATGGCTTGACTTTCTTAAAACCGCTTGTTTTTCTTGAAACCTTGTTCTTGGCTTGAGATCCCTACCAAAAAAATAGTGTTTCATGGCCAACAAAAGTAATCCCCTCTCAACCAACCAAAATCCAAAATCAACACCTATA
This sequence comes from Bryoerythrophyllum caledonicum, assembly GCA_963971425.1. Lineage (NCBI taxonomy): Eukaryota > Viridiplantae > Streptophyta > Bryopsida > Pottiales > Pottiaceae > Bryoerythrophyllum > Bryoerythrophyllum caledonicum. Next base: position 28,107,091 of record OZ020518.1, read on the forward strand.
AAAGTGGGGTATATTCAACCCACGTCCATCCCATTACCACCCATTTAGCTGCAAATGGAGGTTTGTTATCAATGAAGACCACTTACTTTTGGTTGGTGCTTATGAAACGTACCTATTGATAGCCGCCTGCTAGGCAAGGCAACACACGTTGTAAATTTATAAGTATTTCAATATTACCAAAAAAAAATTGAGATCACTTGCATTGAAATTGTAATTCTATTCACTATCAATAAATAAATAAAATGTAATATTATTTGTTTTTTCCATGTATGCACATTGCTTAACGTGTCGGTCATAGGGAGTTTATCGTGTAATGTATGAAAGTATTCATAATAAACGTTGTAGGTGGCATATTTGCACAAAAAGAGGTGTCCATCCAATTTTTGGCTAGAAAGTGGAGCCAATTGGCATCTACCCCAAACCCTAAAAAAGTAACCATTGCTCTGCCGTAAGTGAATATATGGTACACTAAACACTATATATAGTGTGGGTGCATTAGTTCTGTGGGTGAAATATGATGTGGACCACATCAATTTTAGTTTTGGAACACAATTAATGTAGACACATTTCAACATGTGTCACGCGGTTCATTGCCACCTCACCGCCACTCACTACCAAATATCTTCCACCCTCCACTGCTTGCCGCCACCTCACTGCCGCTCACCACCGCCTCTCCATTATTCCACATTAAATTTGTGTCAACTATTTTATGAAGAACATAATTTAATGTGGATTGAGAATTGAGGTGGACAAATGTAATTTGCATTTATTGGAAATAGTGCAAGTATTTCAAAATAGTTTGATCGACAGTGTATACAATGTTTAGTGTAGGTTACATGTTTAGTATATAGGTTACATGTTTGGTATAAGGTAAGCCCTCCCATAACCAACCAAAACCCATAGCCAACGCCTATAAAATTGGGGCATATCCAACCATCTTCCGTCCCATTACCACCAACTAAGCTCCAAATGGAGGTTTGCTATTAGTCAAGACCCTTACTTTTGGCTGTTGGTTGTGGGGGGTACCTACTGCTGACCACCAACTAAACATGGCTACTCAGTTTGAAAATTCATAACTAATTCAATTTTCATTGGAAAAATATGAAATCACTTGGGTTGGAATTGTAATTCTATTGGCTATCACTGAAAAATAATTGTATGATTATCTCCTCTCTCCATATATGCTCATTCCTTAACTTGTCGGTTTTAGGGGGGCTTACCTTATAGGTTACATGTTTGGTATATAGGTTACATATTTGGTATGGTTAGCTCGGTTTGTGGTTTTGGGGTTTTGTGTTGACGTGGGATGGGAGTCTCACAGAGTGGCAGCATGCATGTTAACACTTTATGAAGGTGTGGATTTCTTGGTGTACTTAAGCACCTGAAAGATGCAGTAGCGCGAGTTCTTTTTGGCCACCTGAGAGCCGCCTGCAGCCAATGGCTTGCAATCTAAGCTTATTTGGGGTGCTCTGAAGTTTGGGTTGTGGACCGTATCACTGGAAAGTCAGATGGGAACTGACTCATTATCTCATGCGATTTTCTTACATGGATGATGGAGCAGACTGCTGTGCTCCTTTCTTTCGTATTTCACAATGGAGTTGTGTGTAAAGCCAGGCAATGTTGAGGCAGGACAACCCGAAACTCACCGGCGACCCAATACCGCTCCCTTCTACACCCTTCCTAGATTCCAGGAAGGAATGCTGTCTGTCTTCATAACAATACCACGTGATGTAATGACCGGCTACATTTCCTCCCTGAAATCTAGGAAGGGTAGAGAAGGGAGCGACGTTGGGTCGCCGGTCGGTTTTGGATTCTCCCACCTCACCGTGATGTTCGACCTCCTCTTTTCATGTTTGGTATACTCCTTGGTTGTCTCATTCCATCTTTCATGTAGTGGTACGAAGTCAACCTTAAATTCGTCTACATAGGTATCTAGGAAGGGCGTAGATTATGCAGCACAGCATCTAGGGATACTGTAGATTTTGCGTTGTCTGGTTGCTGATCTGAAGTGGGCCTTGAATGGCGTACCTTGGGAAGGAGTTAGAGGGATGGAAATCTTCTGGGTTTCCATATATCTAAGCTACAGTTCTGACAGCAGCAATATATAGAAAACATCAGGCACTCAGAGATGTAATGTGCTAGGTAACAAAAGAGCGTTTGGAGGGTACCAGTACATGCGACTGTCACACTGGTGAGGAGACCCCCGGGAAAGACCATTCAAAAGGCTTTTTTGAACAGGAGTGTGTGTACGTACCACCAACATTGATGGGTGGCAGCATTGCACTCAAGCCATGAGTACATTCTGCAAGTGAAACACAAGTTCTAGCCCTGCCTGACAAAAGGCTTGTGTTGACAACTACTCCCCCTAAAAAAAACGGGGGGCAGATTTCTAGGTTTGAGTGTTACTTTTGCTTGTTTCCTCTACTTCGTTTCACAGAGCCTCCGTCTGAGAGGGGCAGCGATCCCAAAATCAATCTTTGAAAATTGGCAGAAAATGCTATAACCTACACTATGAAGGAGTTTGTGAGCTATTCAAGGATACAATAAGTAAAGATACCTATGTGATACCCTATAATATATGTGATACCCATGGATATCATCTCAGAAGGTGGCAAAGTACTCATTATGTTGGTAAGTATCCTAGCTAAATTTCATTATTTTTTCCATTTTTCACGGTGTACTAGCAGTAGCCAAGTTTTTTCTTGTAGCTTTTCAACTAATTTTAGAGGCATCGCTAAAGAGAGGGCATGGAGGGTAAGGTATGCCAATCCATTGACACTCACTTTCTTGTTGTTGTCCACTTCCATAACAAATTTAAAAGTTATCTTTTCCCATGTGATCAATTATCCCTTGATGGACAATGGCCAAAGTGGTCCTCACATGTTGTAGATTTGATTAGCCTAATCTACGATACGTGAAGACCAGATTTGGCCATCGTCCTTATAGGGTAACAACATGTTCCATTGTTGCTATGCACCAGAGCATGTTTGAGATACACAAATGATATTGCATCTTACAATGTTGGAATTGTACTTAAATTTTGGATCTTGTGCATATTGCTGTTGATACCAAAACCCGAGATATAACAAATATTGCCATTTGTTGTTGAATACTTGGGGTGATAGAAGGGGGCATCATAGGGTATCATTGCAAATGATTTTCAAGAGGCATAGCATGTGAGCAAGTTCAGTCATTTATATTTCTTACCAATAATTTGCATGCATCCAAGAGGAACCATCAATTGCAAGTCATAAGCACTGAGCCCTGGAAGAGATGAAAGCTTTCGTTGTATAAGTGGGCATCATTTCCATGGGAAGGAGGAGGACAAGCACTACATTTTGAGCAACTTCAATCATTCATTTTTCCTACCAATACTTGACATGCATCAAGGAGCAACTTAATCAACTGCGAGTTCATGACACACGCCCTAAAAGTGTGGCAGAACTGTGGGAATGATGAGTCTCTTATTAATTCGGGGCAGATTTTGAAAATGGAATGAGTTCACCTCCGGCACTTCAAATTTGCGATACCGTACGCATGGCAAAATTCAAACAAACGAGGAGGGAGTGTGTGAATTTCAATTTGGACTGGGTGGTTGCTTAAATATAGTTGGAGCTGCCGCTACAATTGCACTTGCCCCCGTTTCATTTAATGAGTGCTTGAATTACTTGGATCTGCTGCTGGGCGTCCTAAGTCAGGTGCGTACATTTGTACTATGCTTTGCGGTTACAGAAATTAGGATTTATTTACTAGTTGTTTAAATAAAAGTTAAAGAAGAGTGCGTCACCTGTGGATAATCAGTTCTTATAATAGAGTACATGATAAAGTCATGTAAAAAATTCTCATGTCTTGACATTTGTGAATGGGAGGGTACAAATAGTATACAATCCACCATATTTGATGTGATCATCTTAGTAATAATGGTCCTGTAAAGGTGCTTAGTGGGCTTCACCAATAATTTACATTATGTGTTGGTTTTGGCGGACATGGTGATAAGGTACCTGTACTTGGCAAACAAACAATTTCATTCCCAATGGACCCTGAACTATGGCTAAGTTCATCCCTCAGAAATAGTAAAGTAAAGATAAGTGTAATCAATCATGTGTGAAAAAAAGCTAGACACTAGAAGACATGGGTAGTTTTTTTTAATTCAAAGGGTCAATTATATATATTCTTATTATATATATTCATAAGGTGGAGGATACTATTTCCACAAGGGTCCTATTCTCATCGCTTACAAATGCATTTATGTTGTCTAACAACTTAGTTCCTCATCCAATTACTTTGTCTTTCATTGTGAATTGAAATATTATCAACATACTGGCAAGTGATTGGTGGATGATATAATTACAAGGACATGGTACTCTACTAACAATTACAGGGGTACACAATGATTTACTTCAATTATTTATAAGAAATACACAATAAGTCATTTTCCAAATTGGAAAATGGATTTGTCTTTTCCATTCAAAAGTTCAATGTGGGGAGATCATTAAGACACCGCAACCTTGGTGTAGTGGTTTGGATCATTGCACACCGGTGAGGTGGTTGTGAGTTCAAATCCCCACGCCAACGTCATGCCTACCACCATAGTCCATCCAACTATGATGGGGGGTCTTAAGACCTTGTTGTATGGGTATCCAAAAAGCCCTTGGGGGAATGACATGTCGGTTGTTTCTAAGGCACATAGTGTAGGGAAGCACTAAGTGTAGAAAAGTGTCTACTCTCGAAAGGGGGAAGTAGTTTTATTTCACTAACCTATGTCCCGTTTAGTGAAGAGAATGAACAAAAACTATATTCACGCTGGTCTCCTGGGGGGGGGGGCATGAGTTATTCACGCCGGTCTCCTTTGGGGACATGAGTTCTTCTTCAGTAGAGATCATTATTACAAGTATGTTGCATGGCCTAAACTAGTACATAGTGTCTACCCTCAAGAGGAGTTGTTCCATACTACTAACTCATGTCCGGTAGACATGGACTTTGTGGTGGAACACACAAACACTTTTTCCACGCCGGCCCCGGAGTTCTTCTTCTTCTTCATGGCCTGAACAAAGATAGGACAACCAAAAACCAACGAGTGACCCGATATTGCTCACTTTCTATACCTTTCCTATATTTAGAGAGGAAATGAAGCTCGTGATTACATCGTTCATTGGTCAATGCGTAAGCCTTGTGAGGACAACCTACATTTCCTACCTCGAATCCAGGAAGGGTGTAGAAGTGAACGGCATTGGCACACAATTGGGTATAGGTTGTCCTACCTTGACCGGAATAGTGTCTTCTAACTTATGTTGATCTAAGTGCTCTAGAATCGGTCTGAGAGAGGCTTTCTATTAAATTTGTTTGTTTGTTTGTTTGTTTGTTTGTTTGTTTCCTTTTTCAGTATTTTTCTTTTCACAAATGGAAACAAGTCCTCATTGCAAGAAAGAGTAACAGCAAGAGGCTTTTCAACCACTCCATCAGAGAGAGCAATTTCTGATGACCTAACGTCAACACTGAATCTGTGGATGAGCTGACTCTTGAATAGAAATGGCAGACGTTCCTTGGTAAGTGCCAAAGTTTTGTCGGGCTGCCAAACTCGGGGCCTATGTTGTGCAAAGAAATCTTTCTTCTGGAGTGCCTATCTTACGTTCCCTGTGTTCCGTTGACAGAGCTAGCTTCATTTTCTACCTTCTTTGAATTGCTTGGACTATTTTGCTGCAAGCGGTGCTGCCACCGTTTCAAAGTTCAAACATCTGGAGCCATTGCCAAAGACTTACAATTTCGAAATTTGAAGCAGGCATGTGGGTGTTGCCACCAAAATGGTTGTTTTCCGTTTCTTTTTTAATTCATATCAATGGTGCAACATTCTAAAGTGTTCCTACTTCCCCATGCATAACTTTTGTAATTACAATAGACAACGAAGAGTGCATATTCCGTGGCATTGAAAGATCCAAGACAAGTGCAAATAACTTGGCAGAAAAATATGTTTAAATTATGGATGCTCAAATGTGTGTTTGACCCATGACACAAAATCAAAGCCCATGCCAATATCCCCAATATCACCAGTAACAAACAAAGCTGACAAACTAGAAGAGACAAAGCACACTGAATCACAACACATATGAATATGCCATTATTCATACCCATATGAATATGCCATTATTCATACCCATATGAATATGCCATTATTCATACCCATATGAATATGCCATTATTCATACCCATATGAATATGCCATTATTCATACCCATATGAATATGCCATTATTCATACCCATATGAATATGCCAATGCCATGCCTTATTACTTCCAAAAAACAAAGTGGTGGCACTCTACACAAAATATACTATACAAAAATCCCATCAAATTCATTGTAAAACACCTTTCAGAATACAACATGAGTAATATTGGCAAAACAGTTTTTAAAAAGAATTTTGAAACATAGAAAAATGGACAAGTTATGAGGACATAGACAAAATACATTCTTTAAATTTCTGGAACAACTCTGCAATTGATGTATCACAAAGATATGTCTAGTAAAATATCATAATGGAGATATATATGGGACAATACCATACATGATACCATATATGATCAAATTCCATATTGGACAAAATATGCCCCTAAGAGGTAGTTCACACTACGGCCGTTGGCTGAGAGGACAAAGAATTTCAGCCATATGATTGGTCGAGAGTCAAAGTTTGTGGGTTGGGCCTTCACACTGAAAGCCAACGGCCAAAGGCCATCACACTCCAAAATGCCTACATGGCAACACTTTTTGAGGGTTTTGATGCCAAGTGCTTGGCCGGTGAGTGAGAGTTTGTCCGAGACAATAACATATTTCATAACCATGAACATAGAAAGTAGAACAAGAATGTGTTCTCTTCTAGGATCCATGGCTAAATACGATGAGAGAAGAAAATTTCAGAAAATGGAGTGGTATGTGAGGTAAAAGATGGATTAGAGTCTTCCAAATGGTATGGGTAACGGCTAATGGACTTCTCTTTTGGGGCTTCACACTATGAGCGGCCAAGACTACAAGTTGTATATCTTATTCCACTCCTACATTGTCCTCTTGGCTGATTTTAGATGGAGTTTGGCCTTTGTCCTCTTGGCTCGACCGCCGTAGTGTGAACCGCCCCTAAATATCTCTTATTTGGAAATGAAAGACACCCAATTATTGCATGCCCCATATGTAACTCTACCAAACTTGTCACATGGCTTCATGGACTCTTAAAATGTAGAAAACACCACATTTATGCTTTAGCTAGTGTACTGGGAGTTTGTCTCTAATGAGACAACATATAATGTTTTGATAGATCACTAAAACTACAAAAATATGGAAAATCTTGTCCTTTTCTGAAGGAAGGCCTGACGTAAAGTTGACGTTAACCACAAAAACATAAATCATCACAAACCAAATTCCAAACAAAAGAGGGATTCAAATCTCTCATGCATTGCAAAATGGAGTCATTGGTAAATGCAATTGGATAAAAATGCAATCATGTAAGCGCTTCATTGTAAACAACATTGCGCATTATTTTGTCCTCTATTTGTGCTAATCCTTCCAAGAGCACCGAAACATTTTTGGAAGCCGTCGTAGGTGAAAATGCAACATACAATTGTCCATGAGAAAACGGCCCTTGCTCTTGTAGATGCCAACCTTGGAAAGCGTTTGTCCTTGTGGACTGTTGATAGTCATGACATACGCGATGCGGATTGAAAATCACTTGTGGCAAATTGAGAAAAGAAAGTCTGAAGCTTTGAGTAACCAAAAGAATTTGTGGTATGAATGCGACATACCCTAGCATCATCAATGTACCAACATGAAGTGTAAGCTCATGCAATGGCCACCAGTTGTCTTCCAGCGCATTTAAGAACTTGAATGTGATCACATTGACGCCATTTGCATTGTCTACTTTGTTAATGCTTATGAAAAGTTGACTTTCTCAGGCACTATGTCAAACACAACAATGTCGATTTTGCCACGTTTTCGTTGCGTGCCGCAAAAATAGCGCGGCTACTATAGAGTCGCTTACTAGGCCAGTCGCAATTTTGAGGCAAATAGCATTGATTAGGTTGTTCATCAGTTGTTGAGGCAATAGCATATTAGGTCGATAGCGGATATAATCTCTCTAAAAAAACATACAGCTTGCCTTCTCCAAGTGCCAAAAAGCCAATTTGCAAACGTATGGCTCCTCAAATTTGCAAGCGTTGTAGAGAAAGCAGTAGCACGCATATTTTGACGTAAGTCACACACTTCAAAATGGCCCCACATACGAGACTCCTTGATTGATGCTACGACAATGTCTAGCCGCAAGCCCTTCAAACAACAAACAAAATCCAAAGAGAATTCATAAAACAAATTTATTAAGTGAATTCAGCAACTACATACGTAGTGATTTATTCTTTGTAGGCGGATGATTTTTGTTAACGGGAGGTGCTAATACTGACAGACCATGTGGGTTAGACGATGAGATGATTATGTGGGGACAACCACTTGTCAATAGGGCACTTATTAGCTTCAGGGGGGAGATGGATAATGGAGTATATCCCTTTCCACGCTTACTATGTGCAGTAATTTAGCCCATCGTTGCCATCTTTCTTTAGTACCACTCTATATTTGGTCCCACTTACATACCATTTCTGCGCATTTATTTTTTCTCACCTCCAAATGAAAGCTTGCTAGTATGTCATGTAAACGAAAATCGCTAAACACAACAAATCGAGAATCACAATTAACATCAAAACAACAAAAAACATAGCCAAATACAACCGCTCAACACACCCTCAAAGAGAATGTAGTGTATCACTGCAATAGTCAAACGTATTGCACTGTACTAGAGAAGAATCAACGAGTGCGAGCCGAAATAGATAATGCGGAGGCTATACTAAGATAAAACATTACTTACAAGCAAGGAACTCACTAATCACTCTCTAAACGCATACACAAAGCTTGACTTAACAAAGACGTCAAGTCAAGCGCGTATGCGCTGCAATACGCACACGCACAAAACCGTAATGGATGAAATACATCCGTTCAACGGATGTGGTTTGGCGGACATACGTCATTAACAAATGTAGATTCGAACTTAACAATCTACGCTAACACTATGCAATGTGGTGCAATACTTGACCCTATATCCCATGACAGCCTGCACCTCCCAATTTGACTTTGAAGGCTAATAACTTTCATATTATACATCCAAGTTAAAAACATATATATTCCACAAAGAGACAATGTCTTGGGCTGAGCAATCAAATCAACCACTATTCTTTTTGAAGCTTGATTTCTCAAAGGCACACGACATGGTAGACTGGGGGTGTATGTTCAAGATCTTCGAAGCCTTCGGCTTCCCCACGCAGTTCGTCACAATGGTCAAGATCCTCTTTGAAGACGCTACCTCTGCAGTTAAGGTGAATGGCAGTCCAATGTTCAGCATTTAAGATTGAAGGGGGAGTGTGACAAGGCTGCCCCCTCGCACCATATCTTTTCATTATTATAGTAGAAGCACTTAACACTATGGTGAAAAGCGAGGCACGTAGAGGTCGCGTGGTAGGCATCAAACTTCCAGGCGCAGATAGGCAACATATCCTTGCACAATATGCTGACGATACCTCATTCACATTACTAGAGAAGAAGGAACCTGTGAAGCATTTGATCTACACACTTAATGTCTTTTGCCTGGCCATTGGATTAGTTATCAACTGGACCAAATCATGCAGATACTGGCAGGATTTGGGGGGTCCTGGCAGGCCGCCGTGGACAGATCAACTGAACATTATTTGGGCAGAACTTGACAGTGTTAGTAAGTTACTTGGAGTCCCATTTGGCATGACACTTTCCACAGGTTCAGTGGACAACTTCCTATACGAACGCATCTCCAAGAAACTAGCCTACTGGAGCTCCACAAAACTCAACCCCACCGAGAGAAGTGTGATCGTCAATAGTGTACTCGTGTCCGCTCTTTTATTTTTCCTGTCAATATGGGGAAGCACAAAAAAGGGCATCACCAGGGTTAAAGGTTTAATCATGAACTATCTAGCCTCTGGCTCGATGAGGCATTTCCGCACCCGTGTAAGTTGGATCCAATGCTGCCAACCTAAAGCACATGGTGGGCTGATTCTTACCAATATTGGAGACGCAACGATGACACTTTTGACAAAATCGATACTGAAAGCCATGGAACCGGGGGAATCTAACCTTCATATCCTCCTCAGATTTTGACTTGCTTCATGTCAACCTTTCGCCAATGGCAGGTGGGAAGCTAGCCTTGAATATTTCACTTTGCCAAAACATCAGGCTAAAAGAGGCTCTATTGTCTAGAATCGTGTGACATCAGCATGGAAATTTATCTTCTCTATGCTAAAATACAGTCCTCCTTCCACTATTGAAGATCTGATGAGATGCAATTTTTGGTTCTGCCCCACGGCCCAAGCCATTGGTCCACGGTTCTTGCGCTTGAGGGCTCTGGTGTTACATAAACAAGGGCTTTGTCAGTACAAAGATATCTGGTGCGGTGACTGCTTCCTCACCTTTGAGGAAATGCATGGCACTCACGCTCTTCTGGAGTCAGAAAAAGGTGCATGGCTTGCCCTCACCCTGAGGCTTTATAGAATGTGGAATAGACTTCTTCTCACAAATCCCCGTCAAACGTCCTCTAATGAATGGATTGGTATCTTTGATGCCGAAGAGGCCCTGCTGCTGGTTATTGTGTTGCAAGTTGGAGAACATTACCAATCTGATCAGGGGTGGCATCGCTCGGAGATCCCCTCTAGAAGGGACGCCTTCTTGGTCAAACCGACATCACACTGCCTGCAGAGCATCAATTGGACAGAACGACTTATGGTAGCAACAAGCCCTACAAGCTGGAGCTTCTGCGCGGATGATTGGATCTCCACACATTTGGCCATGCATCGCCGGGTTAGAGTTGTCAAGGTGACTAGAAGTCCCTAAAAAACCGTCATGCACTTATTTTATGGTAGGAGCGATATGTTGAACTCGAACCCAGAGCGTTTTAAATGGGATGGAGAGATCTCGTTTATGGAGTTTTCGGCAAAACTTGGTCGCAATCTCTTATCACATCGGCATCAAGTTCCCTCGGTTGTCGTTAACAAGTGGGACGGGATCCTCTCTTCCTCCTATAAGTTGAAATGGCTTAATATCTAAGACACAGACATGGCCCAAAAGGAAGTTGGCCTCATGTGGGCCATCTAGCATAAGGCCATGGTGGTGAACGTGTGGAGAGGGAGAGTGTAGTCTTCTCTTGACCAAAGTTGCCCTATCTGTGAACGTGGGACACCAGAAACCATTATGCATAGATTTTGGGAGTGCAACTCCGCTCAAGAGGCCAAGTCGTGGTGTGTTGACTTGGCACCTCAGTTACTCCCCCGCCGTCCTGATAAACACCCGTCCCGCAAAAGAAATGAGAGGCTCAAGGCGAAGAAATGCATGCAGTGGCATCGGCGGCATGGAGTCCCTAGGTCTGTCCCTGGCCAACAGAGGAACTTGATGCACAAAGAGCCCCCGTCTCCGCATCTTTCACAGTCGGAAAGCGATAGCGAGAGCGGGGATGGTAATGATCTCGGTGGGATTATGCAGGCCCATGGCATCAATCTGACCTGGAAACACGGCATCTTTGGCCACCGCATTCCGAGGCGTTTTGCTCCCACCGGTAATATCTGGCTTCTGTTGAGAGGAGCTATTCTATGGCAGCTCTGGAGTGAGAGGAACAGTATTTCCTTCAACGACTCCAAGTGGTCTAAGCAGAAACTTAGATCTAAACTTTGGCTTGGTATCCTGGACTACGGTCGTGTGGCGTGGTCCAAGACTCAAACGCGGTATCGCCGAAGTCCCGGGAAGAGTGCAAAATTCATTGAGCGGTTTAAAGATCTTTGGTGCTACAACGATGTTCTGGCCTCGTGGATTGACGAGAAACCGCACTGGCATTTGCACCACATTTCTCGTAGGACTAACTCTAGGTCTAACCCCCCTATCAACACCTAACACTGGCCCGACGTTTAGCCCGGCCTTGCCGATCCAGGTGGGGTTTGCCCTTTTTCTTTGATGTTCTCCTTCTTCTCTTTGCAACAAAGGTTCTCTTTGCTTGTGTAAATATTCTATATATATATATATATATATATATATATATATATATATATATCTGCAATTCATATTTAGAATCCTTGAAATTTTGTACAAAGGCAAAAAATACGTGAGAGTAAATTTTTATTCTCATCGGACTTATAGAAAAAAAATTATGCCATCTTAAAGAAGAAATTGCTGAGTGCGGGTACACATAGCAACTCCAAAAACTTTTGCCAGGACACTCTAGTAGATTTGATATTTTCAATACTAGAAAGTAATATTATATCCTTTCATATTGCCAAAAAACATTTCCTGCCTTTAGTGAAGAAATGCATTTATTTCCAAGTCAAAGATTTTCACACATTGCCACACATTGTGGGGCAAGGAACCAACTTTCTTTTTCTTTTTCCACATTAAACTTTGAGGTCTTCATATTTTCACCTTTTATTTATTTTTGTTACAAGACATGGTGTAAACCTTCTTATTGACCTTTTGGATTGTTATTCTAGAATAGGTTTTGTTCCCAACAAATTAAAACGTGAATTGGCACTTTTGAACCTCCATTCCTTGCACAATTGTTTTGAATATGCCACACCCCTTCTCTACCTCTAAAAATTGGTGTGCAAGGATTTAATACCATGATCAACACAATGATATAAAATTTAGACCTTGTGTAGTGCAAAACTCTAACACCAAGTGAAGTCAAAGTCTGCTGCTCCACTCGACCCAGGGATGAAAATGAACCATTGTTTGTACTTCAAACACTAAGGTAAGCCCCCCTAAAACCAACAAGTTATGTATTGTGCATATATGGAGAGAGGAGATAATCATACTATTATTTTTCAGTGATAGCCAATAGAATTACAATTCCAACCAAGTGATTTCATATTTTTTCCAATGAAAATTGAATTAGTTATGAATTTTCAAACTGTGCAGCCCATGTTTAGTGGGTGGCTAGCAGTAGGTACCCTCCATAACCAACGATCAAAAGTAAGAGTCTTGACTAATAGCAAACCTCCATTTGGAGCTGAGTTGGTGGTAATGGGATGGAAGAGGGATGGATATACCCCAATTTTACAGGCGTTGGCTATGGGTTTTTGTTGGTTATGGGGAGGCTTACCTTATAATCTTTCAATCTGTGCATTCAAAGTTGATGAAATTTTGTGAGTATCTTATTTATTAAGTGTCAAATGACATCCTATGGTAAAAATCTAGAAGGATGATTTTTTGTTTCCTTCCTTACACATTGCACTAGAATAAACAATTTTGAAGTGTTTTAGTGTCAAGGAAATTTAGGGGTCAAATAGGGATTCTGTTTCATGCTTTTTCTTTTAATATTTTTATTTTAACTTTTAAAGATTGATTTTATACTTTTGCAGTATCATATAATAGTAAAGTAAAAGTAATACCATATATTTGCCCCATGCCCATCAGGGACAACGTAGGTTCTACCACTCCAAACATCAAATCCAGTCTAGATTCATAATTGATGTGGATCACCCATACAAATTTGCATCATAGCACATGCATGTCAAAAACTGATTGGCTATCCGTTTTCAAGGAAGTGTATTCCAGTCGCCGATCGGATGCAAAATTTTCAATTAGTGTAGAAAATCAAACTACTCTTGTCCACACTATATGCATTGTTTAGTGTAGTTGAAACATAAGGTAAGCCCCCCATAACCAACAAAAACCCATAGCCAACGCCTATAAAATTGGGGTATATCCATCCCTCTTCCATCCCATTACCACCAACTGAGCTCCAAATAGAGGTTTACTATTAGTCAAGACCCTTACTTTTGATCGTTGATTATGGGGGGTACCTACTCCTGGCCACCCACTAAAACATGGCTGCACAGTTTGGAAATTCATAACTAATTCAGTTTTCATCGAAAAAATATGAAATCACTTGGGTCGGAATTGCAATTCTATCAGCTATCACTGAAAAAACAATAGTATAATTATCTCCTCTCTCCATATACGCACATTCCTTAACTTGTCGGTTTTAGGGGGGCTTACCATAGTGAAAAGTTGTGTCCCCAAAAATTAAAGTTTCCACGTGCACATGAAAAAAGGCAACATCAACAGCTCGCCTTGAAGTTCGCGTCGAAGCAAAAACATATCAACTTTCCACAACAGTGGCTCGAATTTCCGATGTAAATCTCGACACAATTCGGTGAATGAGATAGCACATTTGCCGATGCGAAAACATTTGCCGAGATACAATAGAGATGAGTTGTAGTGCGAGGATGATGTGTAGAGGTCATAAAATACAAATGTTTTGTATGTAGAGAAGTTTGTATGAATGGACAGAGGAGCTGTGGGAATTTCTCTGCTTGCCAGAGAAGCTGATCTGTGCGAAATGAGAGAGAGGAATTGACAATTGTTTGAGCCAGACAAGTTCAAAAGTTGGGGCCGTTATCATCTCTGTTGGATGGATTGGAGCTCCGCCCGACCGCGCGTGTGTGCGCGCGGCGTGCGAGCAATTAGTTTGCAGCAGATCAGCTTGCACGTCAAGCTCGGGAGGCCGGCAACGTCTGACCGCGCGACGTCGTCGTACCAGAGAGTGGCAGCAGCCCACCTCAGGCGAGCTGAGAGCCAGTACTACGTCAATCTCATGGCAGCGAGATCCGGGCCACCACAGCTTCTGATTCGAAATCCTCAGGCGCAACGGCATCGCAACCACTCTGTGAATTCAAAAGAGCGCTTGCAGGTTGCGGGGTATCCCACGTATCCCTCCTCGCCCTAATTAACCCGCATGCTAATTGGGTCTGGTCGGTTCCTCGAACCGCGCTGCGGAAAGCGAGGCTTTTTTTTGGCTGGTGAAGCGAATGTTGGCGACGAGCCCTGCCAGTGCGCTTTCGCGGTTTGAATTTGCTACGGGCCTGCGCTGGCACGCATCAGAGGGACATGAGAGGCTTCTATTCCTGGCGCGTAGGGTAGTAGAGCTGGGACATCGAAAGCACGTGGGGGCCCCGACGAGGACGCCACGGAATATGCCGTGGAGAATAAGGAAATTGGTTTATCTGCTTTTTCTGGCGGTGCCGTCTGGGATCGGGTATTGGGTCATCACGCGGATGGGTTAGCGCATGATGCGGGTTGCGTACAAGTTGGGGCGCGTCACGTCGGCGTCCGAGAGCTGCAGGAGGAGCTTAGCTGCAGAAGGAGGAGCTTGGAATTGGGTTTCCTGATTGAGTGCGGAGGAGTTGGGGAATGAGGTGGAGCTATGGGGCGGTCGTTTAAGGTTGTGATTCTAGGAGGCGGCACGGCGGGGGGTTACGCGGCGTCGGAATTCGTGAAGCACGGCTTGACGCCCGGAGATTTGTGCATTATCTCGCATGAATCGGTACTGTGCGAATTCGTTTTTTCGTTGGGTTGGTTGTGATTCGGGAGAATTTCGCATGTTTTGTAGCTGCTTTGTTGAACCTGCTTGTGAGGCACATCGCCAGAATTGGTGCTCTCCGAATTGCGAAACCCAGCCTTTGTTTCTTGTTTTTATCGCGTTGGTTGTAAGTTGGGAAAATGTTGCATGTTTGTTTGCATCTCACAAGAATTTATTACTTTGCGAAATCTCCCTCCTTTTCTTGTTTTGTTGGTTGAGATTCGGGAGAGTTTTGCATGTTTTGTAGCTGAATTTTACAGAACCTGAGATGTCTCCGCAGGTTGCACCATACGAGCGCCCTGCTTTGAGTAAGGGCTATTTGTTATACAAGGGTAATTCCCTCCCTTGATCTTTCACTTGTAATTCACGTAACATTCTGGAGTCATGATCTGAAACAAGAATTGGGTGATGGGGTGTGAAGCAGAGCCGGCGCGGTTACCTGCTTTTCATACATGTGTGGGGGTTGGCGAGGAGTCGCATTCTTCCAAATGGTTCCAGGAAAATGGTGAGCCCCCAGAAACTAATTGCAGCGAGCGCTTCTGTTGAAGTTTTTAGTGAACTAATTAGGTCATGTGCCTGCAGGCATCGAGCTGGTCCTGGGAACTCGTGTGACGGAAGCAAATGTGCGCGACAGGACGCTCATCACGGCCGCGGGTGAAACCATCTCCTACAGCACGCTGATCGTCGCCACAGGCGCTCGGGTACGTCTCTCACCTTTTACCCTGATTGTCATTTTTTTTCCTGTAGTTCGCAGGATTCTTTACAGGATTCTTCGCATGATCCTGGACTAAGGTTTGGGGAGCAGGTTTTGAAGCTGGATGAGTTTGGGGTCACGGGAGCAGATGCGAAGAACGTTTGCTACCTCCGCGACATCCAGGACGCGACCTATCTTGTGGACGTGATGTCGGAGTGCCGCGAGAAGGGCGGCAAAGCGGTTGTCATCGGCGGTGGCTACATCGGCATGGAATGTGCTGCAGCTCTTCATGGCAACCGCATCCCTGTCACCATGGTGTTCCCAGAAGAATTTTGCAGTAAGACAGTCTCACTTCTCACTTCACCACTGGTATATCAATCTTTAGATTCTGACTCTCCTTTGTGTGATGTTTTCAGTGCCTCGCTTGTTTACTCCAGAAATTGCAAGATTCTACGAAGACTACTACACGAAGAAGGGCATACAATTCAGAAAAGGAAATGCTCTTTCATCGTTTGAGTGTGACGATTCCGGCAAGGTACCTCTAACTTATAAGCGTACCGTTAACCATTTCACGTCCCCTTCCTCCGTCGCTCTGTGTATGTCAATCGCTCAAACTATCATTACGTGTTCTTGAGATTCGGAAATGACTTCTAAACATCTATGCATGTGTGATATGTATCACCTGAATGGGTACAAGATCTTTCAAAATTGTGCGAACTGTCACAATTTTTTCTGGTAACTTTATGATGTCTTCCAGTCTTTGGTAGGGATCGTTGACAGTAACCCTGATGCGGAGTTTGTATGGTTTGTCAGGTGACTGCAGTCATATTGAAAGACGGGAGCCGAATCGAAGCGGATATTGTGGTGGTGGGCATTGGCATCCGGCCGAATGTGGAGCTCTTTGAGGGTCAGCTAACGCTGGAGAAAGACGGGATCAAAGTGAACGGCAAGATGCAGAGCGTGAGCAATGCCTCGGTGTACGCAGTGGGCGACGTCGCGGCCTTCCCCGTGCCCATGTACAACGACGTGCGGAGGCTGGAGCATGTCGACCACGCGCGGAAGTCCGCAGCACACGCAGCGCAAGCCATCCTGAGAGGGAACAAAGTCAGCGATTACGACTACCTCCCGTACTTCTACTCCCGCATCTTCACCTTGTCGTGGCAGTTCTACGGCGACAACGTGGGTGACTGCCACCTCTTCGGAGACACCTTCACAAACAAGTTCGGCGCGTATTGGGTGCACCACGGGCGCCTTGTGGGCGCGTTTCTGGAGGGCGGCTCCAAGGCGGAGTACGCTGCTCTGGCGAAGGCGGCCAGAGAGCGACCGCTTGTCAAGGACGTCGGCCTGCTGCAGCGACAGGGCCTGGAGTTTGCCATGTCGGTAGCAGAGCCTCCTCTTCCACCGATGTCGCTCATGAGCTCGGTGGAGAGCGATGTGCTGCTGTCGCATCCTTCCAAGTGGGCTGTGCAGGCAGGCGGCGGCGTTGTGCTTGGACTGGCTGTTGTTGGCGTCATCTACTGGTTTGGCACCAGGAGATCCAGGAGGAAACTGTGAGCTTCCCCTTTTCTTCCTTTCACTTATTTGATCCAAATTGTATCATACTTCACATTCTCTTGGATTATGCATCTGAAATTTCTTACTCTCACTGAAATTGTTGTACTACAGCACACTGTTTGTAGTGAACGTTTACGAAGGTTGTCTTTTCATTTTCGGAGATATCAAGTCCATAGGTCTGTCTACCTCACATTCTCTTGGATTATGCATCTGGAATTTCATACTCTCACTGAAATTGTTGTACTACAGTGCACTGTTTGTAGTGAACGTTTACGAAGGTTGTCTTTTCATTTTCGGAGATATCAAGTCCATAGGTCTGTCTACCTCGTGTGTGTCTACCTCACATTCTCTTGGATTATGCATATGGAATTTCATACTCTCACTGAAATTGTTGTACTACAGCGCACTGTTTGTAGTGAACGTTTACGAAGGTTTTCATTTTCGGAGATATCAAGTCCATAGGTCTGTCTACCTCGTGTGTGTCTACCTCGGTGTTTGCTTTGGCTGGTTTTGGCTTGTTTGCAACCTTTCATGTGCCTTGTCCTTGACCTCTGCTTTGATGTCGTAGAGTCAGTCACATGTAGGAGGCATTTGGGTTCATCATCATGTACTGGATAGAGGTCCACATCCGCAGAGTTTTCTCATGTGTTCAATAAAGAGCAGCCATGTGAAAGCCAGTGTCATTGTGGTCGGTCTACAACTCCCGTGCCAACAAGCCCTTGGATGTTGTCACCTTAGAAAATGATGGACTTCCTCGTGTATTGTGTCATGTTCACCTACTATGTTCCTTTTATCGTTGGATTATGGAGGATGTACGTGCACAATGATGGATGTGCCCACCTTTGGAGCAATGTCCAGCTCATAATGTGTAGCAAGTCAAACTTTATTGGAGGACGTCGTTGGAAATGATATTGTTGCTCAGGTGGCAGCATCAGCGATTCTATTCACACAACATGCAAGAATCTCTCTTTTGGAGTTCTAGTCCTCGCACCTAGTCCTTGAACGTTTTTAGTGAAAATGGAAGTTTTCACATCAAATTTTGTTTTCCCAAGAATAGAAAGAATGGTTAAATTTCTTACGAATCCACGTATGGCTTGCAAGAAAATAACTATTTATTAAAAATGGATGGATGAAAGTGATGCTTGTTGATAAAAAAATTAAGCATAAAATTTTTATATGTGATTCAATTTGTAGAGGTGATATTGTACAATCATCTATCCAAATATACTTATTGAGGTGATGGTTGATATAACTCTTGGTTCCCCAAAATATTGGAGAAGAAATGGATTGGCTCATGAAGATTTTGGGCCAATATGGTACGGAACCCCAGGAATATTATCATTTAAACCATGAATGGGGTAATTGTTGTTTTATTTAGTGAAAATCAATAGAGAAGGCTCCATGATGGATTTACGGCCTTGTGAAATGCAAACAACTATGGTCATTGAATCCCTCCTCCTCCAACAACAACATGGGCATATTTGATGGAGGAATCTCCCCATAGCCTAGTTTTACCGATTGTTTATGTTAATGGTAAAATTAATTTCATTTAGGTTTTCTATGAGATTCTCATGAAATCTGCCTAATTAAAACTCTTGTTGTAACTCCTAAATGATAAGCAATTTTTATCTCAATCTGATTTTTTTTTTCACGTTTACAAGTGAAGTAACATCGTTGTGATATTAAAACTATATTATCAATATTCATGAAACTAATTCATCCAAGAGGCTAAAAGTTTCTCGATAAGGAGACAACCATTTTTAGGGTCTCTAGATTCTTTAGTGTAAATTGAATGCAAAGCAATTAAAATGAATAAGGCAAATTTAAAGGAGGAGTTTGAGGGGAAACCTTACCCTTGAAGGGAAACTATACCGTTGATTTCTTGTATGCTTCAAAAGAGTGGAGAAGCCGTAGATATAGCCATTAGACCCAATTTGACCGTTTGGGGCCCTTCCCGAAAGCAACTTTGGTAAGAGTCCGCTTTTGTTTCCCAATGTTACTTTGGCTACATGATACGACATCTTTGTTGGGGATCCCTGTAGCTAAATAGAATGTGTCCTACTTGGTGGAGGTTTGTAGTGTGTTGTATCCAAAAATTCTCTGAAAATGCTTGTAAAGTCCTTGTGTAGATGGAATTTAGATTTTCAGTTCATGATTCCTACTAGACAATTGGATAAAGGATGATATTGAATCAGTCATCTCCTAACTTTAAAACTTATTTTGGAGGTAAGTAAGGTGAAGTGGAGTTAAAGACTAAGTACTCATATCGTAGGTGGAGATATGTGGAGGTTGAGCGGGGAACACCACTACGATAAAAATAAAAAAATTTACTCTTGTTGTCTATCTCTTGCCTTGTGGATATTGATAACAAAAACTTCACAAACAAACATTTCATTCACATGGACTCCCTTTAGATTCTGAGTTCTTCTTTTTCCTTCTTCTAAGATGTTGATTTTGGGTCCCAGTGCCATATGAGACCCTACCATAATAGAGCTATTATAGAGCACGTTTCCTCAGGCATTCGCATCCATAGGAATGATATAAAATCAATCATTCTGCACTCTACTCAAATCATCGTGGTAGCCTGGTTGGAGTTCATGCCATCAGACAGGGTCACCATGAATATAGGTCAACAGCCACCACTGCTAAGAGCTACAGAAATTTCCGTGGCACATGCAATCACAGGAATGATCCACGTTGGCAACATGGAAAAATGTGATAGGATCAGCCCCAAACCATGGAGTCGTGAGTGGGCATGACAAAAGACTCACTCATAGGTGGGCTGAATTGTCAATGCCTCAAAAGTGGGCTCCAACCTCCCAACAATCAAGAGATGCCAACCTCGGTCATTGGCCATACAAACCAATACAACTCGTAAATTACTTATGTCCGGAGAGTTGTATATAGCCCTAGCAAACAAGTCAATAAAAGACATGGAACATGGAAGTTTCCCTTAATGAATCCCAGTAAATATACGCCTCCCCTGGAATCCTCAGCCCCAGCTGGCTCACATGGACGTAACGAAGGAAGACCCCCAGTGATTTCCACCAATTTTCCCCCAAAAAAAAAAAAAAAACTCCACTAAATGAATCTAGAAGTTGAGTACAACCAGCTCTCCTTACACATGCATCTGATACAACAACAATTTTGTTATAACAGCCAATTGAAAGCAGAACCAATTTTCTCCGTTTATAACAACAACACTTGGAGTACACTCATTTACCCCCCTTTTCCATTATAACAGCCTCTCAATGTAGCAGTCAGAACCAACGAGGCTATTGTAAAGGGAGTCGACTGTAGTGACTCCCTATAGTCATTCCTTATTTTTAATCCTTGTGATGGTATTGGAGAGGGTGACTTGGTTTGGGAGAGATGTGAAGGAACTGCCCAGCAACTCTTGAGAAAATTGGGGTACTAGGGGGAAGCTTTAGTTTGTGTTAGGTAGGGCCTAATAATATTAATTGCTATTACCATTCTTGCATTTCATTGGTGCAAAAAAAATTAAGCATGATATTTCTACATATATATATATATATATATATATTACCATGTATGTCACCCTCTATCACTGTCCATTTCCTCCTTTGAAAAGACTTTTAGGATTATTCTATCACTAAAAAATGCCCCATTAAATAATCTAGAAAAAATCTTTTGATTTCCACCAATCTTAATCCATCAATGAGAAGGAAAAAAAACCCTCCATCAATTGCAGTTTTCCTTAACCCCTAAATTTCTTTGACAATTTCACACCCAAAACACTTCAAAACTCTTGATTCTAGTGCGATGAGTAAGGAAATGAAAAATAAAATTTACTTCCATTTTAAACCATAGGATCTCAATTAAGATTTATTAAGTAATGTAGTCACAAAATTTCATAAACTCTATCGGCATGGATTTAAAGATTATTGTGTTTGAAGGAAAACATTTCATTTTCTTCCCTGCACTAAGTGGACCAACAAACTTTGACTTCACTTGGTGTCAAATTTTTGCACTATACAAGGTCTAAATACATTACCATTATGTAGAGCATGATATTTGTTCCTTCTACACCAATTTTAAAAGGTAGAAAAGCGGTGTAGCATATTCAAAACAATTGTGCAAGTAGTCGAGGTTTAGAAATTGCCATTTCACATTTTTTTTGGGTGAACTCAATATGTTTTAGAATGGTGACCCTAATGGTCAATAATAAGATATATGTCACAAATTGTTGTGGAAAAAAATAAAAAACAAATAATAAAAATGTAAGTTTTATGTGAAAAAGAAGAAGTTTTTTTGGTACCTTGCCCAACAATGTGTGACAAAGTGTGAAAATGTTTGACTTGGGTTAAATTTCTATTTTTCACTAAAGACAATATTTGTCTTAAAATATATAAGGAAATGATAATAATTTATAGTATTAATAATCTTACATTTAATAGAGTGTCATGGCAAAACTTAATGGAGTTGCCCAACGTGCCTGCACATGAGATGACGTAATTTTTTTTCCATAGGTTGGATGAGATAAAAATAATGTTCCTATGTATCTCTTGTCTTCTTGAATATTTGTACAAAATTTCAAGAATTGTAAATATAATTTGAACCATGGAAACATGCCCAAGATTTCCAAAAGTCCACCTTAGGACTTTTATCATGTACGAGTTAAACCAATAGAGGGTATAATTAGCTTCCTCCACAACATCCATGCTTGTTATGATAGCCCTCCTTTATAACAATAAGCTTCTCCTTTGACAACAATGACTATTTACATTAAAACAATTAACTTCCTCTCTAATGGCTCTATTTGTTAATGTACCCTACGCTATGGTCAGTTTCGTACATAATTAATTCAAAATGGGGACTTGTCCAAAATTTTGGAAATTTCAAGAGATTTGGCTAGGCGATACTATGTAATACCAAGGTGACACCCGTGCAAGATCTAGGTGATACTCATGCAATACCTATGTGATATCCATTGTG
Source organism: Bryoerythrophyllum caledonicum (assembly GCA_963971425.1). Taxonomy (NCBI): domain Eukaryota; kingdom Viridiplantae; phylum Streptophyta; class Bryopsida; order Pottiales; family Pottiaceae; genus Bryoerythrophyllum; species Bryoerythrophyllum caledonicum. The sequence goes on from OZ020518.1 coordinate 28,129,746, forward strand.
TCGAATCAATGTGACAGAAAAAAAAATGCTTTGGCAGTTGCCTGCCGAAACTGACCGTAGCGTACGGTATTAAGAGTTAGCTCCCTCTACAACTACCCAAACCAATCATTGTAACAAAATGGATGTTGTAAGAAATGCTCTTATAAAAGAAGTTGGTTGTAATCATGCATGTCACCCCTTACTTTATGGTCTTAGAGCATCTCCACCAAGGCACATTGCCCCGGTAGATTCGTCGGAATGGCGTCTCGTTTTCAAAAACGGCTCCCACCACGGGCAAAATCCCGTCATCCGAGTCCGCCGGGCTGGCGTGGTGATTGCTGAAGGACGCCAGAAGTCGTTTGTATGTCGGGTCAACATCAAAATTTGCCGTTGTAGCCGCCTATTGCTATCTTGCCTAAACGCGTCCCAACTCCTGTGTCCCGTGTGTTTTCAAATCTGCGGCGTTGCTTTGATATCCCGGGCTGGCGTTCCATTTTCCATGAGGTGCAGATAACCTCTGCCATCCTTCAGATCGTCCCTACTATGCACAGAAGTTTTCCGCCGTTGCATGGAAAATTCCCCGCCAGGGGTGGAGATGCTCTTATGTTAATAATAAGAACCACATGGCAAAGATATGGAGGAACTACACCATTCTTCTGATGTAATGTACATGAATTATTGACGTGGATCATTTGCACTCATGTACGTCAAGCACGTGCATGTCAAGTTTAGCTTGGATATTCAATTCAAACAAGTGGGTGCCAATCAAATATTGCATGTAAATTTTTTATTAGTGTAGGAACTCAGACTACTCTAGTCCACGCTATACAGAGTAAATAGTGCATCAGTCAATTTTAATTAAAATTATCTTTTGTTCCCCGAATATATATGTATTTTAAAATTTTAAATAAAAAACACCACTATGTTTATTTATTTATAAATCAATAAATGAATTCTTATTCTTATCCCTCTCTCCAACCTAGCTGTCAAATGAAATACTTTTCCTTTTCCTTGGTTACTTGCTCTTATCATAGTGTCTACCCTCAAAAGGAGGCAGTAGTTCCCAACGACTTATCCTTGTCTTCTGGGCATTGATATAGTGAAGGGAATGAACAGACACTTTATTCACGCCGACCTTCTATTGAAGGCCGGAGTTCTTACTACACTAAAATTTATGTTTAGTGTAGTGGTACGAATAGTGTACTTACCCTAGTACACTATTTGTAAAGAAGTTGACAATTGGTGTTAGCTACCAATGTCATTAATGTAACCTTTACTCAAACCCCAATCAATCCCCCAATCATTCCAGCCCATGCTTCACTTCATTTGCAACTTTCAAATGGTCATAACTCATTCAAAACTTGTCCAAATTGGACAAATGAGGTGTTTTCAGCATCTACATTTTCTGTAGATGCCAAAAAACACCTCATATGTCCAATTCGGGTTTATAATGAATGAGTTGTGGCCAATTGAAAGCTACTGATAAGACACTCTGACAGTCCTCGATTGCTCGACTTTTTTTTATACTTCTACTATTGATACACTAAATGTGCACAAATGAAAAAAATTATGTTGAATTTTTTACTAAAATTGACAAATAGTGCAGTAGTTGGCATTTAGTGTAGGGTTTTGTCACTACACTAAATGCCTCGTTCGCAATTGGTGTATGGGTTTGCATTTAGTGCATACTACACTAATCATAAATTTTAGTGTACTATTGGCACGCGAGCTAGTTAAAATGCACACACTCTGTCACCTTCAAGGCCTTCTTTTCCTTTTCTCCAATCTAATCTTTTTTCTTCACTTTAGTTCAATCAATCCTTTTTCAAAGTTGCGTTGGGAGTAGAAGGGGGAAAACTGTTATTCATGTTTCAAGTATTGAATTATTAATTTATTAGAATCAACTCCTAGCGCTAATATGAGATATCATTGAGTATGCCAAGTAGAATGATCTACACTTAATTTAGACCGGACCTCGTTAGTGTATGGTATATTTGTTGGTTGTCTCGTACCATCTTTCTATTAGTGTAAGGTGACTATTTGGATTTAGGAAATAATTACTACAAGGTCTCAATGGTTATTTTCTAATGCGTTTCTATTAACATATACCTAATTCTTTCTTAACCTTGGTTGGTTTGGTTCTAATGGTTTTAAGAATCATCCCTTCGTTTGATCCTTAACCCTTTAACCCCTAAGGTACCATGACAGTTTTATACCAAAAACACTTCAAAATTGTTGGATTCTAGTGCAATGAACAAAGAAGGAAACAAAAACTTTCATTTCTAGTTCTGATCGTAGGATCTCAATTAAGACTTATTAAGGGCCGCTTCACACTATGCCCAAGTTGAGTGACCATCCGTCAAAATGAGTGGTCAAACTATGGCGAGAGGCCAAACTTTTTTGCCAAAAAAATACATTAAATAATATAGATTGAAGGTTTGGCTGGTCGTGGTATGAAGCCCCAAAGGCCAAGTCCAGAGTCCAAACCCCATATCATTACGCCAAAAAAAACCAGCCCAAAAAAATTAGCCAATACAAATTAGCCAATACAAATCAGCCAAAAAAACCAGCCAGAAAAAATTAGCCAAAAAATTTGGCCTTTTTCATCTAACAGTCTAAATCTTGTCAATTTTTAATTATTTTATTGTAAAATTCGACGGACTCTCGATTGTAGTTTGAGTTCGCTATAATAGGCGACCCAAGTTTTGCTCGAGAGGCCGCCGCTTTGGCGCCAAAACAGCCCAAAATTGTTGCCATGTAGGACGACGGCCTTTGGAATTTGGGCACAAGTGTGAAGGCCTAAGGTCCGGACTTTGGCCATTCTAGCAACCTCATTGGTGGAAATCGACGGCCACACGACTTGGCCACCAAGTGTGAAGCACCCCTAAGTAATATATTGACAAAATTTCATAAACTTTGATTGTATGGATTGAAAGATTATAGTATTTGAAGTCAAGCAAATGGTTCATTTTCTTCCCTGTGTTCAGTGGATCATCAGACTTTGACTTCACTTGGTGTCAAATTTTTGCACTATATAAGGTCTAAATCCATTACCATCTTGTTAAGCATGATGTTAGTTCCCTTAAAGACCAATTTTAGAAGGTAGAGGACGGGTGTAGCATATTCAAAACAACTGTGCAAAGAGTGGAGGTTCCAAATTTGACAATTCACACTTTAATTTTTTGTGAATTTAATATGTTTTAGATTGATAATCCAAATGGTTGATAAGAAGGTGTACACCACATATTGTTGTGGGAAAAATAAGTAGTGAAAAATGTAAAGATATCTAGGTTTTACATGGGAAAGGAGAAGTTTTTTTGGTACCTTGCCCGACAATGATTAACAATGTGTGAAAATGTTTGACTTGGATTGGTATGCTATTTTTCACTAAAGACAAGAACTTTTTTTTGACAATATGAAGAAAAATAAATATTACATGCGAGTATTGAAAATCTCACATTCAATAGAGTGTCCTAGCAAAAGTTTTTGGAGGTGCCCAAGGTGCCCGCTCTCCCCGTTTGATATTCAAAACCCTATAACTTTTTCATCAATTGTCCAATTTAGGAAAAACTTGTTTTCCCACTAAGGTCTTGGTAATTCCTTTCTATAATAAGAATCTCAAAGAGGAATGTTGGAAATTGACAGCATAGGAACTGGACTAAACTTTCAAAAAGCCCATTTTTGACACTTGGTCCTTTAGGGGTTAAGGCTGGACCTGCTCCAAATACACCCAGGATTGACCATGTTTGGGCTCTCCCGGCCTTAAAGGGTTGGTGGGAGCTTGATCCAACATTGGTTCTGGAATGTTATGTAACCATGTTTTGGTCCCACAAAATTGAAGAATATATTAAGTGTAAATATTGTCTGTAAATACATTGATCGGCTTCTCTTACTACAAGGTTAAGTTGATATCAAATCGACTCATTAACAATTGGAAGCAAGTCAAATGTACCTATGAACATATTAACTAATAACCAACATCCGTGTAAGATCACCAAAGCATGACCATTATTAATAAGATTCTTATAAAGAACCAAGGTAGTATTAGAAAGATTGATGTTAGCATCTTAATTTTTATAATATATATGGTCCATAATTCCACATTAATTCATCACATACAATTCATGAAAATCATGTTTGAAAACCCTTGTTTCCTTTTTTTAAGCGGTTGTTTTACCCAATAGTCACTTACCATGTCAAAATGGAGGGTGGTTGGTCCAACATGACCCTAAGGGGCGTTTCACACTAAGCCCAAGGGCCGAACTCCATTGAAGACCAAACTATGCCGAGGGGCCGAGTTTTGGAGTTGTAAAAAATTATTAAAATTATTTTAATGAGAAAATGTTCGGCCCCTCGGCAAAAGTTTGGGTTTCTATTCTTGTTGGACCCAAACTCTCCTCGAGGGGCCGAACTATTGGCGCCAAAATTCTCAAAAAGTGTTGCCATGTAAGCATTTTGGTGCCCTTCGGCCCTTGGCCCTTGGCCCCTAGTGTGAAGGCCCACGGGCCGATTTTCAACTCTAGGCCAATCAAATTGCTAGATTTGCTCGGCCCCTCGAGCTCGGCCCCTAGTGTGAAACCCCCCTAAGCTAAGGAAAGATGACCCAAAACCGACCAACGACCGAATACCGCCCCTTTCCACACCATTTATAGATTCCAGGGAGGAAACTTAACCTGTCTTTACATGACTTATGCATCAACCAAAAAAATTACAAGTAATGTGGTGACCAACTACCTAAAATGAATCTTATAGAAGGGAGCCGTATAGAGTTTCCGGTCGATTTTAGATCGTCCTACGGTACCAGGTGATGGTGAAGAGATACCCAAACCAAAAAGAGCGGTTGTGGGTTCCAGAAGAAGAACTCTAAAGAAGACTCGTGTGAATATAGTGTTTGTTCATTCTCTTCACTAAGCATATGGCCACATGACATAGGCTAGTGTGATAGAACTACCCCCCTATCGAGGATAAACACTTTTCTACACTAAGTGCTTCCCTACACTAATTGCCTTAGAAACAATCGACATGTCATTTCCTCCAAGGGCTTTGTGGATCCCCATACAACGAGGCCTTGGGACCCCACCTTAATTGGGTGGACTATGGTGGTAGGCACCACGCCGGCAATAGGACTTGAACTCACAACCGCCTCACCAATGTGCCATGATCCAAACCACTACACCAAGGTCGTGGTGCCTTAAGTTGTGGGTTCCACTCCTAGCCCTGAAATCTTCTCGTCCGGTGCACATAGATTTAGTGGTGGAACAAACAGACACTTTATTCGCTCCGGCCCCTATACCATCAGGGACCGGAATTCTGCCCCTTTTTCTTCTTTTGAAATCTTCTCTCCTCTTGACAAAACAACAACTTGTATGTGCCCAAATAAAAAGTGAGAGTTTAAAAAAAGTTGTTAAAAAGTTAAAAAAAAGCGGCGGGTGGGTAAAACTGTTGATGGGAAAGTAAGATTCTCGCGGAAGTGGAGACTCGATTTCCGCCGCACTAAAGGGCATACTTTTCTTTCCGTGAGTTGCAGGATTTCTTTATCTTGGGTGGGTCACGCGCGGTCACGACGCGAGATGCAATGGGTGTGGATGCGGGAACGAAGGAGAAGTTCGGACGGCGCTGCGGGTTGGGAGCATTATTGCCGCGGTCAAGCTTGTGTGCACAGGGGCCGGATTGCGGAGGATTGGATGGCGCTGCGGATATGGCGGCGTGGCGGAGGCGAGCGCAAGGAAGTGTAGAGTAGGGGGAGCTTGGAAGCGGAGCAGGCCGTGACCGGAGATGCGCACGGTATGAAACCCTAGCAGGGGGATGGCGATGGGACGGGAGTGAGGCGAGGAGAGCGAGAGGGAGGGGAGAGGAGGCGGCAGGATGGGCCAGGGGGCCTCGACGGTAGCAGCGTGTTCTGGCAACCCTAGCCGCGTGGAGGAGGCGGACGCGGAGGCGGGCGAGGGGGAGGAGGAGGAGGTGGCGCAGCAGGAGCAGCTGCTAGGGGACGATTGGACGTTGTATGCGCCGGACGAGTGCGTGGCGTCGGTGTTTCGGAAGCTTTCGACCGCGGATCGGAAGTCGTGTGCGTTGGTGTGCAAGCGATGGTGCAGGGTGGAGGGGCAGGGGCGGCAGCGGTTGTCGCTGCACGCGTCGGCGGAGCTCGGGTCGGCTTTGCCGGCGCTGCTGCGGAGGTTTCCGTTTATCACGAAGCTGGCGCTGAAATGCGACCGGCGCACGGTGAGTATTGACGACGCCGTGCTGTGCCTGGTCGGGCAGCAGTGCCGGCAGTTGCAGAAACTGAAGATCAAGGCGTGCAAGGGGTTGTCGGACACGGGGCTGGAGGAATTCGCCGAGCTCGTGTCCGGGTCGTTGCGGAAATTTTCTTGCGGTTCTTGCCAGTTTGGTCCGCGCGGGATCAATTCCGTGCTGCAGAATTGCTTCAATCTCGAGGATCTCACGGTGAAGCGGCTTCGAGGATTTGTTATGAATAATCCGGGGCCCACGGAGCATGTGCTGCCGGGCCCGTGCAGCATCAAGAGGTTGTGCGTCAAGGACTTGCCTAACGCGCATCTGCTGGGGCCGTTGATTGCTGGATCGAAGATCTTACATACTCTGATTCTGTCGCGAGTTCCGGGCAATTGGGACATGCTGCTGGAGATCATCACCGAGCACATGACCAGCCTTGTAGAGTTTCACATGGAGAGGGTGTGTGTCACGGACCGAGGGCTCAGAGCAGTGGCACGTTGGAGTCGTCTCCAGGTGCTGTACCTGGTGAAACCTACGGAGTGCACCAACGTGGGGCTTTCGGCTGTTGCAAGTGGATGCCAGCTCCTGCGGAAGCTGCATGTGGATGTGATGAAGAGCAGCCGTGTTGGAGACGAGGGGCTTCTCATGGTAGCGAGAAAGTGCAAAAATTTGCAAGAGCTTGTGATAATCGGTCTGAGCCCAACGACTGCCAGCTTGAGCATACTGGCGTCGGATTGCTCGAGCCTTGAGCGTCTGGCCATCTGCACAAGTGAGACGTTTGGAGATTCTGAGCTCTCCTGCATCGCTCACAAATGCCTGGCTTTGAAAAAACTGTGCATAAAGGGCTGCCCCATTTCTGACCGGGGTATGGAATCACTAGTGGTTGGTTGCCCCAGCCTTGTGAAGATGAAAGTGAAGAAATGCAGGGCTGTGACTCCGGCTGGCATCGCATCTCTTCACTCTAATAGAGGATCTCTTCTTGTTACTCTGGACGCTCCGTCGGCATCTCCGAACCCCGCTCAGGTGAGAAAGAATCCGTGGCGCCTTATTATGTAGTGGGAGCCTGGAACACTATCTCGCTCCAACCAGCGCTGATTTGGACGAAGCCTGGCGCACCGTCTTCAGTTTTGCAATGGCAACACATGCAAACTACTGGGAATGAGTATGAAATCAATGATTGTGAGTGCGTGAATCGCATCTTAAATACTGTTTGAGAAGTTGCTAAGATTGTGATGATCGATGTGCAGAATGTACCAATTGGACCAGTCAATATCGCCAACCCAGAAAATGCACGCACTTCGCATTCCAGGACACCTCTGGCCAGGGCTCGGCTTGCGATAAATCTCGTTGCCTGTCATGTGCTGCGGTGGTCTGCCTCAAATGGTTCGTAACCTGCTGCCATGGTGGGCTCCTTACTGTGAAGTTTGTAACTTCTGTTATCATAAGTAGGTGTAGATCATTTTCAGTTAAGAAAGTCCCGTCTATCCAGACCATTTGTTTTCACATAACTTTTTATTTGGTAGGAAAAAGATACTGGAGTCGTCACCGAAGGCAACACACAGCTAGCATATCATGACATTGGAGTCTTCTCCAAAGACTTCGGAAAGCTGTTATTCTTTACCCTGTTTGGCTTGTAAAGCATTTGAAGAAAATCTTCCAAGTGCGGAATTGGTCCCCTGATCCCTTGACTGTCATGAGGCTCTACCCTCTTCATATAATTATTGTTTCAGTTCATTTCCTGTGTCTATTATTGTGCTCCAACCGAGGAAACACATGTGAGGGAAAGTCAGTCTCTTACCGTGGTATAACAGAATGCCAACCTACAGGTGATAGAATGAGACCAGGGTGAAGATGTGTGCGACGGAAGTCCTTCGAGAGGCTGGTGATTCCTGGAACGTGCGTGATTGGTGTATCTGCCACAGGTCGTCGTCCTTCTCACCTGTGCGGTGGTGGTTCACAACTTCACCGGCTGAGTGAGGTATGGCAGTTACATTTTGTACCATCATTTTCTTCTGAATGTGTCGAAGATCTTCTGGAATACTTTTGTGCGAAATTCTGGGCGTAGTACCTAACTGTGCTTGAGTGTAATCATTCCCATCACCTCGGATGGATTTCTGGAGCGAGCCTTCGCGTTAGGTGAAGCCTTATGCCTGGTGCACTCATTCCTGAGAGGGTGTTGAGTAGCACGCGTCGATTTCGTCAGTTTCTCCGAAATCTTTGCAACACGTTGTTGATATGATATCTCTGGACTTTTTTACATGTACTGTGGATTGCGCACTTTAGGCGGCATGACGATCCACGAATGCTACAAAACCTGCTTTTGAACGTTGTAATATAATAACTTGCTGTCTCCGTCTCAGAATACCTCTCTTTACCTCTCTTGTAACACGCTGAATGATTTTCACTGAGCATGTCTTCATGTGCTCTCTAATAACCCGGGAGTCCTGTACCTTGTTGATATTCTAACTTATTTCCACTTCTTCTCAAAGTTGTGCATTGGAAGCATGCAGATATGACATTCTAACCCTCGATATTTGTCACAATCTTTCATTAACAAGACCTTCCCATTTTTTCATGAGCCACCAACCCTTCGAGGCCTGCGATGCCCTGGGAGGGTCGATTTTGGTGCTATGGGTGTTATACCTTTTCCAATGATTGGCTGTTGTTGTTGAGTTCTGTCAGAGCTTTCCAACGCATCTCCTTGATCTCCAATCCTTGTAGGCAATTGGTGAACTACAATGATTTCTGTGAAGTGGGGTTGCAATGAATGTATCCATTGTGTAATAATCTGTTATGCTTGTAGTTTCTTCTGGAGTGTTGTGGTGTATGTTTAGGTCATCTAAGGGTTTGTTCACACTTGGTGTTATGAGTGGTGTCAGCAAATGAATATAGTCTAAAGTTGCATCTAAATTCATTTTTACTAACACCACTGTAACGCCTAGTGTGAACAAACCCCTAGATGTTGCACGGTTAAGGAATCATAGTGAATCTAAAGGTGCTATTTTTTAAAAATAAAAAACTTACGTCCTTTAGGACCAAGGTTTATAGAAGTATCTTTATATTTTTGATTAAAAACTTCCAAGATGAACTTTTAGGAGAACATGTAGTCCTAAACTTATATGAAATGATGTGGTAAAAAACTTGTGAATTTTGACCATACAAATTGAAAGACAATTGCAATCAGAGTGAGAAATTTGTGTCCCTGAACATACACTTGGTCTTTTAGGGATTATGTAGGGAAATAAGGTTCCAATATACTATGATTTTCAAAGAAGCATATGGAATTAAGTATGGAATTTACAAAAATAGGAAACAACTGTGCCATCTTGACACTTTTGATGGGTTGTTTACACTTAAGGTAGAAGAGGGGTGCTCTAGTATTTGATTTACTTATTTTAGAATCCAAGTCTTTGATTAGAGGTAGTAAGGGATGCAAGAGTAGGTGCAATGTGGGGTAGGTAGGGACTATCTTTTACCTTTTTGAGTGGCAAGATTACTTCGAGTTCTATCTCTTTCTCATGAAACAACAATTCTGACCTCATGGTTTTAAGTAGGAAAAAATTGAATAGAAAGGTGTCTTGAAAATAGATATTTCAATAATGTGAATATGAGTCTTGTTAAGTGTAGTATATTAAAAATTCTTACATTTTTTACTTAATCAAATCAAAAGTGTCATGATTTAGGGTCTAAATGGTCAAAATCAAAAATAAAATATTTAGTATTATATTTGTATGCATGAAACCAAAGATACAAATTTAAAAGTCCGTATATGAGAAATCATGACCTACATAAATATTGTATGTGTGAAACTTGATGTCTACTACATTGTTTGATATTTAAATGAATATTACTACTTAAATAATACATTGGTAACAATCATGGTAAGAATTATTGGATCGAAATTTAAGCATTGTAAATATTTCAATAGTATGTACTTGAAAGGAAGACAAAATAAATGCTGCATAAATCTTATACCACCATGTTTAACATGACGTCAATTCCTTGTACACTAATTTTGAGAGGTACAAGACAAGTGCAACATATGCAAAACAACTGTGCCAAGAGTGTAAGTTCAAAATTTGCCACTTAACAATTTCAATTTTTATGAATCCAATATATTCTAGAATAAGAATCCAAACAATTGATAAGAGGGTTTACATCACATCTTGTAGTAAGGATTTACAAATAAAAAGTATTTACCTTTAAAGGACCAGCCCTATGTTTTTGAAGAAGGAAGTTTAATCCGTAAAGGACAAAGGGTATCTACTCGGTACAAAAGTTTGACTTTGACTATAATTATCTTTCAATCCATACGGTCAGAATTTACAAAATTATTACCACATCATCTCATATAAGTTTAGAAGATCCTACGATTAAATTCTTAAAAGCTTCATATTGGTACTTTTCAATCAATGGAGTAGAGAGTCCTCTAAAATGCCTTAATCCTTTAGGGGTTCAAATTGTTGTTCATAATGCCAACACAACAAATCTATAGTTAATGATCCCATTCCACTTCTAGATGTAAGATCTTGCTATGTATCACTAAAAGAACATATAAAAATTAACATGACTAATGACCGCACGAATTGGAAGATTATAGCATTCAAGACAAGTTCCATGGTCTTTTTGCCTCAAAATTTTATAAAGTCAACATTTATTATAATTAAAACGGAATTTTGGCACTATGCAAAATTGCTACTCTTTACCATTACAATTTATATGATATAAGGTACTTGTCCAAAAAAATTAGGTACATCAAATGCATTATCCATAAGCATTACAGTCTCACAACAAAGAAGGGACGAGAATAACATAAGATACATTTTATTTTGATTTTCAATTTCACAAGAAAATCTTAATCCAAACATTGAACAAAAATATTATTCTGTTTCCTTAAGGTTGAAAAATAAATAAATAAAGAAAAGTGAAAATCTCAAAATTTTGTACCTATTATGCAGAAGAATGAAAGTTTTTCCATAGGTACAAAATAGGTATAATAGGTACAAAAGTTTTGTACTCCTCTTGCTGTGAAATTTTTGCACTACAAAAGTTTTTTTTTTGTTGGTAAGATCTCAACAATGTTATATTGGCTAGACCTATAAAAAACATTAAATTCTTTTGAGTAACTTTCTAAATTGCTACCCAAACTATTTGACTTAAACTTTGCACAAAAATTGCTTTGGGAAGCATAACTTTTTCATGAGATGTAGGATTCAAAAAGATAAATGTATATATATTCTACTACAAAGTTTTACAAGTGCCCTTCTACATAATAAAATCTCAAAGCAAACTATTAAAAATTGATGCCTTAGGAACCTTCTGAAAAAACCCATTAGTAGGCATTTGGTCCTTTAGAAGTTAAGATCTCCCATTTTTATGTGGAAAAGAAGAATTATTTTGGTACCTTGCCCCAAAGTGTATGAATGTTTTTATGCACTAAAGGTAAGATTTTTTTTGGACAATTTCAAAGAAAACAACATTATTTATCTATAAGGAAAATATAAATGTCAATAAGACTTGTAGCCCAAAGTTTAGCAAGTTGCACTTAAGATGCATTTTAAAAAGGCACCATAGCCTTGGTGTAGTGGTTTGAGTCATGGCACACGGGTGAGGTGGTTGTGAGTTCAAATCCTATTGCCGGCGTGGTGCCTACCACCATAGTCCACCCAACTATGGTGGGGGTCCCAAGGCCTCGTTGTATGGGGACCCTCAAAGCTCTTGGGGGAGATGACATGTCGGTTGTCTCTAAGGCAATTAGTGTACGGAAGCACTTAGTGTAGAAAAGTGTTTATCCTCGAGAGGGGGGAGTAGTTGTATTACACTAGCCTATGTCCCTTGGCCATATGCTTAGTGAAGAGAATGAACAAACACTATATTCATGCCGGTCTCTTTCGGAGACTGGAGTTCTTCTTCTTCTTGCATTTTAAAAATTCATATATTCTCACAAAGCTACCACAATACTGTGCCATATCTTTTAAACGTTTTAAAGATTTGTGATCAAAATTGAGATCATAGGAACTGGCCCGCAATGGAAAGATTCTCTGGAGGGGGGAGTGGTCCTACAAAAGTTAATCCCTAAATTCCCAAGGATCCTTTTGGAAGACTACAAGAGTCCCTTTGGAGGACTCTTGGAAATTTAAGGGTTAAATCAACAAAAACAATGAAAAATAAATTCACCCAAAAATAGATGCATAGACTTGACTTTTTGTGATAGTCATTGCATAAAAAAAAGCTCTTAGGGCCTCTTTACATTAGAAACGAGAAGCCTCCGGCCAAACTCCACTTGGGCCATGGCACATTCTTGAGAGGCCAATCCTTGAGAAGCCATGGCCTTTGGCTGTGGTGTAAAGTGAGAGAAGGCCAAAAGCTCCAATGTTGAGTTTTTTCAAAATTCATCTTTAAATATATTAAATGATTGGTTGTGAGTTTTTTGGCCAATGGCCCCCCGGATTTATAGTTAGGCCCACCTCTTGAGGTAGGCCTAACTATAATTCCGGGGGCCCTCATTATTATGCACTTTCGTTGCCACGGAGGACAAAAGTGTTGTCCATGTCATTTTCTCCTCTTTCGTCCCTTGGACTGAAAAAATCGGGTGTAAAGTGTCATTCTTTGGTCTTCTCGATTTCTACGCCTCCCATTGGCTAAAATTTCTCTCCTCATGGCCTCTCGCCTCTAGTGTAAAGAGGCCCTTATAGAAGTTGATGGACAATTCTACAAACATGCAAAAAAGTTGTCTTCATTTATCACCAAACAAAAAACATTTGTGAAAGATCCATTCCCAGTATAAACACTCAACTTCTATATTATTTAGGTTGAAGAAAGTGATTTGCTATACTTTGAAAATCATAATTTAGTTCTACCAGCTCCTAGCTACCACACCCAAATATACTCTCAAAGTTTGTCAAGGTTTAGTAGAACAATGTTATGGTTGTTATATCCAAATTCTTGAAAGTGATGAATAATAAACATCATGTTAGGATTTGATCGTTTAAGTGGAGTACCTTTTCCAAGAGAAGAAATCAACGCAAAAAGTATATACACTTGACCAAGGAACCAACCATGCAACAAATTCTTGCCAACTATGTCAATTGTTTAGAATTTCACTCCATATTGTTACAAGGTATTTGTGATGTTAAAAAATTTGTGTACAAGAGCCAAGAGGTTACCATGACTTTGTTCACCTTAAATCTTCATTATTGTTGAAAATGCTTTAAGATAACAACCTTCTACGTAATTAATTTTACAGGGTAAATGAGAAAAAATTATTCACATATGGTTGATGATTTTTCATGTCCTTTACACATAGGATTAGTGATATTTTACAACTATAATAAATGTGAATACATCTAAAATAGTTTATTTGATATGAGGTGAAAAGCTAGAAGAGGTAAAATCGGATTTTCCTATAAATTTTGAATCAAAATCACAGTATATCAACCCCTAAAGGACCAAGTGTCAAAAATGGGCTTTTTGAAAGTTTGGTCCAGTTCCGATGGTGTCAATTTCCAACAATTTCCTCTTTGAAATTTTTATTGTAGAAGGGCATTACTAAGATCTTAGTGCGAGAACAATTTTTTCTAAATTGGACAATCAATGAAAAGGTTATAGGGTTTTGAATTTCAAATGGGGAGAGGGGGCACCTCATGCCCCTCCAATTTTTTTGCTAGGACACTCTATTGAATGTGAGATTTTCAATACTCGCAAGTAATATTCTTTTCCATCATACCGTCAAAAAAAAATTCTTGTCTTTAGTGAAAAATAGCATTTAACCCAAGTCAAACATTTTCACACATTGTCACACATTGTTGGGCAAGGTGCCAAAAAAACTTTTTCTTTTCAACATAAAACTTGGAGATTTTCATATTTCTAACTTTTTATTTTTTCCACAACAATACATATTGTAAACCTTCTTATTCACCATTTGGATTATAAATCTAAAACATATTAAGTTCACAAAAAAATCAAGCGTGAATAGGCAAATTTTGAACCTCCATTTCTTGCATAGATGAATTGAATATGCTACACCCCTCCTCTACCTCTAAAAATTGGTGTAGAAGGAGCTCATATCATGCTTAACAAGATGGTAATGGATTTAGGCCTTGTGTAGTGCAAAAATTGGACACCAAGGGAAGCCAAAGTTTGCTGATCTATTGAACGTAGGGAAGAATATGAACCAGCTGATGGACTTCAAACACTATAATCTTTCAATCGGTGCGGTCAAAGTTTATGAAATTTTGTGAGTATGTTACTTAATAAGTCTTAATTGAGATCATACGGTCAAAAATAGAAATGAGTTTTTTTGTTTCCTTCTTCATTCATTGCACTAGAATCCAACAATTTTAAAGTGTTTTTGGTGTGAAACTGTCACGGTACCTTAGGGATTAATGTAAAATCATAGTATATTCCAATTATGGTTACAACATATTTTTATGAGCGATGCTATCTTGTGAGCGGTGAACGATGAGCAGGGAGCGGTGAGTAAAAATAAAATAGGAGAAAAACCATTAGTTTGTACTTTTCTTTTAGAAGTATGAATGTGTTACCTATTACTAAACCATAAAACCTAAAATATAAATTCTAAATCCTAAATACTTAAACCCTAAACCCTAAATTTGATTGCTCAATGCTCACCACTCACCATTTACCACTCACAAGATAGCAATCCTCCATATTATATACTCCATAAATTCTTCATCAAAGAAGTAGTAGCAATGACTTAGTTCAAAAAAACTTAATTTTGTTGAAGGACTTTCCAAAAATTCAATCAAAAAGTTCATTTTTTTAAAACATCATAAAATAAAGATATTTTATTTGAAGATTGATTGGAAAGAAAAATAGGAAGAGTACTCAAAATTGAATATAGAATAGGCAGAAAAGATACAGCTAGAAAAATATGTGGTTAATATATTGTACTAAAACTCATGGTTACAAAACTAAATTTTGATTCCTTGAAAAATATATCAAATACATAAATATGTATTAAGTGATTTTAGAATTCAAGATATTTTTAATCAATTCAATTCTTATACTAATCCAAAGCCCTTCATTCTTATTCAAATACAAAATATTTTGTCTTCATGTGCCTTTTGAACATTGACTTGTTTTTTTCCAAGACACCTCTGAATTTAAATGCCATAACTTGTAAGTTGTGTATAATATATTTTATTTGTTATAGTATATACTTCTTTTTTTAAGTTTTATGAAAGTGGTATTTTAATTTTGGACCAAATTTTACTTTTGCAAGACTATAAAACAATTAACACCTAAATGTCGGTGACAATTTCACACGGAAAACACTTCAAAATTGTTGATTCTAGTGCAAAGAGTAAGGAAGGAAATAAAACCTTATGTTTATCCTTTTGACCGTAGGATCTCTATAAAGACTTACTAAGTAACATACTCGCAAAATTTCATACACTTTGACCGCACGGATTGAAAGATTATAGTGTTTGAAGTCAAGAAAATGGTTCATTTTCTTCCTTGCGTTGAGTGGATCAGCAGACTTTGACTGCACTTGGTATAAAATTTTTGCACTACACAAGGTCTAAATCTTTTACCATTGTGTTGAGCATGATGTTAGTTCTGTGTTCAAAAAAATATAGAGGTAGAGACGGGGTTTAGCATATTCAAAACAAGTGTGCAAGGAGTAGAGGTTCAAAAATTCTCAAATCATGATTTATTTTTTTGTGAACTTAATATGTTTTAGAATGATAATCTAAACGGTCAATAAGAAGGTTTACATGACACATTGTTCTAGAAAAAATAAAAAGTGAAAAATAAAGATCTCTAGTTTTTATGTAGAAAAGATGAAGTTTTTATTCCCGCTTGCCCGAAATGTGTATAAATGTTTGACTTGAGTTGAAATGTTTTTTTACACTAAAGACAAGAATTGTTTTTGGACATCTTCAAAGAAGGTTATATTCTCTACATGCATGGAAAATCTCAATGTCAGTAGAGACTTCTAGCAAAATTTTGGAGCTGCCCGGAGTCCCCATTTCTAACTTTGAGTGGTACTAACTTTCAAACTATGAATTCAAAAAAATAAAAAAATAAAAATCCAAATGATATATATATATATATATATATATATATATATATATATATATATATCCATAGAGCTCTTATAAGAGACAATCTATTATAAGAGTTTTTTTTTTTAAATAAAAAATAAAATTTTATGAACCTGCCCTAAATCCAAAACGTTCGCCCCACGTATACTTGGGCTTTTGGGGATTAATCAATATACGTGTTATATTTTATTTATATCAAACTCATATGTAAATGTATTGTCTAGTATTTGTAGTTGGCCAAGATCTTGTAGTAGTGAAGAAGGCAAAAGTACCACATATTGTTAAAAAAATCATCATATCAATGCTACTTAGTATAAAAAGATAGTTATTGCTGAAATACATAGCGGAGTGAGATGTTGATATCCATATAGTGGGAGTATCGTCCTATTGGAATTTGCATTCAAAGATTGATGACATTTGAGGATCTAATTGGAAATAATCGGAAATAATTGGAACTATCTGACAAGAAGGACAATGAATACCCCTTGACAATACAATCAAAGAAATTAATGGATTTCAATGAAAGAATGAAGGAAGAAAGAAAAGAAATGTGAAATTCAAGACGAATTTGAAAAAGAATAAGAAGTTAAGGAAAAATGTTAAAGACAAAGAAGTTGAAGAAAAAATCTGAAAATACCTCCTCATTGTAAAAGCAAATATGAGGAGATTTTGGAAAGACTTGTTGGGGATAATATACTTTATATAAAAGGAGGCAATCAATAACTATTTGGATTCTTTTCTAGTGGATTATAAGGAAGTAAGAACTATCAACCCTTACAAGCCCATGAGAGCAAAATGTGGTCTCTAGATGTGTTAAATCTCAATTTGCATGAGGAATCTAATCTATGAGGAAGTAGGTTTCTCAATTTGCATGAAGAATCATAATCTATGAGGAAGTAGGTTGTAAAATTTGAAGTTTATATTTGCATACACATTGCATGTACACTTTGTAGAATTTATACCACAATTTGGAGTTATAGAACTCATGGAAAAGCACATTTAATACACAAAAATACAATGAATACCATGCCACATATTATGTTGTATTTCATACACATGCTAAATAATGACTCTTCACTGTTTTGTGATTGTTGATTTCTCACATCGCATTCAAAGCTTTTGTTTTAATTTGTATAATTTTGAAACTTTTTTGTATACACTCAAGTAGAAGGAGAAGAAGAACTCCAGTCTCCAAAAGCAGGGGGGCGGAGTGAATAAAGTGTCTGTTCGTTCCACCACTAAATCCATGTCCACCGGGCATAGGTTTAGTCGTGTGGAACTACTCCCCCCTCTCAAGGGTAGACATTATGTAACCAAGGAACCAGTAACTAGTAACATAGAACTAGGGGAAAGCTGTCGCATGAGCCTAGAGCAGAGAGCGGGGAGCATGGAAAAGAAGAGCAGGGAGCCTGGATTCATATTTTTTTAACCCGAAGAACTCTAATAGGTGGAAGTAAACACTTAATGGATAATAAAGGTCCTATCACTGTGAAAGTGGGTTTAGGGTTTAGGGCGAGTTTTTTGAAAATAACAAAAGAATATTGCAAATATAAAATGAAGTTACGCTGCAGTTTCTAAAATATGAATGCATATTTCTGGCAGAATTAAATAAATTACATTAAACACATCGATAAAGTCAGAAATTTTAATTCCATCCTCTACCATCAATTCAGCTTAAACTTTACTAAATTTTGTTCTAATCATGTATCTATATAGTCTATACAATTAAATTATTTTAAATAGTAAACTAAATGATGTCTGTTCACGGTTGATCTTAAAACATGAAAATTGTCAAAGTATATGTGAAAAAACTTATGTAGTACTCAGTAAATTTCAACTATTGCAATCCTATTAAATACAACGGTAGGATGACAACAAGAAATTGTAAAACCAAAGTAGTGGCCCTTGTAGTCTCACTACTACATTATAAATATATATATATATATGACGTACATCACCGTAAAGTCACTGGCGAAAGTCAAGTCACTAGACAAGCACAAAATAGTATATTGATATTACTACCTAGAAGAAGATGAAGTTGAAGTGTCGTCGTCCAAAGCAATAATAGAACAATGAGGAGATAATGAACTCATACTGGTAGAAGACTGCGAAGAGTAATCACAACTCACATCTCCGCTCACAATAGAAGGTTGTAGAACCGGAACATCTTCTACAGCTGACACATCCATAAACTCTAGTACTCTAGGATCTCCAGTGAAGCGAGAAAGAGCGATAAAAGTTGGCGAGGTGAATAAAGATGCTTGAGCCAATGCCTCTGTATATACTGGTAAGTGAAACGACTTCTCCGGAGTAAAAAACAAACGATCAGAAAGGATGCGTTGTCCATCTCTAGGTGTCCTCACACGTAAACTGTTGAAACAAAATTCACAAAACCAAATGAAGATCAGAAAAATATACAAAAAATACATGAAAAATGGTTAGTCTAATAACTAAAATTCAAGATGCAAGACTTACGCACAGAATCTGTTTTGTGGAACAATATCGATCATAGGCTCGTCTTCCTCTGTCAGCTCCTCATCATCATCAGCACTTGTCTGCCCTGCATGAATGCGTTGCTTCTTCAAGCCGTCGCTCACCCTTTGGACAACAAGCGGCTGCAAAATAGAGTTAAAAATCTCTCCATCATCCTCCAACGCCGCAACATGGCGACCGGACTTACGACAAGCATGAATGGAGGCACCTGTAAATAAAAATGTCAGTTAGATGAATTAGAGAAAACATCCCAACTACACCTAAGAGTTTATATCAGAATAAGTAACGAAATGACAACATACCAGTTGAAGCAGTACAATCCAGCACAATGTCTCCAACATGAGTACTCGATTCTATAAGCATCTGAAGAAGAATGGGGTCCTTCTCCCGTGCTCCTCTCCATCGAATAGTGTCCCGAATAAGTTGTGAGTCTTTTGTAACGAAATTGTGCCGCACATCATCAGCCACAATGTCGATTCCAATAGCCTCCAACTCGTCAACTCGTTTCAAAGAAAACAAAGACGGTGCGGAGTTCGGGATATTGCGAACTAACAACTTGATGCAAAATCGAAGTGTCTGCAAAGAAAAAAACATTAAGAAACGAACTGACTAATAACATTTAAAATCCAAATACAAGGATTAAAATATCTATATAATTTAGGGTACTTACAATTTTTGATGGATCCTTAGCACTTGTCAAACGCAACCGATTGACACCCATCCACTCCTTGAAAATCTTGAAATGATAAGCTCTCATAAAGCCCTTCAACTTGGAGTTCAGACTTTGATCATCAGCATGAAAGAGAAGTAAGCCGCCATCGTCATGAATGTGATTGTTGACAAAGTCAAAAATCAAATCCACAAAGCTCTCATCCAAAACATTCCACGCCGGAATAGATGTGGAAATATTTGGAACTGGCAGGTTCTCCGGAATATCCACAACCATCAAATCAACACCAGAAGTCTTCTCTGGGCGAACTGAGAAATGTCGAGGGGGATCAAGCTTGTGCTGGAATATAAAAAGTAATTAGATCGACTATCAATTAATGAATGAACAAAAATATAACATAAATAATAAAAATATAGTACCTTATCAACGAAGGCCTGCAAGTTTGTCCATGCCGCTCGAAAAGACTTGAACTTTGAAAGGTGGGCATCAATGGACAGCAGCGAGGCATTAATAATGCACTCATCGACAAATTGTGTATCTTGCACAATGTCTTTAAGTGCATGAGAAGTACCTTGAACCAACCGTGACATTGATAGCCCTACAAATGTACCATCTCGCTTCAAATGCTGACGAGATAAAGAATCTGAGGAGGTTGGACTCACACCAACAGTTGAGGGGCTATCTCCTAGAGTGCCAGATCTTGTTGAGCCAAGAGCTACCGCCTTTGCCTTCGCACCCGCCTTTCTTCACCTTTCTCCGCCTTTCTCCGCCTTTCTCCACCTTCGTAGCCGCCTTTCTCCGCCTTTCTCCACCTTCGCAGCCGCCTTTCTCCACAGCCCGTTGTCGTGATGTAAATAACTACAGTATGTAAAAAAATAATGTAGATGCAAAAAATGTGGTCGTAGAGTGACCTACAGTTTAATTCAATGTGGGAACAATTGGAGCTTGTTAGCCTAGCTTGGATGTACTACATCTGTCACTCTAGCTTAGGGGTAGGTAGGTGGCCAGTTGGCTGCTTATTTTCCTGCTCTCACTAGCAAGTGCCAAGCCGCAGCCGCCCGAACAGTTCCACGAGCTCAATGAGACTCAAACTCGGAATCAGTCGGCGGATAACAAACGGGCTCTAACAGCCAACCAAGTCTACAACTTGGCGATTATCATCGAGCCCACAATAGTTTTATATTGCTATAGATAAGTCGTTTGTTTCTTAATCTGGCTTTATTGTGGACCTTCTTTTAGATGGAAAAGCATCTATGGCTACTTAAATTTGCTTAACCGTTTACTATTAAAGAAATGTCATTGAGTTAGTGTTAGGGAAGGCAAGCTTCTTGATAAAGTTATCGAAAAACATATAAAGGGTAGATGGTTGCCGTGCCTTATGCATTACTTCAGGTCATTATTAGTTTGGATTGTTTCTTCTTAGTTTCTATAGGTTGATAGTATGGCTTCTCAAGACCCTGATGATTGGGAGTTTCCTTTAGCTCACTCACCGGATGATCTAATTCAATTTTCTCAACCATCGACATCAAGGCGGCGTGAGCGAGAGGAAGCATGGCCTTCTGAGCGTCGTGTTCAACCACGTACCGCTTTTGATCCTCAACAAGTTCCTTTGACAAATTTAAGAAGTTTACAACCGGAGGCAAGAACTTTAGTAATCGTCTTGGAGGTTGGAGATGTGCTTATCGAAGACCATCAAGTGGTGTTTGAAGGGTGTTTTCAAAACACTCACGAAGGTCAAATGGTAACCCGCTTGTCCAATGACCTTGGTCACCGTCTTTGGCTTCAAGGCCCGCTCAGACACTTGGGTAGTGAAAGGCGAGCAAGTTACATTGTTGCTGTTCTTCGTGAGATTCTTGACTTTTTACATGTTTAATCCATCTAGGGGCTGAAGTTGAGACCATTTGTTGTTATTTTTCTTAATATATTTGTAGTTAGTTGTTGTTGTTGAAGAAACCCGGTCTTTAGATTGATGACCAGGTAGTTAGTGTTTAAAAATGCAAAGAATAGAAGGGATAGAGGGATGCTAAGAGTTGATAAGGGGGAGAATTTGAGCAACCAATGGGGTTTAAGATGCCCATGTGGCCTTTGAATGGGCTGAGGTTAGTTGTGATTGGCTCCTTTTCCCGTTTTTGGGGTTGAGTTCTTCCTTAGCAAGGAGGGGCTGAACTGCGGGGGCTCTCTTTCGTGGTTTTTGTTGTAGTTTGTTTTGGATTTTGAGTATGTCGTAGCCCTTGTTGTTAGCTCTCTATGAAGCTATCACTCGGTCTTAGAGCTAAAAGTATGAGTGAACGGCGCCTTGTTGAACACAAGGGGGTCTGCTGCCCCATGTTTTCATGAGCAGTAGGTTTGAAGCCTTGTAGCGAGTTGTACAAAGTATATCTAAATGACATCTTTGGTAAGTGTTTGTACACTGTAAATAGATTTCCAAAGAGCTATCTTATGCTCTATTTCGAGCTTTTGTGAAGTCATAGCACTTGTTTGAAAGAAGAGGGGTCAGCTGACTTGAGTTTTTGTAAGAAGTAACTTTGATTGCACATAGCGGCTGGCTAGATGAGTTTCTGATAGCGAAATTTGGTGTGTGTGTGGTGTATTTTAGTGGCTTTTCAAGTAGCTATAGCACGTCTCATTCGGAGTTTGTATGAAACCGTAGTGGTATTTTGAATTAGAAGGTTAATCAAGAGTTTAAAAGAGAGTTTGAGTTCAGTTTATACTTAATGAGAGGTTAGATAAATGATTTCAAAGGGAGTAAAGGTATATAAGAGAAGGATATGAAGTGGTTAGGGTATGTAAGGGTAAGGGTATGTGGGATTGAGGTTAATTAGGGAATTAATTATCTTAATCAAGGTTAATTGTGTTAAGTAAGATTAACTAGTCTAATTGTAATCAATTAGCTTAACTAAAATTAAGTGGATTAATCAAGGTTAATCATTTTAGTTAAATATACTTATCTTAACTATTAATTAATTATTATTAAATGGAATTAGTTAATTTAATCAGAGTTTGATTAAGGCTTGATTTAGGTTATGGATAATTAATGTTTTGAGTTAAATTTTTGAGAGACAAGTTCTACAAGACATCTGCATCATGTCTTATTATATGTACATCGAGTTTTATTATACAAGTTCAAGATCGGAGGCCTTTCTGATATAGTGAATGAGGACTTATAAGTTTATATGGACTTGGACACAAATCATATGTTCTATATTCTCCCTTTCCCTCTCTAAACTAAGTGCAGCCAAGAACCCTGGGTTTTCCTGAAGCAAAGACTCTCTACACGACACCGCCTTGCTTCTTTCTCTTTCTTTCGATCTTCTCTCTCAGCCTCTTTGGCGCACTTATAAATGATCTTCAACTGCTCCTTCCCAGATAATGTACTCCCGCCAACGGTGTCCATATCCTCATGACTAAGGTCAACAGTGGTTTGAGTGGTGGCACCAACCACTCCAAATACCTCAGATTTGTCATGAGAAGCCTTTGCCGCTTCCTCCTCAGATGGACCAAATGGCTTCGTGCAATCGAGATACCAACATCCATCATTTAAATGCAAAGTTGACCACGATTGAAGCTGAGTAGGAGTGAACATACAATGCGATGAATTTTTATCAATCCATGTCTGAAGAAACAATGGAAGCTCATGTCTCTCAAGGGCACCCTTAACAAAAAACTCTTTCATATAATACCTGTAAGTTGCAATAACACATTTAGATAAATAAATTAAAGGCAATGATTTGTAATTGATATCACTAAAATATCCCACTCACCTCCAAACAACTCGCTTCACAACCAAGTCAATATTCTTGTGGTTTTTAAATTCCTTTGACCTTGAGAATGTGGTCTTGCTTCTTAAGAGTGTTGGAAAGGCATGCACCCAAAGTTTAACCCTTGATGCTTCCACATACTCTTGTGGAGATCAAGGTCTCTTCGGTAGGTCCAACTTCAGCGGCAGCTTGTCGGCTTTAAGTACACTCTCAAACTCCTCAGAGACAGCGACTTCAAGCTACAATGATCAAATTTTGCAACATAAACTTGCTCAACTGGGTTGAAAGCATTTTTTAAACGAACTGATTCCAAAATATGATGAACTAAATTCACACAAGTAAAGAAATTTGCTAAACAGAACTTACTCCGGCCCAAAAGGATGCCTTGTTTAACCACGAGTCTAACTCCTTATCGCTAAATCCTTTCGGAGGAAAGTGGAGAGTTTCCCTAATGGCATTGCTAGAATTCCACCACTAAAGCCATCGAACTTTGAAATGGGGTGGGACATTGGAAGTTGCAATCAACTGTAACTTATCCAAAGTCATCTCTGGCTTTGAATTCGAACTCCAATGCTTTGTAATATGAAATTATAAGAAGAGAAATTTATTTGAATAATCACTCTATGTAGGTGTATCACTTCAAATGCAATATCAAATATACTCAAGAATCATTTTTACCTCTTCAAGGAACTCGTCACCAAGCTTTGGATTTGCAACGGCCGAATATTTGGACCATTGACCCGTGTACATTTGAATTTTTGCCTTTGCTGCAGCTTGCATAGAAGTGGTAATCTCAGAGTCAATCCGAAGTTCCGCAGGAGTATTTTCGTGGTACACTCTGGCAGCCTCATCTGATGCATCAACAATCTCTTCCTGAGGTCCAATAGAAATTGCTAAAGAGGTGAGAAATGGTATAACTCCATATCAAACATAATTAATAAGTAAGAATAAAATAAATTACCAGTAAATGCATACATTTACAACCAAAAAACTTGAAAGTGAAAATACTTACCCGAAAGAGTAGAGAGACGAAGACATCGACTGTTAATGGATACCATGACTTCCCTCTCCGAGGATTAGCCAAACAC
Source organism: Bryoerythrophyllum caledonicum (assembly GCA_963971425.1). Classification (NCBI taxonomy): domain Eukaryota; kingdom Viridiplantae; phylum Streptophyta; class Bryopsida; order Pottiales; family Pottiaceae; genus Bryoerythrophyllum; species Bryoerythrophyllum caledonicum. The sequence continues at coordinate 28,154,035 of OZ020518.1, forward strand.
TTGTGATAATCCTGTGCAGTCAACAAATCCTTGAATGATTCAAGTGGTTGACTTCCAATCGCCTTAATTCGATGGAGTATGTGCACGAAGTTGGTCTTGACGTGTGAGTTTTCTGTGGCTCTACACAAGTACAATAGAATCAAAAATCAAACAATGAATCCAGGATTCAAGTATCGAATGAATATTGCAAGGACTTAGTGCATGATACTCACCTGTTAATATCGTGCATAGCGTGAAGAGCCAATCCGACACTGCCTTTGATATCCAAACAAATGCAATCCACGGAGACGTGCGAGTTTGCATCAGCATTGAGCATTCTCTCAATATATCCCATCCATGCCTTGAACCGATGATTTCCATCACATATGAAGAGTTTACGATTCTTCAAGAAGCTCAACTGGGGAGTAGCCAAAAGATTTGACTCAAAGCAATCATTGGCTGCACTCCACAAAGGGCCCCATTTTTCTTTATCCTCCTCGGTGACAAAGGACTCCTCACTGAGGTCATTGGAAAGAGAAACATAAAACACGGTGGATCCAGGACGATATCTATGAGTAAATTCAGCCTCCAACCGCTTAATACCCGACTCCAGTGTGGGTCGGACAAGTAGCATGTACACAAGCCTGCACAACGGCACATCAAAGCGAGAGCAAGCCTTGGGTGCAATGCGTAGGCTGTCTATGGCAAAGATACAATTTACCCTTTGGTGTTGACGAAGCTCATCTTCGTTAAGATATAGGTGACAATCCACCTCATCCGCCGCCGAAACATCCGCGTCCGGATGTGAACTTGGGCCACCAGAGAATTCGGGGGATCGGGTAGACCGATGAGATGATGACGGGTCCATGACCTGAATTTTGCGTCATATCAAAAATAGTTTCTAAGCAATTCAATTCGATAAAGGTTGACAATAAAACGAGACGAGAGCTAAGGCAAATACCAGACAAGAATCAACCTCAACCTGAGAACTCTATCAAAATTATTCCAAATGTTCTTAGGCAATCCATACACAGTATATTCAGATGGGTATGCATGGGCTGCCAAAAAATAGCATCGGCACCGACGCTACTCCGGCAACGGCCATACACTCCCAATACTATTTTGAGAAATCAGAATATTAGATAACTATTGTTTTTGTAATCAAGATCAGTGCACACTAAACAGTGCACGAGCGAAATAAATAATATTAATTGCCACTATTTCAAACCATCAAACTCCACAATTACAGCCTACTAATATTGCCTGCAAAATCATAAAACATAATGTCTGATAAACTATGTCCAACATAGTTAATACAGACTATCTGAACTGTCATAATATATGATAAATAAGAGAAACCGATACCCTTTTAATACCTACATAACCTTATCATGGAATAAATCGAGTCCGTTAATCAAAATTCATACGGTAAGGACTGTTGTATCATACAGAAAATCAAGTATATTAAAGTCTCAAATACATAGACTGTAATAAAGACATCGTTACATATGTTGATAATGACCTGCGTCGGCACCGACACAAGAGTTTTAGCATCACAATTCATTCCCTCAGGTACGATTCCTAAAGATACTAATTCAAAAATGAATTATCGTTCCGCGAATGAGTAGAGGAAATGAACTAATGTCTGTATCTTTGTTAGTAAACTGGGCTAATGTTGACCAATATAACTAGTACAATTTGAAGATCAAACGAACATTATTGTGATGAACTAAACAGATAAAAACCTAACGGAACCTTCCAAAGTTCACTTCGGTACCGACGCCTTCCAATCATTAACAACCAATCAACCAGAACATTTAGTCAAGTGACAATTTCATTGATTTTATTGTATAAATGTTTGTGCTTTCAATCCGGAGATGAATCGAAATGACTACGTCGGCATCGACGATCATGGTGGTGCTTCTTACAATCAATTCATTTCAACAAAATATTCATACAATGAAAGCAAAATCAGCATCTTGACTGAACATTAATGTGAACTTGGACCCTCTAAAGCATTTTCAATAATCCAGAGTCATTATTTGGGCATTTCTGATCTGCTAAGGAAGATCGTCGGAACCGACGAGCCCCTATGAGGTTGACTAATAATCATGAGAAATAAAACTTACTAACCAGAAGATCTGATTGTGAAAGAGAACTATTCATTCAATGAAACAACAAATGTATCTAATGCGATAAATCAATTGAGTTCCTCACTCAAAAAAATCGGGGGGGGAGGTGCGTCAGTGCCGACGCAACGATTTCTACTCAGCGCCCTGGATGCTTTAAATGCACTCAACTCTCACATAACAACATCTCCCAGACGAAATTGACTCAAGTATCGGCCCCAACTCACAGAACAACCATTAACTTTAAACTGAAACCGTGAATTTATATTGGGATATCGTGCAACAAAATGGTGGAAAACATTCAGCATCGGTATCGACGTTGGATCAAGATGATATGGCCATAAAAAATCTGTCCAACTATAACGTACATATAATTGAAACGGAATTTCATTTTGAGTAAATACTTCTATTTTGTTCATGCCATGCTAGGTTGTGTTTTTGATTGTGCACCTGATTGGTATGTTCTACGTCGAGAGTACGGCCATGAAGACACTTGACATTGGTGACTAACCTTCGTTTTACATGAATGTGTTCACAAAAGCGACAGCTTTAGATTAGGAATCAATGAACTGCCAGAGAGAAGTTAAAGAAAAAAATACAATGAAATGAACTAGCAAAATATGGAGAAGTAAATGAGACAACTTCTGGAATACGCAGGATATACCATGTGATTATCTACATAGAAAACTGGTTTCTTTTTTCACATTACAATATGCATTCCAATTACTCACAGTGCTATGAACAGAAAATGCAACTCCAATTGTATCAGAACTGATTCACGCCATAGATGTTGACATTAAAATCTGACTGACAGGCACGAAATAAGGAGCAGCCAAAAGTTTCACATTCAATACTCCTACTGCGCACATTCAGTCAGCCACACTCACGAATCCGAAAATCTTCTCCGCTCGGAGACTTGACAATCGAACATCGTCGGCACCGACGCAGTCAAGAATTCAACCTAATCGACGACCCATTCACGCCGGGCGGCGTCCAAGTGATAGCACGTGTCCTAAAGCGATTTTTAGTTATTAAATGAACTTAGCCCGATCAAACCCTAGCATCAAAATTGTGAAGCTTGAATTCAACATGCTGTTCAATGTTTGTAAGATGATGTACCTTGCGGAAACCGCCGCTGCTGTTTGCAAAGTCCTGGCGGTAGTCAACTTGCGCTGCTGCCCAGTCGCCGCTTTTATTGTGACCACACTCCTGCATCACCACCAAGACAATCAAGCATGAGCCTCATTCTGTTGAGAATCACATAGATCATAGTTCATTTCGTCAGACAAACAATGATCAAACCCTATGCAAAAACACCTGATGCAAAAACAGAAGAAGAGATGAAGATGCTTGCGACCTCTGGGATTTCCACGCTCGAGATTAGATAGGAATAAGGCGGTAAGCAAAATCTGGGGTTTTGTCGCTTGAGTTGAGTTAGGGAAAGAACATTTAGGCTGGCCAAGGGTTTCCGGCTCGAAAGAAAGACGACCATTCAGTTCAGTATTCGTACATTATTCAGCACGTACGAATGTTACATAATTCGTAGGCCCTCAAGTACAGTCCAATTTTGTTACCTGTCATTTTGAAGATTGGTGCACGCCAAACTTAAAACTGAAATGTATCCTCATTAACCCGCAGTAATAATCCGCAGTATTCTTTTAAATCCTGCAAAACTAAATATTCGACTTCCCTTCCAAATTTTGAGAAGTCCATATTGGTGATTAGCTTATAATAAGTTATTCTGATGATTCATAAATTATTTATGGAATCAAAATTATTATACTTGACCATGGAACTATGTTGTTATGCGCAGTTTAGTTTGTTCTGTGCATTGTAAAAGGACAATGGACAAATTATGGGACATTATTCAATCACTAATTGTGCGTTAAGGTTATTGTATTATCTAGTATAATCTAGTTTATTTATTGCCAGCCTCCATATTCATTATGGACACCCTTTCAGTTTCTTGTAATCTAGTTGCAAAATGGAATGAACATATTCAGCTTCTTATCAATGTTTACAGTGTTGTTACTTCTTCATTTCTCTAAATTGAAGTCCATTTAGCAAAATGGTGCACCAATGCAAATCAATAGATTTGTAAAGTATAATTCTCATTACACAATGAAATAATTCCAAAAGTACAAGGCAATCGACAAAACCTACCTCCGCCAGTGCGATATGTTGGGATCCGTGACTTTCTTCCGATGCACTTGATTCAAATCTCAACTCCTTCACCATAGACATCAGATTTGATATAATGGTTTCAGAAGCTCCACCGTCATCTCCATTGCTCTCTTCAATCCTTTTACTTCCTTCACTTGTGCTTGACCCCTTTGAACATTCTCCAACTCCCTGACATTCCCTCAACTTCAGCTCTTTCTGCAATCTATATCTGGTTATGGTCTTTTGTTGCAGTTCGTAGAGACAGTATCCCTCTGTAATGCATCCAATCGTCACTTAGTGCTTTCCAAAGTAACTGCTCCGGTTTCGTTCCCACAGAGACCTAATGGTATTTTCCAAATACTCCGGAATACTAAACTTATCACAACAATTTGTTTACTAGTTAGCTATCGTCTTTACTTACGTAGGTTAGGTCCGGATCCTTCTAGAGTCCGGATGTTGTACAGCCGTGTCCGGAATGTAATTTCCGGACCGGGGAAGGGTAGTTTAATTTATTTATGTTCCTCCTCAGAGAGTCTCCTGGAGTTTTTAAGCGAGTGGCCGGAGTCCACTGATCCTGTTTTGTGTAAGTGGCTGGATTTCCCACTGCCCTGTGACTTTAGGTGGCTAGGCACCCACTGTCCGGAACTTATATTGACCGAACACCACTCACCCTATTCTGCTAATTGGTGATTTGATTGCTGATGCCGGACGCAGACTCTCACGACATCCAGAAGGCCTTTCGGATGCGGTCACACAAAGACAGGTCCGGACTACAACGACATTCTGGTCGGTACGGTTGCAATTCTCCGGAACAGAGGCTCACTGTTCACTATGGTTATTCCGTCTAGGTATTGGTGTCAGGCTTTTTCCTATCTTTGGGGAGAACTCCGGTATTGACCGGAATTCAGTTTAACATGGATTCTGCCGTGAACTAGAGATTACCAGGAACACCTTTGCAGTTCATCTCTTCCCCTCCTGGCTACTTTCGGACCCTGAAGACTACTAGGAACACCTCTGCAATAGCTCTCTCTAGCTCTCCCAGGCGATCTCCCGACACCGATCTAGATAGCTTCTCCCTCCGGCAAAACAACTGAGTTACACTATTCCGGAAGAATCACTCATACAACCATATCCTCAAGAATGGATCCGTCGCTTATAAGTTCCACACGTCACATCAAGACACAAGGTAGCAAATCTAGTGCAAATAAGTAACGTATATTTCCAAGTGAAAAGAATAAGATGAAGGTTTTTGCCAAAACCTCACCACTAAGTACTAACTAAGTCCTTCTAAACTTAGCCTTCCTTCAAGTCATCTACAGGAAGCCCGCTAGATCTTATCTAAAAGATCCTAGAAATCCGGAAAAGCTCCAGATCGGATCTCAGATCCACAAATCACGGAACAATTCCGGCTCCGGAATTCCTATTCTAACTACAAAAATGGGCAGTCGATTCCGTCAGCAGCCGGGTGCACTTTGGGCCCCATCGTTAATCGTTGCTGATCCGGAATCTAAACCCAAGAAATAAGAAAAGGAAATCCAAAGCCTAACTAACCTAAGTCGGAGCACCTGGGCCCCGATTTCTCCCACTCCGGCGGGAGGGGGAGATCTCCACCGGAACGCGCGACTTGCCCTTCGCCTTCTTTGATGTTGCAGGCAAAAGGTTGGTCTTCCGGGTCGACGGTCCGGCTGTTGGAGGGACAACAACCTCCGGAGTCCTGGCGTCCGGCGGTGGTGGGGGCTGTTCCCGTGATCCTTCCGGGATCGGAGATGTTGGCGTTTCCGTCGCGGAAGCTGATCTGGTCTCCTGGACCAGGTCTCTGTAGCTTCCGGATGGGCTCTTCGGTACGGGCGCCAACCTCCGGGACACGGACCTTGGTGGCACCGGGAGGCCACATTCCGTTGGAGGATCCGGCAGACGCATATTGAGGGGCGACAGGATATCCGAAAGGGTCTTCAGGATCTCACCCATACTCGGATTGGGAAGTACGATGCCCTCCGTTGGCGTCCGAGGTGACGGAGTGTCGAGAGACTCCGGATTTGCCGAGGTGCCCGGAGGCGGTGTTGACTTGGCCGGAGGTTCCGGAGGGGCTGCGGTTCGTGTTGGTGTCGTGGTGTTGTCCGGCCCGGGTGCTGCTGGGTCTTCCAGAAGCTCCACGGTGACGTTGTCGACCAACATCTTCATCTATTCCTAGGTCCGACCCATCTTCTCCGCTTGGTCTAGGAGAAACCGGATGATGTTCGCCCTGGTGACCTTCTCCTTTTTCTCCACGAGCTCGGTGAAGAGCCGGCTCCGGTTGATCACGTCGACAGGGAATTGCAGGGCCACCCGGACCTCCGTTAGGGCCGCTGCGGAAGCAAGGGCCTTCGCCTCCCAGCTTCCAGGCCGTCACCGCCAGGGCTGCTTCGGCGAGGTAATGCTTCATTTTCCTCTCCATCTCCGTACCGGCCTTGTATATGGAAGAAATCTGGGTGTGCAACGCCTTCGCATCCGTCTCCCGGTTCCGGAGTTCCTCCACCCTGGTAATGGCGTCCTCCAGTCAGTCGACGTCCAGACTCCGGAAAATTTGCTCCACGCTAGTGGTGATGATGTAGTTGGTCTCCTTAAGGAGCCCAACTCTCCAGCCAATATCCCGTGTGAGCTCGTCCATGAGCTTGAGTTGACCCTTGGAGTCGTTCTGGTCAACCTTCTTCTTCTTCCGGCTGGTCCCTGCTGAGGGTCCGGACTTGTCTTCTTCGGACGAAGCGGAGGAGCTGCGAATGCCTAGACTCTCCGTCTTGGGCTCTTTCCCCCGAGGTCTCTTTGGAGCCTTTCGGCCTTCCGGAGTTCCTGTGGGTGTTGCTTCCGGCACAGGCTCCTTCTCTCCGGACTCCTCTTCCTCGGACTCGTCCCCTCCATACCTCTGGAAGTTAAGGACTTCGTCGTACTTCGGGATTTCCACCTGAGTGAGCTGCTGGTGGTGAGCATAAAGGTGCACCACATACGAGGCCAGCGGTGTGGCCGATTTCTTCACCTTCTGGAGATTGGCCACGAGACGATTGATCATCTCGGTCATCAGTGTTCCCCAGTTGACGACGATCTTTCCTCGAAGCACTCCTAGGAAGGTCCAGGCCCATTTCGCCACCACCCGTTTCGGCTTTTCCGGATGGAAGATAGGGTTTAAAAACCCTAGCACGAGCTGGGCGTCCAGGTGCCAAAGGTCCTGCATGTTGTAGCCGTCCTTCGGGTCCGCCGGGCTCGCAAATTCGTCTCTCAGGAACTCGTCCCGCCGTTCCACCACCTTGGTGCGGCCGCCCCGGAAATTGTACGCCTGGAACCATTCCGGAACTCTCCTAGTACTTCAGACTATTCTTCGGCATGCTGAGTTCGTCCGGGTCTTCTGGTATCTCCGGGAGAACGCGGGTTAAAGGAGGCAGTGCAATTGCCGGCTCCTCGTCTCTCCGGCCGCGCCCATCCCTATTCGTCCTCTTCTTCTTTGCCATCGGCACAGACTTCATGAGAACTTCCTATAACCTCACAGTCCTTCAAGGTAGTCCATGCATGCACCGACCTCACAAAAGCTCTCCCTAACGGACGCACGTCCGTTCTAACTGCCTAAGTTTAAAAACCTAACGGCCAGCAGTTAGAAAACCGTAAGAGAGAGAGAGAGAGAGAAAAGAAACCTAATGCGGAACCCCAGCACGCGAGGAAGGAATGGAGAAGAAAGAGTTTCCCCCCTGAAACCTAGCCATAAGTAGTCCGGCCGTTAGTACGGCATCATGATGACAGTTGATGGTGACCTTTCCGGCTGACGGTTCCGGATAATTGACTGCCCAAGAATTCCGGTAACTACTCCGGCTCCGCTTTTAACAGTTTTAGGCTTAATTAGGGTTTACAGTCCGGCCGATTGGACTTTATTATTGCATCAAGACTATAGACTATATCCTAATACGAATTATCGCAATTAATTAACTAATTTTTTTGTTTAGGCCGGAATTTTAGGTTAACTTCCCGCACCATGTGGGAACGGAGTCCCACATCTTTCTACTGGAGAATCTGAATCCGGTCTTCCTTCTTCCTCTTCTACCTCGTGCTGATGGCAACCTAACTGCCCATTAAGCATTTGAACTAGACAATACCGAACCCCTCTGAATACATATATTTTCAATGACCTACTTAGATGCCTACCAACATGATCACAATCACCATCTCATCACTCTCCATTGAAACACCACAACTGCGGGTCCTTATATGGAGACTACTGATAGGGATGATGAATCTGTACTACTGTGTAAATGTTTGTTTAATTCTCATCTCGATGTACTCAACGTGCTTTAGCAGTCATCGTAAATGGAATTCGACTAAGAATACACTCTTAATAGTACACGAGTACTATCCTATTTCAACCGTCACTGACATCGGTGACGGCGTCCACTCTAAGTTATTTGTCTTTTATTGACAATTCAGTGCACTGGCTAAGCTATCAATCTTGTCGATTATCCTAATATTATTGCTTCACTAGCCGCCAAACAGGCCCAGAGATCTATTTCACAGATATCTTTTAATTCTTTGTCACCAAGTCCTATTATACTACAAAAATAGGAACCAATAATATTCATGTTTATTAGTGGCTTACGATTTATCACCTCATCAATCTCTTGCATCACAGCTGTTGATTTATTTCGTGGTCAATTCAATCGTTTGATCTCTTTCAGATTTACTTCCTCTCATAGGCACTGAATATATTCATTGACATTGACTTTTAGAGTCCTTTCCAAATTGCAATTGTGTGATAGTACCTCTGTTGGAATGGCCGCAAAGGAGATAGATGAGTGTCACTACAGTATGGCTGTCATACGCGCTTCTCATGATAGTTTGCCTTTCACAATCCCTCTCTCTGAAGATGGATTTGCTTATATTTTTGCGTCACGATTGAGCCTGAGATTTCATTTGAAAGCAGACTCTTTGTATCTCGACGAAGAAATGTTTGATGGTTCCTCTGGAAGTATTACTCATACGCTAGGTCAGCATCATACATATATTGATAATGAGAAGCAGTGGTTGCTTAAGCCAGGTAGATTCAGAGTCTATGGCGTAAGTTACATTGCTGAGAACCCATCGGCAGAGGACGGTACTCCTCATTGTTCAAATGCTCCCATACTCTCTGAAGTGAAGGTTGAGCTTGATTCTAACTTTGTCACTCTCATAAGTGATGATTTCGATGCTGACTCTCCTACTCGTAAGATTCCTTCATCGCGTACCATCGTTGATTGCTCAAGGCCAAATTCATCGGTTGATTGCATCTCGGGTAGAAGTGGATCTTCTCCTGCGAGCTTTAGTAACTCTGTTAGTATTATTGACTCACTAAAGCAGTTACGTCATGGAAAAGGATCTAGAAACATGCTCAAGAAGCTTGACTATAGTACTGTTTGTATTCAAAGAGTACATAGTCTACCCCCTGTTTTCAATGAGGATGTCATTTTTGAATTACCTCCCGTCCAAGCCTCTGGAATGCTCTCGCAAGCGAAGTTGATGACAGGAATGGACAAGCGATACGACGGCCACGCTTGGACAAAGACAATTACCTTGCATATCAAGAATGACGCGGGACTGACATTTCGCACATCCAGTTGCGTGGGCCATCTCCAATGCAATAACCGCAACTATGCCTACTTAACTCGTGTCGATCGAACATCTTCCATCAACAGTACGGAGTGGGAGGGCTCGACATCGGCAAAGTTTGGGGTTGGTTGTCTTCCACCGAACGGTTCATCATTGGTTTGTAAGATTTGTAAGACACCCCCTTCTTGCCTTGCTAGCTGCGATTCTAGAATATACTATGTGTTTGGCAGTTCAATTATGATTCGCGCATGTATGCATTTAGGGGTTCATAGTCATCCTGTCAAAGTTGGTGACTATAGGGAGTTGACCGAGAGGACCAATGCCCTTTTTGGGGAGCATGTTGAAAGGACCCCAAATGCTACTACCTCTGCAATTGTTTTGGAGGCAAGTAAAGATATTCTTGGAGAGCTTTTTCTACGGCCTGAAGATGTTCCGTCGAAGACCTTGAACCTGGAGGAGTTAGTACCTGTTTTGGATATGTGCAAGTCCATCAGTTCACCTAGTATTCAAAATCAGGTCACAAGTTTCAAGTACCTACGGAGGTATGGCATCATGGATAGTATCACAAAATTGAGGGGTTGCAGCAATTGGGCTTTCATTCAGGAAAATAAATTTCCGGGCCAAGGATCCGATTCAGATAAGGTATTTGTCTTCAAGATGTCTGAAGTGGGGCCAGGAAGTCGAGTTGACTTGGTGAGACGAATGGAGCCCACCGGCGACCTCAGAGACGCATGGTTGATGTTTGACCATGTCAAGCGTGTAAAGCAGTGGACCACAATGGCTTGCCATGTGTACGACTCAACTTTTTGTAGGGTTATGACTGTGGCGGTTTGTGATATGCAGTCTGAGGATGCCGCTGCTCAATGCATTTTTTGGAAGAATCTAAATGCAGTAGCAGCTAGGCATGACATACCGGATCTTGAGTTCAAAGGATTCATGGCTGATAGCACGCAAGCAAATTGGAATGCAGTGCGGGTCATTTATGGAAGTGGCGATGCATCCATCCCAATGGCGAGTCAACAACGAACATGCCTCTTCCATTGGACCCAATCTCTTGAGAAGCATACGAAGGCCGACATCAGGGCTGACCTCCAAGATCAACATCGACAGCTTTGCAAGCAATATAAGAATGCAACAACCTTTAATGAGGCCGAAACTCGCTACCGCGCCATCGTAGGATGGTGGCATTCTTCAGGTGCCGCAATGGGGAGAGCTTGAGTCGTTTGGAGCTGTGGCTAGCATTTTGGCATTTTCGATACCGCCAGTGGGGTGGCTTTATGCAATTGGTAAGCGAAAGCCGTAAACATGTTTTATGAAACCATTCATTTTTGTGCCCAAATATTCGTACTCATCAATTTTCATGTTATTGGTTGAATAACACTTTTGTTCCTTCATTCCATGGCATGTGTATAGAATCTTAATGAGGCTGAGCTTGTCGAGATGCCCTCATCCAATCTTGTAGAGACAGTCTACAACAAATGGCTCCAACAGTCCGAAAATCGAGGTAATGACTTGTATGTGGCCACTGTGGATGACTTTGTTAGGGCATTTATGCAAGTGGTGAAGTATTATCAATTTCTTAAAGGGGAACGTGGAGGCAATGGGCCTGGAAAGGAAGAGTTGCTATTAAGGGTTGCCCAACGCTCTGTCTCTCGCTCTGGAAACCCCAAGGTTCTCAACGAGGCTATAGCAAAAATGCCTGGAGCTGATGAATTTTGCACTCGTCATCCCCACATGGAAGGAGAAGAAGTATTTGGTAGTCAGAAATGCAAGCCCGACATACCTTTAGGTGACGAGCATGAGTCCCATCGGCCTGACAAGGTAAACTATTCCTATCCAAGAATCAATACCAGAACATCCAGAGCTCGTATGGGTGCACCTAGTATGAGTAATGTTTACGAGGAGTTTCTTTCTACCGTACATGAAGAAGAAACCGTTCCCATGGCAACACAGGTGATTCAATCTCCATTGAGATCTCTTTCAAGCCATATTATTGCTGTTCAAGGGACTGTATGCAATGAGTCGCAATGGCACATTGCAAGATTGCCAAAGACTTCTGCAAAAGAATGTTTTGCATTATAGGCACTTACCAAGAGGAAGTGTATTGCAAGAATTGTGCAAGACAACAAAAGCACTGCTGCTCCTACCTATGTTGGAATGATGGACAATTATAAGAAGAACAAGGTGGAGCGCATGCAATTCTTCTTCTGCAATGAGGACATCGAGCGTTGTGTGAAGGGCACCAAACGCAAGTGGGTCCTCTCGAAACCTCATGTTCCAAGTGTCTGGCCAGTTAAAATTGGAACTAATCTTTCGAAAAAAGAAATTTTGGCACTCGAGAATGCAAGTTTTCAACTACCTCAACGTGTGGCGATGTCTCCAAGACGACTTTTTGATAGTCAAGGTCCTACCCTTGATATGAACTTTCATCCCACTATGGATTCCCCTGATGAATATCCTAAGATCAGATCTAGGAAGAGTATTCGTAGGAATATGAGGGCTCCTACAACAAAACATCTCAACAATTGTGCATCAGCTGTCACCTTCAGGTGTCGCATTCATCAAGTGACCATGGTACCTCATCTAGGATTTGGATGTATCGTTACTCTAGAATTTGGTATAGTTCCCAATTCTCAACAGTACCTGATCACTATAGGTTCATTTCCAGATTGTTCATGTCCATACTTCAAAGAGATGTTGACAAAGTCCTTAGGGAAACGAGGACAATGGACCCAATGCAAGCATCTTTACTACATCTTTACTATTATCTGTAGTTTGGATTCCGCAGTAGATGTGTTTATGCATGCCCCGATCTTTAGCTTCAATGAAGTGAAGCATGTTCTAGAAACTGGGATTTTATGCCACGTATCACCATGATGTAGAAAATAATTTGTAGTTTCCTTTATATTGTAGGGTTTGAAATTGTGTATTAAGTTCGTTGAGTTATATTTGAATATGGAGTGCGACGGAAAAGGCCACTACTAAGTTTTTGAAATCTTCCGTAGCTTATTTTTTCAAGTTTATAATTTTATCTTTTCACCAATTGAGTAAAAAAATAAGGTAGTGAATAATAAATATTAAATTTCAATCCCCTCAAACTTTTGAAATTTTGAATTTTTTCAAACCAGATTCAACGTCTCTAAATGTGCAAATCCATATTTTATTCGCGGTTTAGGACCCCTTGTGGTACACGGTCATAGGCATCTTTTTGCTAATTTTTAAAGAAATATAAGTTACATGATTTTTATATTTTAACAACCGAATTTTTAAAATCTCAAGAGAGATTTTTGCAAGTTCCTGCTCTCTGCTCCCATTTTCCCTGCTCCCTGCTCCTTGCTCCCCGCTCACATACTAGCTTCGCTCCGGAGAACCAAGAACCGACCAAAGCCACAGGGCTTAGTTTGAAGAGGTGATATGTAAATATTGGATGAGTGTTTTTGAGAGTTTTTACGGGGTACTATCATGTAATTCGGGGGAGAGGTTGGTTGTTTTTGAGTTTTCGTTTATGTAGATGTATGGACATTGCATGTTGGATAGCAATGGAGTTGATTTTTGTGAATGTCTTTTGAATTAGATTAACGGGGAAATTGAATGGTTTCTTTTTAATAATAAATTATTTATTTTTTATATTTTTTATTTTGATTATTTTAATTAAAAAATTGAATTTTTTTAGGTAATATCATTAAGTTCGGGGAGAGTTTGGTTATTTTCAATTTTCTGTTTGTGAAGGAGAATGGACATCGCATGTTGGATAGCAATCATGTTGATTTTTGTGAATGTCTTTTTGATTTGATTGATGAGGATATCGAATGTTTTTTTGAGACTTTGCATAGATAAGATGAAGGTGGTAGCTCTTGCTTCGGCGGCGATGACAATAAGGGGCTCCACTTTCCATCTGAGGGCTGCAATGTCATTGATAAGAGGTTGGTACTTATTAATTTTGTTTTCAATTGCTTCTGGGGAAAATCTATCATTACAATATTTAAATTCTATAAATTGGATAGTGATGTTTGTGTTAATGTGGTCTGGTGGAGGGTCTTTATATGATAGTCCTTTGACGCATAGCATGTCAGGCTTGAATTTGGCATTACAATGACATCTTTGGGTTGCAGATGTGCATGGAAGTAGCCAAGGAGGGACTGTGTTGTCTTATGGTTTGTTATTAAAGGTTTCGGCATTCATGAGTATGAAGCATCGTGATTTATTGGAGGATATTATTAGTTTGCAAATTTTCCATACCGCTTTATTGTGCCTTTTGACGATTAGGGAGTGTATGTGGTGGTTTTGGCATTTAAGGAATACGTGTAGCCATGTGTCCGGGTCCGTGGAGGTGCATATTGAGCATGTTATGGATGGAAATCTTTCTGTACCGAAGAAGAGTTGTTTGTGGGCGTTTCCCATAGATTGTCCAATACGGAATTTAATAAGGCATGTTTTTTGTGGGTCTCTAATTGTGGGGTTTTCCAAAAGTTTGTAGAGAGTTCGTTATCAATGTTGATGTTATTGGTCCATTTGTCTATGTTGGGGAACCTTTTCAAGATTAAATCTAGGTTATTGATTAAATCTTGTTTTTTGAGATATTTATCTAGAAATCAAATGGGACCTTTGTCCGAGGTGTCTTCCATGGAAGACCAACTCTCTTTTTGGAAGTAGTATGGGGTAGCATAGGCATGTTTGTGTGTATGTTTGGCATTTCTGTGGGATTTTCCTAATCCTTCTTTAGCTAGTTTATCCGCTTGTTCATTTTCCTCTATATTGACATGTGCTGTGACTTTATGGAGGGTTGTGGATTGTATGCGGTTTTGTAGCAGTTGAACCATAGATGTTAGTATGGCTTGGTCTGGGTGGCTATTGTGGAGGGTAGGGTGTGTAATTTGTGTGTTTGATAAATACAATACCTCTATACAATCTGTGAAGATGTGTGCAGGTTCATTAGTGTATTGTGTAGTGTGAATTTGGAGAGTTTTATGGAGGGCCATCATTTCTGCTCTGAGGATATTTTGAAGTCCATGTAGTCTTTTGGATATTTTAATTTTTTGGTGAGGTTATAGATGCCATATCCTGCTTTTTATTTATGCCAGTGTTCTGGGCAGACTTCTTTTGGTTCTTTGAAGGAGCCATCTGTGTAGTAACTATGTGCTGGATTGAATTTTAAAGGGATATAGTCGCGGTATGTGGGAAGGGGGGGTGGTGTGGTGAGGTGGATTTGTGTCATGTTTGCATATTCAAGTTTGGACCAGTTTTTATTCCGATTTACCGGGGTTTAGGAAGGTATAGGTGGGGCTATTTTTGTGTATAATCGACATATGCTGAGGTTATTTGTTATGGAGGTAAGTGTAGCAAGTTGTTCCATGGTACCAATGTTATTATTTTGGTGGTGTACGCATAGTATTTGTATGGTGGATGACTCGAGCCTGGGTTTGTTTTTTGGTTCGGAAGGGATAGTGGGTTCTTCATATGGGACTGAGTCTGCCTCAAATAATGCAATGATGTGAGAGTCTGGAAATGGACCTGAGTGTGGATTAAAGTTTTGGTACCAATCTTTGTCTAGTGTGATAATAAGGCTCAAGATGTAATTTGGGTCATTTTTGGCCGCAAGTCTTGCCGAATGTATTGCTTGTTGCGTTTCTTCTATGTTATGGGGATGTGCTATGCTATTTCGAATCCATTTGTGGCCAAAGGGATTATCTAGTGAGCCGAAGATTTTGTCTCTTTTGAAGCGTGAATGGAATTTTTTGAGTTGGATGGGGCAGGTGACGGGGGATGAGAAGTATGAGTGCTAGATGTTGAAGGATGAGATTAGTGAGTCTAGGATGGGCGTGGGTAATGTGTATTGTGCAAGTTTGAGGGGGTCATTCTTTGAGATGTGGTATTTATATCTTCGGTATAGCCATGCTACTTCAGTTTCAAATGGATGGCTTGTTGGTTCTATATTTGTAGGAGTTTGTAGTTTGTTATGGTATTGGTTTGTAGTTATCGTCTTTGGTCGGATTGGAAATAAACCCAAAGCACCAAATCAATATAGGTGGATTCGTTCGTGGGGAAAGACTGTTTATATGAATGCCACTATGTTATTGTCACGATTGATTACACACTTGCTTCCTAACTTCTCTTAACCATTACTATCATTCAATTACTCTCTTGCATCACTCTAAACCTAATTATTCTCCAATTCTCTTTCCTTCATGATCTCATAATCATGTCAATTTCTATTTTCTTCACTGTAATCACTGTACAGTGCATTCAATAATACGTGATTATCTTCCCGTAATCACTTTCAATAACCAATTCTTTCACAAAGATTACAATCTCTTCACATACATCATTCCATTCTCTAACTTTTCTATCTTCACAATTCTCATACAATGCTCATAAACTTCACTTCCAATCACACAATCACACTTCCTTAATTCCAATTTCATTAACACTTCATCTAATCACAATCCTACAAAAGAAAATAGAAAACTCCAAAGAAAACAAAGAGGTAGCACCAAGCTTGCCCCGGCTTACGACTATCACAGTCTGGCCTCGAATCCATCTTCCACAAAGTCTTTATCCAAAAACTGAACCTAACTTCCAGATTCCAAACGTCACATGAGTTTTTGCTTTTTAACCAACTTTTCACGTAACTTCCCAATCTTACTACTGAACTACGAAACTAACTGGCTAACTTCCGGAACAAACCAATTCTAATCCGCATGTGAACACAAAAATCAATTACACATTCTACATAGTCTCACTTCTAACTGTGCAGCGCCCTCGCAAACACAGAATCAATTCCTAAACCTCAATTGGTGTGTTGGCATTGTCAGAAACCACCGTCTTGTCCTTCGGCGTCCTGACCTCCTCCTCTTCATCACCTTCCTCTCCATCGGTGTTCGACTCGTCCCCTTGTAACTGCTCCGTCAGATCTTCATTAAGCTCGCCCAATACTCTTACCTGAGCTTCAAGAAGAGTGATCTGCTTCTCCCTGACCTCCAATATCTTCTGCAATTCTTCGTGCTGAGTCGATATTGGCTCGGAATTGGTTGTCACCGGAACCAATTCTCGTGATGAAACAACATTGACCATAGCTCCCTCCAAAGAATTGACCTTGGTCTTCAATTCCTCGTTCTCTTTCTGCAACTGGTCCCGCAATGCCTCCCAATCTACCTCCGATTGCCCTCTTGCAACCGCCAAATCTATCACTTTCTTCTTCTCCTGCCTCCACTTCACCTGGAGTTCCTTGCGTTCCTGCTCGTTGATTAACTCCATGGACTTAAGTGTCTTGCCCTCTTCAGCCCATTCTGCTTCCTTCTTCCTCAAATTGCTCTCCAATCTCCCACCCTTGAGTATCTTCCGCCCTGTCCGCTCCAATTCACCAATTCTGACCATATACCCCTCAATCTCTCCCATCCTTAACTCCAATTCTCTCTTCAATCTGGACTCACTATCCAATTTGGTCACTGATCTGTAACTGGGTAAGCTGAGCTAAAATTACTTGTTTCAACCCTCCCGACTGTTGCTCACTCCCTGATAGATCAATCCTCTACTACAGCTCTACCGAAACTGGTGTTGCCGTAGACGTGCTACCCAAATGACGACCCAATACTTGCAACTGGGGACGAATATCACGCTGCTCACACCCTACTGCCCTACGACACTCTGTTATACCTGGTGCAGCTTCCACAGACCGAATTGGTACCGAAACTGGTTGCTTCTTCTTCTCTTTCACCGGCACCTCCACCACTTGCACGCTCTTCTCATTCCCCTCCTGCTTTAGGCTGTACTTGATCGCCTCGCTCACGTAGTTGGCGCACAGCAATGTCGTCACCTTCCCCATCTTCCTCTTCGCTTCCAGCTCTGCGTAAATTCTTGTCGCCCATATGCTGCCCAATTGAACACCATACCTTCCGATGTCGCTACCGTTGAAAGCAGCAACTTCTTCGCCATATACGTCGTGTGTCGATTCAGCGCCGGCCTCTTCTGCACGAAGCGCATCCATCTCCCAATTCCGGCGTAAGAGCTTCTCCCGTCTTCCATCCTTGGCCCTTCTCAAACGCTTTGTCTCCTGCCTTGAAATAACTGCCTGGCACAAAATCCGACTCCAAATCCCCAGATACTGGCAGCTCACCCATCGGAAGATACAACATCTTGTTCAGCACCGTCTCGTCTATACCAATTATCTTCTCCTTCACTACACTCAACCCATCTGCAAGATCGTAGTTCTTCAGATATTTCGCTAACAATTCTACGTCAATCGGTGGCAAGTTCTGGGACAACCGAATGAACCCGTGCATGTGCGCCTCACGAAAACACTGTTGCTTCTCCTTCGACCAACACACATCTAAACGAATAGGCTCCATGTTTGTTACAATAATACACTCTAACGGTGGCAGATCTTCCTTACGCCTCACATTGCGTTGTCTCTCCTCCCTATTGGAGTGTCTCTTGCTACGCCCCATCGCCATTACTCACAAAACAAGCTTACCCACTCAGCTATTCTCTCAAACACGCTACAATTCACGCAGACACACAATGTTCACAAGAGTCCCACTTCTAGTTTCTACTATGGTCTTTCTTCTTCCTTCACACGATACCTCATAATGAACTGACCTACTCCATTAACTTTGACAGCTTGCATTACCCTAACTGTCTCAATTCTCATTATTACCACTTCTTTCACTCACTTCACACGTACAAATCCATCATCACAACTAAATTGCCTACCCCCCTCTTTAAACAAAACCCGACCCGGGTTTTTTAATTTGTATTATTATTTGAAGTCCAATTCTGACTATGTATTATAAAGACGTAACCGATTTCCATTAATGCGAGTAGTAAATTTAGTTCCCATAAAATCTTCCAATTGCAGTGAACCATTGGGAAATCCTTCAATAACGCGATATGGGCCATGC
The DNA here is from genome assembly GCA_963971425.1 of Bryoerythrophyllum caledonicum. Classification (NCBI taxonomy): domain Eukaryota; kingdom Viridiplantae; phylum Streptophyta; class Bryopsida; order Pottiales; family Pottiaceae; genus Bryoerythrophyllum; species Bryoerythrophyllum caledonicum. Next base: position 28,172,801 of record OZ020518.1, read on the forward strand.
CAACGAACCTGAAATTTGCCTGGAAAATTTTTAAAACGACTATGATAAAGTAATACTAAATCATTGGGCATAAAAGACTTTGGCCGTAATTTACTATCATAATAATTCTTTCTCCTCTTCTGAGTAGTTTCCATTGTAAATAAAGCATTCGCACGAATTTCATCCAATTGTTCCAATTTCGCTAACCGGTGTTCCAATGATTCGGAATCCCCTAATCGATTATCAATAGCAATTCGTAAACTGGGCACTTCCAATTCAATTGGCAAAATTGCTTCTTGGCCATAAACTAATTGAAAAGGTGTAGCATTGGTAGTAATTTTATAAGCAGTATGGTACGCCCATAGAGCAGCAAACAATTTGGTATCCCAATTTGTACCCGCTCCTGAAATTGTCTTTGTTAAAATCTTGCATAAAATACCATTGGTCTTCTCTGTCTGTCCATTGGCTCGGGGATGATACGGAGTAGTTTTCTGATGTTTAATCTCATATTTTGTTGTTAATGCTTCAATTGTACTATTAATAAAATGAGTCCCACGATCACTAACCAATTCCTTTGGACATCCAAAACGAGTAATAATATTTTCATATAAAAATGTGGCCACCGTACTTGCATTATCAATCTTTATGGCAGAAGCTTCAGTCCATTTTGTAACATAATCAGTGGCTACCAATATATATCGTTTTTGTCCAATCCGAGAAGCAGGTACAATTGGGCCCACAAAATCAATACCCCATTTTTCAAACGGTGCTTGGGCAAGAATTGGTACTAGCGGCATTGCTGAAGTACCTGTTGGCCATCCAATTCTCTGACATGGGTCACAGCGCCTGACGAATTGGTGCGCATCCGCGAATAATGTTGGCCACCAATATCCAGCCTGTAAAGCCTTTCGTGCAGTACTATCTCCAGCAAAATGCTCACCACAACTATCCAAATGACAGCTTTCCAATATAGTACAAACTTCATGCTGATAAATACAACGGCGTAAAATTCCATCCTTACCTTGCTTATATAAAGCTTCTCCAATCATGGTGTATGGTGCACTTTTTAAAATAAGACGGCGTTTAAGTTTCTCCGTAAAATGTGAACGAAACGTTTGAAATGTTAAATACTGGATCAACTCACTATATTCCTCGGAAATTACATCCACTGCAAATAATTGTGCATCAGGTAACGCATCATCAATTGGTTCATTTCCCAATACATTGGTTAAACGAGATAAATGATATGTATTTGCATGAGCCTTCCCAGGGCGTACATTGATAGTGAAATCAAATTCTTGTAACAACAACACCATCTTGCAATACGACCACTCAACTGAGGTTTATTAATCATATATTTGAGAGCATCATGGTCCACATGAAATACAAATTTATAACCAAGCAAATAATGTCTAAACTTTTGTACAGAATAAATCATTCCCAATGCTTCCCGTTCAGTCGTAGTGTAATTGCGTTCTGCGGCAACCAATTGACGACTGGCATAGTAAATTGGATGATCAAATCCCTTAACATCTTTCTGGCTTAAAATAGAACCAATAGCTACATTGGACGCATCCACATAAGCATGAAATGGGGTTTTCCAGCACGGTGCCACCAGAATTGGTGCACTTGCCAATTTTTGTTTTAACGTTTCAAAAGCCACTGTACATTCTTTAGTCCAAATTTTACTCGTTCCATCGTTTGGAGGTTTCTTTAAAAGATTGGTTAATGGCTGGCAGATAACTGCAAATGAATGAATAAATCTTCGATAATAACTAACATGTCCAACAAAACCACGTACTCCCGTTACTGTATCCGGTTGCGGTAAATTTAATATAAGCTTAACTTTATTAGGGTCTGTAGCAATACCAGCAGTTGAAACTATGTGACCCAATAATTGACCAGACGGTATCCCAAATTGACATTTGTCCGTATTTAGAGAGATTCCATATTTTGCACATTGTTCTAAACACTTGCCCAAACATTCCAAATGTCTTGCTCATGAACTAAACGTACAAAAGTCATCTAAAAATATTTCCATAAAAATTCTCAAATACTCTTGAAATGCTTGTGTCATCACCCGTTGAAATGTGGGAGGTGCATTACAAAGTCCAAATGGCATTACTTTGTACGCAAATGTTCCCCAATCTGTTGTAAAAGTAGTCTTCAATTGATCTTCTTTAGCAATTTTCACCTGATTATAACCGGAGAATCCATCTGAAAACAAATAACATTCATGTCCAGCTACAACATCTAATATACTATCTGTAAACGGTAACGGAAAATAATCTTTCTTAGTCGCCGCATTCAATTTCCGAAAGTCTTGACAGATACGAATTTTTCCATTCTTCTTTAGAACCATAACAATTGGTGAAACCCATTCGCTATAGGGTACTGGGTATATAAATCCCACATTCAATAACTTATCCAATTCTTCTTTAACCAATAACGAATATTTTGGATTAAGTCGGTGTTGCCTTTGACGAACTAGTACACCATTATCTTCCAATATGATTCGATGTTCACAGACTTCAGCTGGAATACCCTTTAAATCCGCATATGACCACGCAAAAGCTGATTTATGCTTCATAAAATAGAAATGCCAAATTGCTTTTTCTTCACCCGTTATACCATCATAAATTCGAATATTTTTGGGATCAGTTTCATTACCTAAATTCATGGATTGACACTTTGGAGTTTTAAAAACTTCTTGAATAACCTTATGCTCGGTATCAGATTCTTTCATTAAATCAGACAAGTTAAAACTTTCCAATTCCGGTTCCATAACACTCACTTGATGAACTTCATGCGAATTCATCCAATGTACGATCATATGATCAGAATCATGAATAATAGCTGGATCAACTAAATATTCACCCAATCATGCACATTGATATTTAACAGGATTACATTCGACGATTACCGGTTTATCAATATGGATGCAATTGAAATCTTCCAATTCATCTTCTAAAGATTGATCTTCACAGTCGGACGTGAATTCAAAATTAGCAACCTGTGTTTCCCCATGATATTGAACTGGATACATTTGAATCACAATTTTATCTTTTCCGGCCCCAATTGTCAATGTGCCTCTACCCCAATCACTACGAGCTTTTGCTTGATATAACCATGGCCTTCCCAACAAAATTGGATAAGACAATATTGAACTTTGCACTCTGAATACAATGTAATCTATTTTGTAAGTGATGCCTGCAATAATTGTATCAATTCCCCTTAGTGTACCCATAGGTTTAACTCAACTGGAATCTGCCATTCGTAATACTACTGTTGTAGGTAACAATTGGTCCAATCCCAATTCATCCATTGTATCAGCGTTCATCAGATTTACACTAGATCCACCATCAACTTGTACACCTGGAACTAACACACCGTCAATAGAAACATCAATGGTCGGAGCTCCTGGATCGGGATTCAAACTGACTTCTCTAATTTCCTTATTACGTTATCTGCGTCGAATTAATGACGAGTTTAACGAAGTACGACAATCTGGTGCAATCGCTAATAATTGTTTCATGGAAATTGTAGGCTGAATTGTACTTAAATCCTTTAAAATATCATACGGTTCCAGATTGGTTGTAATACCCAATGCGCGTTTCTTCTTTCCAATTTTGGTTTCCATTGCTGGTAAATTGGTCTTTCCAATTTTTGGAACTAGTTCCTTAACTGGTTTCGGCGAAACCCGTAACATTGGTTCTTCCAATACATGAGATTGATTTGTCAATTGGGACAATATTGGTTCTTTGGGAATTGATGGACGATCCAATATAGTGGTTGGATTGGTATGAATGTTCACCCCCGTCACTGGAATCGGTTCACCCTTCTGAATTGGTATTGGTTGCTCGTCATCTATTGGTTTTCCCAATGTTGGACTTGGTTCGAGATTTTTTTGCTGATTCCTTGTAAGTACAGCTTGGACCACTTCTATTCTATGCATTGGTGATTCCTGGTTAGTTTTAGGGTTCTCTTCCACAATTTGTACTGTAGTTGGTACCTGTTGATCCCTATTATTGGGATTGAATGGAGCATTACATTGGAAATATTGGTGACGAGATTGCTTACAATTTCCACAAACTGGGGCATAATCTTCTACAAATTTTGGATTTGGGCAATCACTGGCATAATGTCCTAGTTGCCGACATTGAAAACAACGCACTACCTTTCTTCGTGAACCACCTGGCATATTGGGCGTCTCAACGGGTATATAACGACTAGGCTGATTCCATGTAGCTTCAGTAAAGGATCCTGGTTGTCCAGTGGCAATAAATGTTGTATTGGACTGTTGATTTGGCATAACTTGGAAATTTCCTTGTTGGTTGTTGCCACCATTTTGCATATTGGGCCCATAATTTGGGTTAAAATTCGGATTTTGAAAATTTCCAACACCTCTATTTTGTCGATTGGAACGATTACCGTCTCAATTCCCCATATTTCTAGTTTGCACTTAATTAACATCCCATTGAGTTGGTTGAATCATTGTCTGAGCGCCAAATTGGGGTTGAACATTTAAATACCAACATTTAGTGGTAGGATGTTTTCCACCGCAACACTTGCATTGTACTCCCGTTTGTCGTGGTGACGGACATTCCGTATCAAAGTGACCCTGCCCCTTACAATTATTACACCATACATTGGGTCTTGTATTAGTAGGCTTTTGCCGTTTTTCTTTCTCTTTGGCCATATTAACCGCCAATTCTTCCATTTTCTTTGTAAGATTTAATAATAACGTCTCATTCGAATTTGGTACAGCGGATGAAATTGGTAATTCATGTGGGGGATACGTCAATGTTGAAGCATACGGTACTACTGCTGTGGGCAGTACTGATTGCAACGGTGTCGCATTGATCACTCCTTGTAAATTGGTAGCCCCTTGAGTCGCATTCACAGTCCATGGATAACTTCCTATTAACGTATTTCCTCTTTGTACCTATGGATTCACCGAATTGGGATTCATCGTGGGGCCTACATGTAACAATTGATCATAATGACATTCTTCCCATATCTTTGCACGTTCTAAAGATGCTCCTATAGTGGCTGGTTGAGCCTCTTTTACAAACATTTTTAATTCCTGTGGATTTAAACCATTCATGATTATTGACTGAGGCATTTGATTAATGATTGAGGCATTTGATTATTCGGCCATTTTCGAAGGATATTTGCAACTCTCCCAGAGTAAGACTGAACTAGTTCGCCTGAAAACATTCTACTTGTCATCAAACTTTCTCGAAGCCGATTTTCAAAACCAATTGGCCTAGAATGTGTTAGAAAAGCGTTTTTCAAAGCTTCCCAATCTTGAAATTGACCAACTGTTTGACGATTATACCATTCAAATGCCGTATCTTTTAACGTGGCAGGAAACCATCTTAGCCATATATCTTCAGTTCGTCCATTGTTGGCTATACACGCTGTCAAGAATTGAGACAAATGATGATCTGGATCCGAACCTGGCCATCCACTACATGTTGGCAATGGTGCCACACTTGTGGTGCGATCTCCTACTGCTCCCATTGCTACGGCAATTGGGACTTCAAGTGCCGCCTCAGCCATTGGTTGTATTATTGGTTTTCTTGCAATATCTATTCGAATACTCCCTCTTCCTTTACTTCTGGTTTTATTTAAACCTTCGTCTGAAGAACTATCACTTGTTTCCGATCCTTCTGGACTCTTACTACGTCCACTTCTCGAACACAAAAATAATGTCACTCTCCTAAGTTTTTCTCGTTGAGTTCTTTCCCTTAATCTTCGTAACGACTCTCTTGAACAAAATCTATCGTATCTTCCTTTGATCTGTCGATTTCTTCTTTGTAAGTTGTCTTCATTATCACTACTCATAATACTTCATTTCTTCCATGCATAATCTATAACACGCCAATTTATACTCCATCAAATTATAACCGAAGACTGGTTCTTAATATATTTTTATTTTCTTTAAACAATTCTTAACATTTCATAATAATATCCATCCCCGACAGCGGCGCCAAAATGTAGTTATCGTCTTTGGTCGGATTGGAAATAAACCCAAAGCACCAAATCAATATAGGTGGATTCGTTCGCGGGGAAAGACTGTTTATATGAATGCCACTATGTTATTGTCACGATTGATTACACACTTGCTTCCTAACTTCTCTTAACCATTACTATCATTCAATTACTCTCTTGCATCACTCTAAACCTAATTATTCTCCAATTCTCTTTCCTTCATGATCTCATAATCATGTCAATTTCTATTTTCTTCACTGTAATCACTGTACAGTGCATTCAATAATACGTGATTATCTTCCCGTAATCACTTTCAATAACCAATTCTTTCACAAAGATTACAATCTCTTCACATACATCATTCCATTCTCTAACTTTTCTATCTTCACAATTCTCATACAATGCTCATAAACTTCACTTCCAATCACACAATCACACTTCCTTAATTCCAATTTCATTAACACTTCATCTAATCACAATCCTACAAAAGAAAATAGAAAACTCCAAAGAAAACAAAGAGGTAGCACCAAGCTTGCCCCGGCTTACGACTATCACAGTCTGGCCTCGAATCCATCTTCCACAAAGTCTTTATCCAAAAACTGAACCTAACTTCCAGATTCCAAACGTCACATGAGTTTTTGCTTTTTAACCAACTTTTCACGTAACTTCCCAATCTTACTACTGAACTACGAAACTAACTGGCTAACTTCCGGAACAAACCAATTCTAATCCGCATGTGAACACAAAAACCAATTACACATTCTACATGGTTCCAAAGCCATTGGAGTCTAGTGACGGGTTTAGTGATTAGGTGCCTCCCGTTGTCTTTGTAAATATTGGCGAGGTCTTCATTAATTTTAATTGTATATTTTGATATGAGAATGTCTTTTTTGGGATTGCATTTGGTTGTATATACGTGAAAGAGGGGAATGATTATGGGTGGGGTAACAAATCTTCAATCACAATATTGCTCTTGGGGGTGGTGTAGTTGGATGATTTCTAAGTATGGAATTATGGGCAGTCAAGTAGAAAAATGAAAAGGTCATCAATAATCATGTATAAATTTTAGCTCCACACACGATATTTCATAAAGCTATCAAACTAGTGTATCATGTGAACAAAATTTCTTGCAAGAATCTATTGATGGATAAAGTAGTATACCCTGTAAATTCCACAATTTTCACTTCCAGTATACAATAACTTTCAAACACTATAATCTATTCAAGTTTTGGATGTTGTACAAATTTTCTCCTAATTTTAGTTAGGATTTGAGTTCAATTTTGTAAGATTAGATATAAAAAACTAGTTCAAGAAGATTACAAAATTGCAAAATTGCATTAAATGGGATATCAATAGATAAAGAAGACGCTTTTCTAACCTATGAAGAAGTGCAATTTTTGGAGGCAACATAAGAAAGACAAAAAATGGAAAAAGGAAGGAATTCATTTTAACTTTGAAAAATAAAAAGGTAAAAACACTTCATGGACCTCACATTTACAATATCTCTCTCCATATATATTATATATATATAACATTTATTATAATTTTTTTAATGAGTTTTATTGCTTAATATGATTGAAAAATATTTGATTGATGGAATTTTCTTTTGTAATGTGGCATGACCAATCTATCTTAGAATCAAAAGATCAATCGCTAATTTTCCAATAATGGGTGTTGCATTAAAATAGTATATGATGATATTCTATTGAAAGTAAGATTTATCATTACAAGACTCTCGCTTAATAATAAGTTGAAGAAGCTAAAAGCATCATTGCTTAAACCATGTTTTAATTTTTCATTACAAAAGATATGCCCATTGGATGCTAATAAATTTCAGTTTCACTAATGATGATTTTCATCACTGTCATGTATGTAATACTTTGAAAGGTCATGATAACAATTTCAAAGTTTTTGAAGGAGTTACTATTCATTTGGTTATAAAATATAGATACATCCATGTACAACATGCAAATTTATCATCTTGTTGGTTGTATGTCATTATCTTAGCAGTAGATAAAGCCTACTCTAATGGTTTTGAGAATGAAAATCATAACGTGACACATATGCATGCGCATTTGTATGGTTTTAGTCTTTAGATTCAATAAGAAGATGATATCATTTCCAAAGATTCCATTGTAGCTTTGATTAAATTACTATTTGTTGTGTAAAGAAAGATCGATAACCACAATAAATCAAAAGTCCTAAGCAACATCAAATAAACAAAAAACATACACTAAAACAAGTATACGTAGTACACCTGTCGTAGTCTAGTACTTCGTAATTCTCAAAGTTAGTTGAAACTAACCTTAAGCGAGCCCACCTAACTAGATTGTTTCCAGGGATTTTTATCGTGTGTCAAACTCTCTAAATCTAAGGACTACTCACACTCAATACCTCAGCACATCACAGAGGATGGCTTCCCAAGTACCTCAATGACCAGTAACAAGTAACCACAAATGTTTAGTTTAAATTCTGTTGAACATCAGAGTAGTTTTCCAGTAAGTTTTTACAGTGCCTGGAAAGTCACTGCCCTCCGTTTTCGCAGTCCAAAGGCTACAATATCTACAATCTAACTCTACACCTTGAAAGAGGTAAATAGGTTGCGGCTAGTTTACCGGTCTTCACAATCTACCGGAAACTAGTCTCGGTAAACCAGTCACGCAAAACCAAGTTCCAACTACAATCACATGCAATGAATCAAACAAAGAAGATACAAGAGTCGCAACAGTCTAATGCCAAGCAAATCACATAAGCAAAACAACATTCTATGGGGATCGTTGGACCTCATCCACTACAAGGGTAGAAACCCTGGAATACTCCGAACTCATGCTTAGCCGGGATTTCTCCCAGTGTACCAGGAGAGGGGATATCACCCCTCCTTCCCACCAATTCAAACACTTCCCACTTAAAGGAGGCTATCATAAATAGCCGTGGGCTTCCCGGATCCAATCTAATAAGCAACTCTTCCCGGTTCCACCGATCAAGGGTTTGGAGTAGATCCCGGATCTTACTCCATCTATCTAACTTGGATATCCTACTCCCTCCGAAAGCCTCAACTCATATTCAATCATATAACATTCAACAAGCCACAACCTTGCACATCCTAGCAAAGACCCACTAGGAGGATTCAATCCTCTCCTTCCCTGCTCATAGAAGCTCAACATCGACTGTAGATAGAAGCAATGAAGGCAAGACACAAGCAAAGAAACAAAGAGAAGAGTACTTAAACCAAGAGCCCAAGGCTCCTTAAGTACACAAAGTCTATTAACTACCCTCCCAAACTAGATCCCCAAAAGGTGGAAATGGCATCAAGCTCCTAGAGAGTGCACAGAAGTCAATAGCTACCCTCCAAAAACTAGATCCACGAAAGGACAAAACGGCATTTAGATCCTAAAATCAAGGGCAACCTAGTCACCGGCGGATTACCGGTAGATCAATAAACTGGAAGACTCCTCGTCCGAGACCGCTAAAACATTCCCTAACAAAAGTAAGTAGCCAGAGAAATCACTCAAGTGGTAGCAACCAGGTGCACAATGGAGCCCCATCGACATCACTACTATCACCCCAATGTTTAAATCTAGCAACTTTAATAACATCCCATCAACCGATAGAATGAATCGACAATAACACATAACATATAACAAAGACTTAACCGGAAGACTCATCCGGAAGAGTGGAATTATCTCCCGGTTGATCCATGGAAGGATTAACTGAAAGATTGAGTTTAAAAACTCAACCACCTTCCTCAAACTATTCTCTTTTCGCAATCCCCCCCACTTGTTCGTGTCAATCTTAGAAAGCGTCCTTGTTACCAGTGGAGTTATGTTGTCCGGGATGGACTTACTACGGGATGTGCCTTGCATTTACACCAATCACCTACCACAAATTCCGGCCCGGCCCGGAAAACTCACAAGTATACCAGACAACCTGTGTACTTCTCCGGAACACTTTTCTAGATTAACGTGGATGCAAGTATCTTTCGTATCTAGTAACACAACCAACAAAACAACATCACAATTGACCACTTCAAACAAAAAGAGATGACTTTGGAGAACAAGAATTTTGGAAAGGGGTTTGCCGGTTGACCGGGGAGATTGGAAAAAAGATGGAAAATTTAGGCAAGACTTAGAGAAGAGGGGGGAATGGAGAAAACATAAAAGAAGACTTTGCTACGAGGCCGGGACAATGGAAAACAAATGATGGGACACGAAGGTAGATGCACAAATACAAGAAATCAAGATCTAGGACATACAAGGTCTAGATAGAGTCTACCGGGAGACTTTTCTCTAGACCGAAAAGAAGGTAACCGGAATTCACCTCAAAAGAAGAAAAGTGAGAAGAGATCTAACAAACAAGGAAGTGGTACAAACAAGAAAAATCCATTATTTGGCAAGAATCACCTTTTCCAAAAGTCCCCTCCACCACCATCTTCTTCCAAACCCTAGGTTTGAAGCTTTAAACCCTAGGTGCCACCACTCTCCTTTAGAACCCTAGCTTCCACGCCCTTCCTTCAACACCTCCTTGAAATCTCATTCTTCTTCTTCACCTTCCTCTTCTTCACCTTCCTCTTCTTCCCTTTGTTGCAACTCAACTTCCAAAGAACCCAATTTTTCTAAAAGAACCCAAGCCTTGAGAAAGAGAGAGAGAGAGAGAAGAAATTATGGAGGAGAGAGAGGAGCCAGAGGGAGATGAGACGGATGTGAGGGAGAAGAGCGAGGAGGAGGAAGGAAAGACTCGCTGGCCGGGAGAACGGGTCAGAAGTTCGTTGGCCGGGAGGCCCTGGTACCCGGGTACGATACCCGACCCGGTTGGTACCCAGATTGGCCCGGTACCCGGATGGGTACGTACCCAGCCCATACCTGGATTAGTACCCAAGTACTTAGATTTTTGTTTTTTAATTTTTAATTTTTTTGTAATTTTTTTTTGTTTTTCTTTTATTTTTAATATTTTTCTCATATTAATTTAAGTGCTTATTTTTAGAAAAAATGACTTAAAATTTCTACAACAACAATGTAAAAACCTAAACAACTATTACAAAGTATACTATCTAGTTGATGAAGACTTTGACTAGCTAGTTTAGTTTTAAGTGGTGATTTGGACTTTTGTCCCGGAGATCCTTCCCGGGCATTCTTTCTAGGTTTTTCCGGGCACAACCTTGGTAGTTTTAAGGCCCGGTTTTATCACCACTTTAACACTAATTAACTAGTTAAGCATTCATTGACTTTCACTAATTATTATACAACCTACTTCTACGTAATACTGACTACTTTGTTGGTTATCTAAGACAAAAAATCACAATTTAACTAATTTTTTTTGTAAGGGCAACGAGGTGGGAGGTTCAGACTCCCACAAAACCTTTAAGAAATAACTACACTAAATATCACTTTTAGTGTAGTGGACACTAAAAGCGAACCTGTACTCTAAGTGTGAACTGGGCAATTAGTGTAGTGACAAATCATTACACTAGGTGCCAACTACTACACTATTTGTGAATTCCACTTAAGATTGCAGTATAAATTTGTTCACTTATGCATATTTAGTGTATCAAGAGAGAAGAAAGTTATGTATACATTTTGAGTATATGAAGCCACAAAGATTTAAGTACATTTAGTAAAAAACAACATTTGGATAAAATAGAATTTAGAATGGAATGAACACCAAAAATTGATTTGGAAAATAAAAGATTGAGAGAAGAACCTGGATATGGAAGAAAAGTGGAATTGCAAAAATAGGAAACATTTGAAAATAGAAGATTGGAAAATTTTGAAAATGGAAACAATTAAAGAAATAAACATTTGAATAAATATACATTTGAAAAGGAGACATTTGAAAAATGATCATTTCAAAAATAAACAATAGAAACACGAAACGTTTTAGAAGTATATGATTGAAAAATGGAGCTTTTGAAATATGACCACATTGAAACAATAAACTTTTTCAAAATTATTCTTTTAAAAAAGTCCTTAAAAAATAAAGGACTACAAAAGTAAAAGATTTAGAAAGAAAACATTTGAGATAGAAGACAATTGAAAAACAAAATATTTGAAAAAAATAAGGATTTGAAAAGTAAGGGATTGAAAAATTAAGGGTTCGGAAAAGTAAGGGGTTGAAAAAATAAAGGTTTGAAAAAGTAAAGATTACAAAAAGGAAGGGGTACAATAGTAAGGGATTGAAAAAGTAAGGGTTTTAAAAAGTAAGAAATTGAAAAAGTAAGGATTTGAAAAAGTAAGGATTTGAAAAAGTAAGGACTTGAAAAAGTAAGGGGTTTAAAAAGTAAGGGTTACAAAAAGTAAGTGATTGAAAAAGTAAGGAGTTCTAAAAGTAAGGGGTTTAAAAAGTAACGGTTAGGAAAAGTAAGTGGTTAGAAAAAGTAAGGGTTAGAAAAATAAGGATTTGAAAAAGTTAGGAGTTGAAACAATTCGGTTAGGAAAAACAAGGGTTAGAAAAGGTAAGGATTTGAAAATTTTAGGGTTAGAAAAAGTAAGTGGTTGAAAAAATAAAGGGTTGAAAAAGTAAAGGTTTGAAAAGTAAGGATACAAAAAGTAAGGATTCGAGAAAGTAAGGGTTAGAAAAAGTAAGGGGTAGAAAAAGTAGGATATATAATATTAAGTTGCCGTAGGCAAATGAGGCACTTCTAATCCTTCAAAATATTGGCGATATTTTGCAACAATCTCTTGAAGGTGTGGAAATAATTGATTAGTATTCCACGTGCCATCTAGCCCTAAAGCTAAACCACATCTAATCATAGATTTACGAGCATAAGACATATTATCACAATCTAATGACTGATTAACTTCTTTAATGGAATCGTCCGCCAATTAAAGAAAAAATATTTTACTAGGATTAAGAAGTTTACCGGACCATTGATTGTCACCACGTGGAATATTTTGCCATGCATCACTTCGAATGAGCTCCGATTTCTTCATTTCCCATTGCCTTGTCCACGCATCTTTAATCTTTGAAATAATAAAAGTATCCGCGGGTTGACATAGTTGAAACTTGAGTGGCACATGGAGGTAAATATCTTAAAACGGTTCTTTTTTGGACTAATACCTCCGCTAATCTAGGGGTTATATTATGGCCCAAACAATTATCAACCCACACTATTTTTGTACGGTTATAAATGTTGGGTTGAAATGCTTGTGGTTCCTCAAAGTATTGAGGAAAGATGGATTGGTCCATCCATCCTTTTGGGGCCGTACGGTAACACACGCCGGGGATAGAATCTTCTAATCCTCGGATGGGGTAATTTCTATTTTCATTGCTAAATATAATCATGAGGGATTCTATCATTGCCCTACGTCCGCCCAAAATCCTAACAACCATTGTCATTGATTCTCCTCCCGCAACTACATCGGCATATTTTACCAAACAATCTCCACGAAACCCCAATGTTCTACCGTTGTCCGTATTTATGGTAAAATGTGTCTTATCTAAATTTTCAATGAGATTCTCATTAAATTCACCGGATGCAAAACCTTGTTGCAAAAGTCCTAAATGATGAGCAACATTCATTTCTATTTGAGCTTCTTTTTCCGGGCTACATGTTAACCGACCACGTTGTGAAAGCAAAACTATGTTATTTGCATCCATAAAATGTTGAGTCCATGAGTGTGTGATTTTATCTTTTATAAATCTATCATCTTTGGGGTCTCGAGAGTGTGTGGTATAAGGAGAGTTCAACGCTAAAAGTATTGAGAGGGCGAGTTCAATTATGAGGGTAGGAGAGAATTTTACTCCCGAACGTTTATATATCTCAAAAGATTGTAGCAGCAATGGGTAAAGCCAAAGGATCCATGTTGACCTCTTTGGTCCTCGTTCAATTCTGGATTTATTGAGAAAACGCTTCCTTTTGCCCAAATTGCTGCGGATGAATGAAATCGCTTGGTTTGTTGCGGGCTTGTCTGCTAGCGCAAGAGAATGTCGTTGGGCCCACCAACGGCTTGCACGGACAAGGTTGGTGGAGTGTTTGCCCCTGAAGTGCTCAGGGAACGTGCGTACCGTACGGCCGTACAACCCAGGGCTGCCACGCAACGATTCGTCTTTGATCATCCACGTGACAATGTCTTGGCCGGTTTGTATTGTTGAAATCTACTGCAAGGCTCGCGGCTGTGGTGCGCGAACGTCGGGCTACATCCCTGAAAGATGAAAAATGGAGTTAACGTTCATGATTCCTACTAGGCATTTGGACAGAGGATGAAAGTCATGCATGCCTACCAGTATGTGTAGACAGCCTAGGTGGCGTTTGCAAATGGTACTGTGGTCACTGCGTCACTGATTGCAACAGTGACAACGTCTACAAATGATATGATGATGGTATGATGATTGATGGCGCTGATGGCGCTGGAACTGGTACAGTTAGCTACCACTAGCTCGTCAGTGTTGGCGCTGCGTCACTGTTGCTGGCACTGCGTCATTGTTGTTGTTCTGAATTTTCTCTTCTTGCCTGCATGCGCTTGCCTGTAAATGGTTTTATCCCATAACTGTTGCCTGCAAAATCGCCCCATCTCAAAGCCTGGAAGTATAAGGCCCCCCCCGTCCAATAGACCAACAACCAGAAATAATTTTGTTGTTAAGAAATCCCCCACTGGAAATTTAAAAACGGGCATTAGAAAAATAACTTGGGCATTAGAAAATATGGGCAGAAAAACCTTGGGGAGTAGAAAAACCTTGCGCACCATCAAGAACTCTGGAAGCATCGAAGTAAGGGACCAGCATGGGACCCTGAAAATCTTGCCTAACCCGAAGAGTAGATAACCCCAAGACCAGGCTCACCTCATACATGTAAACTGAAAGATGCAAAGTTTCCTAAATGCAACATCAAAGTCCAAGAGTGATGAAATCTGCAAATGCAAGAAGGGATAATATGGGTTTGAGAATGAAGGTATGTGGTTAATTAAGGCATGGCGGCCGGGTAGGTGGTTGATTGGGATATCATTGATGATTTTGGTGGCTAACACTTTTTGTAAACTTATTCACGAATAGTGTACAAAGGTAAGTACACTATTCGTGATACTACACTAAAAGTGACATTTAGTATAGTGAATCACCAGGGTAGTCAAGCGTCTTGCACTGCACAAAGGGAGAATCAACGAGTGGAAGTAGTATAAGAGAATGCGGAGCCTTTACTAACGATAAACAATCACTTACAAGCAAAAGTAATCACTAAACACTCTCCAATTCACTCATAAAGCTTGCCTTGACAAAGACGTCAAGTCAAGGATGTGTGCGGCGCTATTGGCACACACACAACCCTAAGTGGATAGAAAATATCCATGGATGAATGTGGTTGGCTGGCGTATGTCCATGAAGCCAAAGATTAGTAATAAAGTGATCTACGCTAAAACACTACGATGCGGAGAGGCCCTCAACGCCACATCCTGTGACATATTGTACATCAACCATTTAATTTTTTGTTTTATAATTTTGATAAAATCTATCAAAATGAATGAAGAAAACAATAATCGATCTTAAAATGCATTTTAATTTATTGTCTATTAGAATACAACTACCAAGTAAGAAAGGATTTTGAAGACAAGCATTTAAAGAATGCCACATTGATATTTCAATATATAAAAGAATTAGTGTAGACCCTTGTTGTCTCCGACGGGCCAAGCCCAATCTCCATTAAGGTATCATATGTAGGTGCAAAATTCAAATTACTTCACAAAGTTATATCATTAGAGTATTGAATGTAAAATTGCCTACAATCATCGAAGCACTTTGTTGTTAATTACATTGCACATCACATCTTTGTTGGCGTGATCCAATTCTCTTGCTCAAAGCACTGAAACATTATTAGGAGTTGTCACACGTGAAAATCAACATACTATTGCCCATGTGAAAAAATGTTCTTAGTCAAGCAGATGCCAAGATAAGCATTTGTCCATGTGACTTGTTAATAGCCATGACATACCGTACACGCGGCGTGGATCGTGAACTACTTGTAGGGTATTGAGAAAGGAAGCCCGACACTCTCAATAACCAATGAAATCTGTGGAATGAATGTAGCAATGAATGCAACATATCATGCACGATCATTTGTAACGATTTCCGCCTCGATCACTCGGGCCGAGCAATGGTGTACAATGAATATGGTGCCATTGCATAGTCTATTTGATGGATCCAAGTTGCGCAGAAGCATCAATAGTGTACTAACTTTGAACATAAACTTATGCGGTGGCCACCTGCTTACTTTTAGCCCATTCAAAAGCTCACTTGAAATCATGTTGGCGCCGTCTTCATTGTCCACTTTGCCATCGCTCAAATAAATCTGAGTCCCCCAGGAACCATGTCAAGCATGGTATCATTGGTTTTTGCCATGTCATCATTGCATGCCGCAAGAATACACCTTATTAGGTGGACAACAAACATTATCTTCCTGATCAATGTCGAGCTTGTCTTAACAGAGTGCAAGAAGCCAATCCGCAAATGTCGATTCTCTAAGTCAACAAGCGTTGTATAGGCTGCAGCAGTATACATATTTTGACGTAAGGTACAATTTCACGTGGTCCCATAGTTAAGATTTCTTAATTTATGTTGCACCAAGGTCTGGTCGCAATCCTTTTTGAACATCATGCAAATCCTACCTAAATTTTCCACACATCACGAAAGTGATTCCTCTAAAGGGCAAATCATGCTTGGTTATGTTGCAGAGTGTACAGTAAAAAAAAGAAAAGCATATTGGCCATGGACATCTTGTTCCAAAATATGAGCATCGTGCATCGTATCAGTTCTCCCAATCACTTTGAATGTGGATGGTGCACATAGAAGTCGGGTCCAAGTCAATTGAAATTTTAAATCTTAAATGAACGGTCTTGCCTTTGTGTAGCAGCAATGCGGCAATTTCGGACAAAGTGTGGAAGTCGTTTTCCACCACGTTCCGGAGTTAACCTTAAAAATTTGGAAAAATGAAAAAAATTGTTAGGTAAGGACTATAGTCTAGACTAGAATAGAACCTAAAATCAGGATGTAGGAATGAAGACTCTTGAACCCGTCCGGAATCCTTAATCGGTCCTAAACTGTTAAACAAATGTCCAGATTAGTTTGCCGGAACTCCGGGGAAATTTGAAATCCGGAGCTGTCACTATCAACCGTACAGATTCCGGAAGCCGACTTAATTGCCACCTATAAAAGAATGCAACGCAAGGAAATTCTTTTTTTTTCTCCGACGCTTCCTTTTGTTCCTTTGCTCTCTCTCTGTCTCTCTCTCCTTCTCCCTCCAACTGCTGTCTGTTAGGGTTTAATAGCGGAAACAGTTAGAAAGGACGTGTGTCCGTTAGGAAGAGCTCTTATGAGGAGAGTGCGTGCAGGGGTGACTTTGAGTGAGTGTGAGGATCGTCAGTAGAGCAGATGAAGACGGGTGCCTCGGGCTAAAAGAAGAAGACGAACAAGGACGGAAGAGGAAAGCGGGACGAGGTGCCAGCCATCGTTCTTCCGCCCTTGACAAAGGTACTACTAGATATCCCTGAGGACCCAGACGAAGTCAGCCTTTTGAGGGCTTGTCTACAGGACATGGGCTGCGCCGGATTCCTGGACGTTGCATGGAGAATAAAAAACAAAACTTTTGTCAGGGAGCTAATAGGAACTCCGGACCCCAAGTACGACGGGATGTTGCGGGGACACCCAAAGCTATGGGGAGTACCGGAATGGACGCAAGCCTATGACTTACGCGCAGGACGAACCAAGGTGGTGGAACAGAAGGATGAGTTTCTGGCGGAGGAGTTTGAAGCAAAGGCCGACCCAAAGGAAGGGTTCAATCTCCAAGACGTCAAACACGTGGATGCTAAGCTCGTGCTCGGGTTTCTCAACCCGATTTTCCATCCGGGAAAGCCAAAGCATATAGTGTCCAAGTGGGCCTGCACGTTTCTTGGAGCACTCCGGGGTAAGATTACGGTTGATTGGGGCACTCTTATAAGTGAAATGATCAACCAACTGGTGGCAAACCTCCAGAAGGTGAAAAAGTCCGGAACGCCGCTAGCCTCCTATGTGGCGCAGCTATACTGCCACCACTAACAACTCACTCAGCCGGAGCAGAAGGTATACGACGAAGTTCTGAGCTTCCAGAAGTATGGAGGTGAAGAAACAGAGGAAGAATCCGAGGAAGAAGCTGGACCGACGCCGGAAGCACTAGTGGCAGACACTCCGGGTGACGAATGGCAAACCTAGAAGAGGGCACGGAACAAGGATCCGGAGCCAGAGAGGACGGAGACCAGTCAATCAACCGGATTGTACAGGTCAGATGAGGTCGGATCGTCGGAAATCGCCAGCCGGAAGAAGCGGAAGCTTGACTCAGAGGGGTCCGGAGACCAAATGGTTGAAATTGACCAACTTCTGGACGAATAACTCTAGAGGATGAAAGTCCTCCGGACCCTCAACAAAGCAATGAAGAAGGAGGTGGAGCAGGTCATCAGAAGCCTAGGTGTCATCCAGGTCGAGGATGTCATGGTCAGGGTAGAGGAACTCCGAAGCAAGGAGATTCAATTGAAGGCACTGCATCTGCAAACTTTTAATTTGTACCAAGCTAACAACGTATTGGAGAAACAGGTGGTGGACTTACGGCGGGAGGCAGCAATTGCGGTGGAGGCCCGGAATCAGGCCGAGGCAAGGGCCAATGCATCCGCCGCCGCCTTGGCGGATGTCCAGAAAGCTGTGGACTTTCCGGTGGACGTGGTCAACTGGAGTCAACTCTTCACCGAGCTGGTGGAGAAGGAGAAGAAATTGAACCGAACAAACATCTTCCGGTTCTTCTTTGACCAGGTAGAGAAGATGGGTCACACATAGAGTCAGATGAAATTATTGGTGGCCAATATCCCCTAGGTGAGTCCGGAGGACAAGGCGGCCCAACTACCGGATGACTTCATAACTCCTGTCCAAACCACGGCACCTCTGGAACCACCACAATCGGATCCGGCTGTAGCATGTAGGACCTCCTTGAATCCGGAGGACCTCAATTCTCCTTCACCAAGGGCACGAGCGGAAGGGATGGCATCTCCCAACCTCAGCACCGACGAATTACTGAAGCGTCTCCCGGAATTGCTGACACCTCCGACAATGCGACTACATGACTCTCCGGAGGAGACAGATCTCCGGGCACCACCCAAGTCAGTATCCAGACGGTTGGCACATGGACCAGAAAGTCCTTCCGGCGGCTATAGAGACTTGATCAAGGAGGTCATACAACCTGCCGAGCAGGAGCTTCAGTCCACACCAGGGGAAGAAAGTGCGCCGGAAATGCAACCTCCGCCTCCAATTTCCAGAACTCCGGTGGCAAAGACTTCTCCCACTTCCAAACCGGCAACCCGGAAGGTCGATCCTCCTCCGTCCACGTCGAAGAAAGGCAAGGGTAAATAGCGGGTAACAGTGGAGGTTTCTCCCACGTGTAGAAGCGGGAGAAATAAGGCATCGGGTACCACTCCTTAGGATTTTTGGCTATAATTCTAGTCCAGACAGCAATTAACGATGGGGCTCACCATTGCATCCGGCTGCGGACGGAAGGAACTGCCGGTTTTTGTAGCATAAAGTAGGAAATCCGGAGTCCGGAACCTTTTCCGTGATTTTAGGATCTGAGGATCAGATCTGTGACTTTTCCAGATTTCACGGACCTTTAAGGATAAGATTTTCTAGAAGACTCCGCCTTGGAGGGGAATCTTCTTAGCTTCGGTTAGAGTTTGGAATTAGAAGATTCCAAGTTCTAGGTTTGGAAGTTAACTTATACTTAATGGATTCGTCTTAGTGACGGCCGACCTTTTTTCCATTCTATGTTTTTTGCGTTGAACTCATAGCACTTGATGTTGTAAAACCTTGATTGAGTGGTGTGAGTTTGAAGCAAGGACAAGGCCCATTCTCAAGGTGTTGATCTTCCTCTTACCTTTCTCGTTTAACTCCAGTAGTACAGGATCTCCCAAGACAGCCGGTTGGACGTAGAGTGGGAGAGTGCCTGGAGATATTAGGGACGAGCGCAGGATGAGGCCTGCTACTCTCCAGGGTCTGGAAGTAGCCATAGGGGTGGGTAAGTATTGCAGAGGTGGGCCTGGTATTCTCTAGGAGACGGAAATTCTGTTTAATTGGATTTCGGTTGCGGTCAGAGTTTGCCCCCACAATTGGGATCAAAAGCCCATTCTACACGTCCAATAGGAAGTCCTAGGAGAATTATGGAGTTGGGAGGAAGAGAGAGTTGATTTGGACCAAAAGGATGTCGTTGTAGACGGATCGAACTATGTATGACCGCGTCCAAAGGACCATCTGCATGATGTGAGAGCAAAGATCGGAGACAGCATTGTAGACAAGTTAGACAGTAGGATAGCAGGTCTCCAGCCACTTAAAGTTACGGGATAGTGGATGTCCGGACACTCGAACCACCAAATAGTGGGGTATCCAACCACTAGAAAGAAAAAGGATCAGTGGCCTTCCGGCCACTCGTTTAAACAGTCCGGAAGCCTCTCTGAGGAGCTCAAAGCTTCAAACCAATCTCCATGGAATGATGTAGGATAATAATAGGATGCTCTATCCTAATCCAGACTTGTAGACGGATCCGGAAGGAATTAATCCCATAGAATAAGGTAAAAGTAGTTAAAACCGGTATACATAGGAATTGACTATAGTTATAAGCAAGGAAAACATTAGGTCTCTGTGGAAACGATTCGGTGCGGATTACTACTGGACTACATTTAGACCATTTTGAGAGTATTTCAAAGGAATGTTCACCCTAAGATCTATGACACAAAGTAACTGCCAAAGCAATATGATTTTGCGCAAGCACAAACTTTTGAGATGAAATTCTCCAAGTATGTCTTTCCGATACCACCTGGTCCATCAATACAGTAGATTTTGTCAGAGATGTCAAGCATGCTTGACTTAATTACTATGTTGTAAATGTCTCGCTGCTTGTTGTTCAACGTTTGAACTTGCTCATGAACCTCTTCCATCAATTGTGCGGCATTATTGTTGAGCTGCTCCAAAAGAAGTGGATTAGCTTGCAATTTCTCCAGAAGAAATGTAGGTTGCGACAAGTTCAAATCTTTCAATAGCTTGTGAAATGTTGCAAGGAGTTGAGGAATCAAGTTTAATGCAAGACTATAACTCCACTCCTCCAATGGTTGCTCCACTTCATTCTACTATGATCAATGCCTATAGTTGTCCTTCAAGACCAAATGATATACACAAAAATAATTATTCAAAATCTACCAAAGTGTGTAACTACAATAATCAATTCAAGGACATGGTGAAAATATTGAAATATCTTTAAAACCTCATGCTTCCTCATTGAACTTATCCATGTGACACAACGCTTAATCATAAATGCATCTAAAAAAAATCGATAACATCCAAATGTAGAAGTGTGGAGTTGTCACATCAAGAAGAAACCACTTGCATCATACACGCATGACAAAGTTTCCCCTCTAAGTATCAATTGAGCACTATTATGTAACCTTAAGGGAATGTTGCATGTGATTTGTGATCATTGAATGTTGGAGAAATGGTGAAAGCAGAGAGAAAGAGTGTTATGTGTAAGACATGGAGTGATGTATTGCATGAGTAATTTAGTCATGCTTGCTAATGCCTGTTGAATGATGTGTCTATGGTTATGCTTGTTGTTTATGCCTGTTAACATAGATAATTTAGTAATGTATGCTTATGCCTGCTCAGTGATGTGTGGTTGTTCCTACTAGGGTGAATGATGTATATGTGGTTATGCCTGATGGACTAAGTGATGTGATTGAGTGGTTGTTGTTAAGTGACTGATTCTGCATCAAATTGTTGATGTTGGTAATGAGAGTTTAAGGTTTTGTTAGCCTAGTAAAAGAAATTCCAGCATATATCACATGGCAATTTCAGATGAAATTTGTTGACATATTATAGGTATGACTCAGGGAGGGAGTACTCAAGTTCAAATTGCAGCTACTATTGGCGTTTTCGTTAGAACAATTCAGAGGTTGGTGAATTTTTTTGGAAAAGATGAAACTTACAAGGGCAAACCTTGTGGTCAAAGTCACACTACAAAACTTAGTGATAGAGATGTGCGTAGTGTTTTGCGTTACTCAAAAATAATCGTTGCGCATCAGTATCATAGATTGTCAGTATTGCCTAGTGTTTGGACGTAGCATTCAATGGCTCTTCTGTAGAAGTAGCAATTTCAGTTGAATTGCAGTCATAAAACCTTTTTTGACACCTCGTCACATATATCAAAGGCTCGCTTTTGCTTAGAAGTATTGTAGATGGATTGTAGAAGATTGGGAGCATATTATTTGGAGAGATGAATCTACCTTTGAAATTAGGAAAAAATCGAGACAAGTTCATATTCGGAGAACTGCATATGAGCATTATTCATTAAATTGTATAGTTCCTACCTTTTAAAGTGGACGGACTTCCTTGATGATTTGGGGCGCATTTTCTCAAGGGTAAAAGTCAAAACTTGTTTCTATGCTTAAAAATCGACTTTCTGCAAAGGATTTTGAAGAAGTGGTTTACGAAGGAGAATCATCTCATTTCATGGGTAAAGTTCCACGTGCAGTGCTCATAGAAGATGGCGCATCCATCCATTGGAGCAAAATATGTGAAGAATAGAGACAAACGCGCCTTCTTGAGAAGCATTGGCCTGCAATGATTTACGTATGTATCTTTTGGCTTTGTAATTTTTCACACATGTTATCAACAAAACCATGATCTTGTGAAAAAAATTTCATGTTGAAGAACAAATTCTCAGCCCTAGGGAGGTTGTCAAAGTTGGAAGTTGTGAAACAATTTTCCCCTTTGTTTCTCACAACTACACATGTTAGATTTGGAATATCATTTTTTTGTGGGACTTTTGAACTTGAATTTTTTCACACATGTAATTAACATAAGGATGTTTCTACTCCAAAATTTCTATGGGAAAAAAAAATTCTTCAATCCTTGGAAGGGTGTCAAAGTTGGCAGTTGTGAAATTTTTCTTATAGCTACCCCTCATTGGTAAATCTTGCATAACTTTTTTGTATAAATCACATGGACTTGAAATATGGTACACATGCATTCAACATATAGATGATTATATGGCTAAAATTTCATGGTAAAATAATAATTTTCCAGACCTTGGGAGGGTGTCATAGTTGGCACCAGTGTGGACACTATCCCTGGAATTGCACAAGGCACCAAATGGGTGTCACCCCACTGTAGAGTCATGTACAACAATAATTCGATTTTTTTGCTTATGTACGTTACCACACTACACTGCTGCCAACTTTGGCGCCCTCCTGAGGGCTGAAAAGTTATCAATTTACCATGAAATTTTTGGCACAAGATCAATTCTATGTTGAAAACATGTGCGTCAATTTTCAAGGCCAAGAGATTTATAAAATAAAAGATATCCAAGATTTACCAACATGGGATAGTTGTAGGAAAAGTTTCAAAGTTGCCAACTTTGACACCCCTACAAGGATTGAATTTTTTTTTTATTGTCAATGTAGTTTTTAGCATGAGACCACTTCTATGTTGATTACACATTAGAAAAAATTCAAGTCCAAAATATCCACACATATAAAACCAATTCCAAATTCACCAACATGTGTAGTTGTGAGATACATTTTACTCCTAGCCAACTTTGACACACTTCCAAGGATTGAGTTTTTTGTTTTTTCCCATGAAAATTTTGGCATGAAACTAGCTCTATGTTGATTACATGTGTGCCAAATTTTAAGGCTAAAGTATACACATAACAAAATATTTTTGAAATCTACCAACATGTGTAGTTGTGATAAACATTTCACTACTGCCAACTTTGACACCCTCCCAAGGATCAATTTTTCAAAAAAATTCCCATGAGATTCTAGACATGAGACCATCTCTATGTTGATTATATGTGTGCTTAATTTCAAGTCCAAAAGATCCACAATAGAAAAGAAAAAAATCTAAATCTACCAACATGTATAGTTGTGAGAAACAATTAGGGAAACCATTTCACTATTGCCAACTTTGGCACCCTCCCTAGGTCTGAAAATTTGATAATTGACCATGAAATTTTTGGCACAAGATCACCTCTATGTTGATATAATGTGTGCCAAATTTTTAGGCCAGAAGATGAATACAAAAAACCACCTTCAAAATCTACTAACATATGTAGCTATGAGAAATCATTTTCAATATCTTTTTTTATATTCTTCATGTGGCCTTGGAATTTGGCACACTTGTTATAAACATAGAGATGATCTTGTACCATAAATTTCACTATAAATTCTAAAATAATTAGCCTTAGGGAGGGTGTCAAAGTTGGCAGCTGTGAATGGCTCGCAACTATACATGTTGGTAGATTTTGAATATCTTTTTTTGTATTCATCTTCTGGCCTTGAAATTTTGCACGTGTTGTTAACATAGAAGTAATCTTGTGCCAAAATATTCATGGTAAAATGACAATTTTTCAATCCTCAAAAGCGTGTCAAAGTTGGCACCAGTGTAGTGTGGAAACATACATAAATGTATACGTATTTCCGGGTACTATACAATGATGTTTTGATCCCACATATTTTTATATAGAATTTTTTGCATCATTTTCTATTTGTAGCACTTGCCTAAACTCTTAGAAACCCTCATGTGGTTATGAATTCAAATCTCTATAAGCCACCTCTGTGGAAAATTTGTGGAAAATTGAAGGCCGAGCAAGCTGAGCATCTACCGAGACAAGCGCCACCAAAATCAATGTAGTGAACCGAAGTGATATTCGTGAACTAGGGTTGCAATAAGAATATCCATTGTGTAGATGATGTTCTACATAATCCATTGTAATTATAGATTCTCCCAAGCCTTAACTTCTATAAGCCCAAGGCATTTTCCCTCAAGAAACATTCTAAAACTGCTACTATCAAGTTGCAAGAAAATATAATTTTGAAGTACAATTTTGGACTTTAAACAATAAGATCTTAATATAGACTTCTACATGAACTTAGTATATTTTTATAACTACAAATCACCACATGCATGAAGATTATAGCATTTGAAGTCAAGAAAATGGTACATTTTCTTCCTTGCATTGAGTGGATCAACAAACCTAGACTTCAATTGGTGTAAAATTTTGCACTACACAAGGTCTAAATCCTTGTCTTAAGCATGATGTTAGTTCTTTATACATCAATTTTCAAAGGTAGAGAAGGGGTGTAGCATATTCAAAACAAGTATTCAAGGAGTAGAGGTTCAAAAATTGCCAATTCACATTTAATTTTTTTTGTGAACTTAATATGCTCAAGAATTATAATCCAAAAGGTTAACAAGAATTTTTTCAGCACACGTTGTTGTCATAAAAATAAAAAAGTGAAAAATATGAGAGTCTCCAAGTTTTATGTGGAAAAGACAGTTTTTTGGTACCTTGCCCAGCAATGTGTGAAAACATTTGACTTGTATTTCTACTCTAAAGACAAGAATTTTCTTCACATCTTCAAAGAAAATAGTATTCTCTACATGTATGAAAAATCTCAATATCAATAGAAACTTCTAGCAAAAGTTTTGGACCTGCCCAAAGTTGCCAATTTAACTTTGAAGGCTACCAACTTTCATATAATGAATCCAAACAAATTCTAGAAAACACTTAAAAGCTCTTATTGAAGACAGTGAAGTAGAAACATTTCCAAAAAAAGAAAAGTTTTTTTCAAATCTTAGGAACCTACCCAAAACGCAAATCGTCCCCTCAGCGTTAACCCCTAAAGGCCCTTGGTGTTTTTGGAGCCAAAACTGCCAAAAACATACCCCTACTGATAGAAACCTATTGATTTCTAAATTTAGACATCAAATTGAATATTTAACCGTAAGATCTTGTAATTACCTTATTCAAAAAGGTTTATACCAATTTTGAGGACAATCCACCGTACAGATTGCGAGGTTATAACGTTTGAAGTCACTGTAAAAGTTTTTTTTGACACTGCCCCGTGAGTATACCTAAGTTTTGATGCCCAAAAACTATACTTTGCAAACACATTTGATCCATAGAGGATCATCAATTTCTTTAGGTGTGGAAGTTAGGTTTAAGCTCACAAATTTTGAGCCTCATACGGGCTTAGATAGGCAAAAAAATCCTTGATTTTATGAAAGGGGGTGTGCTGAAATCGCCTTACATTCTCCAAAATTAAAACTACTTAAAGGGTAATCTAAAAATGTCCAATTGGAAATCCGAACGGTAGATATGTTGAAGTCAATGAGGGAAAGAACCACAAAAAATTTCAATGCAATCTGAGTAGATCTCAAATTTCTAGAATTTTTCGAAGTGTAAATTGTATATTTTGCTTTTATTTCAAAGGGCAGTTTTGGTAAGAGGGGGTCCAGTGGATGGAACCCCTGCCACGTCATAGATATTGGATGAAATTTATTAAGTTTGGATGAAGAATGAAGATGGGATGAAATATTTTATATGGAAAAACATGTATTTTGGATGAAAACTAAGCTCTGGATGATAACTGTCATTTGGATGAAAAAATCAGCAACCTCTTTAGATGGAAATGGTTACTTAGATGAAAATTTTCTATTCGATGAAAACCGTCATTAATGTGAATGGATGAAAAAATATTGGGCTCATCATTTTGCAAGCGCCCACCCTTTGAAAATTTGTCTTGTCACTTTCTGCCCTATTGAATGACGGGCAACTTGGGCAGAAAATGGGAGATTTCCATTGGTTATTGGCTGCCCGGATTTAGAGCAGATTCTTCTAAAATTCATAACTTTTGCATCGTAACTCCAAATGCTTTGAAATTTGCGCCATTGGAAAGCTGTCATTGAGAGCTACATGGAGTAAAAATTTCAGAAAATAATAAAATTCTGAAAACTTAGAATAGCCTGCCCAGAAGTGCTGCGACCCGAATCGGGTCTCAAGGGCCTTTAGGGGTTAAATGGGCTCTTAGGTGTTAAAACCGTACTTGGTTACGTTTAACTTCTGATTTGCCAGCCGCTAATCCACAAATATGAAAGCTTGTGATGCACATTACCAGTGTTGAACACACCTCAGGCACCTTGACCAGTCCTCTCTGCATTGACATTCACAGGCGCAGAGCAGACAGGATAGCAACTGAAAGCATGGGAGCACCGACCAAAAAACTGCAGGCTCTCTTCCACACCGTCACCTGAATTCACATGCGATGGCTTCCAAACGACGACCTGCCACAAAAGTCTCCAAGCAGCAACGACTACCATATGCAAACCCCTGCCCACAAGTACCAGAGTTCCATGGCTGACGACGTCCTAGCGAATTCGCTAACTGTCTCCCTCTGGTCAACAGTGACTTCTCACTACCATACGGATTCTGGTACCTACACAGCTGAAACCACAGGTTAGTTAAAATCAGCTTTCAGCAAACAGCCTCTGACTTCACACTTCAATTGCTCATCTATGATCTATTTTTTCGACGCCGTTCTCGGGAAAAAATTTCAGTCCACTTCCCCAGAATGTAAAAACATAAAGATGCCGTCTTTTGGGATTTTCATTTTTCAAGTGTCAAAATTTTTTACACATTTTTCAGAATTTTGCCCATGAACGATTCGTCATGGAGCCCGGCACCTCACCTTCGTGGATGCCGAGACGCTCTGCTAGTTTTGTAAGTCTACCTCTGCAGGTGCCACTCTCAACCTACTAGATCGACTGTCCCTCGCTGTCGACCTAAACCTCAGTCAGCACACAGCCAAAATATTTAACTATGCATATATGTATATCCGATGTACCATAACCCTTTTATACAGAGGCGAAGCTGTTGCCCGCCAACGTCGAGGATGCTGTCCCACGTCGAAGAAGCCTGCCTGCCGATACGACGCCGTCCGTCATCACAAAATAAGTCACACCGATTGGTCTCCGACTCATACACCTACTCCTGAGCTAGGAATTAGAGTTTGTGCGTCACGGATCCTTCCACGAGACCCAGGCAGACCATGCGCCACAACGCCTCCGCCTCGTTCAGGTCCGCTGCACAAAGTTGAACCAGATCTCTAACTGTTGACACGGTCGCAGAACCGTCTTTCCTCACGGTCCTGGGCCACTCTAGAGTCACATCAGTCGATGGCACCTGTGGTTACACACACTTGAACTGCAGCACAACACAGAATCAAACCATCAGCACCACCGCCTACAGGCCCCACATCACACATAATACGCATCCAAGCGTCCGAATCATAATATCAGAAAATGCATACACCCTAACTTACCTCTAAATGCAGGTTAGTGTGACTTAACGAGAAATGCACCATAAAACCCTCCGCAACGTCAGCAGCATTCGGGGTCCTCGAAGAAATCTGGAAGCACTGATGGAGCCGTCAACGTCGCCACGCACTTGAACTTCAGTCAAAACATACCGACCATCAGTTCAAAGCCAACCTCTGAAAATTCCTCCATATCAGGTCTGACAAATGACCTTGATCCCCAATGAATGCAAATCCACTCACCAAAAATTCAATCCTTAGACGCCCATAGCACAAAACACCAACCAATTACCTTGTGTTGCCTGTACTTCTCACGGACCGCAGGAAGCGTGCAGTTCTTCGTGTTCCTCTGCAGCCCATGGATCACCCTCACGCACTTCTCCAGCTCTGACGCCTTGTATCCTGTGTAATGCTCCAGCGTAGCATCCCAAGGATGCACCGATGGGTCCAGCGTCAGCTTCGCCATGTACACCGCCGACGCCGCCACCATTGACGGCAGGAATCCCAGCATCCCGTACTCCAGCAGCGTCAGTTCCGCCAGATAGTTCCCCAGAAACTCCAGCACCAGTGTCGACGCCTTGCAGCTCGCCTGCGCCGCTCGGATGAACCGCCGCAGGAAGCTCTTCGTCGTCGGCGTCGTCAGCTCGAACTTCAGCTCCTTCAACACCTTCCGCTCCATCTCCAGAACCTGCAATCATTCCAACCCGATCCGATTAGGGTTTCCACCCAAAACCATCCCAACCGATTAGGACAACCCATCGATCACCAGACAACCACCGTACCTCTTCGCGCCGGTACGTGTTGTCCGTGATGTAGCAGAATTCCTCCACCTGAGGAGCGCATATCTCCTCGTACTTTGCCGCGATCAACATGCTCGACACGCCCAGCAACTGCAGCCTCTGCCTCGACACCGTGTTGCACGACAGAAACCGATCGATGTATGCCACAGTCAGGTACAAAGTGTCCGGCACAAGCTTATATTCCTCTGCCACCTCCACCAGCCAGTCGACCAAAATTCCTCTCATGCTCGGGTTGATGTCTTTCTGCATCGCCTCCATGAAGGTTGTTGTCGGCCTCCGCTTGATCTGCAAGAATCCCACCCAAACAATGTCAATTCGGGACACTTACACCCAACACTGGCAATTGAAGACATTCTCGCTCTAATCAGTACTTCCAATGCCACCCCAACACCAACTCCAATTCAGGTACTCACCTCTGCCATCCGCAGGTGCATGTAGATGTCCGCAGCGTACGTGCTGCACATCTGCGGGTCAGAGTGATCCGTATCGATGTCCTCGTACGTTGGCTTGCTCGACCATGATGAAATCTCCTCGGAACCTTTGCCGTCAAACAAGTCACCCTGCTTCACGCGGTCCTTCGCCTCCTTAGATATGAACAGCGTGCTTGAAGTCCGCCGCTCCAATGACGCCACCACCGACGAGCTGCTCCTTGATTCCTGCTCCTCGACCGCTCCACCATCCGATGTCGCGTCGCAATTCGCCACAGTTACCGCACAGTTGCTCTTAGCGTACACCACCTCGTCCGCCTCGGGCACCAAGTTTTCTGCGCCATCCACGGTCACCTTCGCCTTCGGGTCCTGACACTTGCCGTCAGGGCACCCGGACGGCGCAGCATTCACCAACTTCGAGATGTCGGTGAGAGGTGCGCGTCTCCCGGACGGATGCACGGCGCGCTTCCTGGGGTGCAGCACCGTGCTCCCGCTCCGGCAGTCATCCACCGCCGATCGCTTCGTGGCCGCTCGTGTCCGGCGCACGTTGTCCGCTGGCGCCACCGCTGCCGATGTCGACGTCCGCGGGCGCAGTGTCCGCCTCCCGCCTTCGCCCGCCATCGCCGATATTCTCTCGAGCCTAAATACCGCGTCCACAACCAGAAAGAGCTAGTGCCAAGGTCACAACCAACCACACATGACGGTCGTGTGTACAACACGTGTCCCCGCCTTCACACACGCACAAAGCCTCCTCTCGTCAGCTACAATCGCCGTTCGCACCCGCGGCTCCAAAACTCCAAACCGAGATCCTCAACCCGAAAAAAAATACAACACAAACTCGCGAAATTTTCAACGAAGAAATTCCACCTCAGATGCCGCACACAATAAGCCCGCACACAATCACAATAACGACGCCACTAGAAACCCCCGCCACGACCTCACAATCACGCCCCGCTGCCTCGGCCTCTCTCACAAACACATCTGCCGCGACAAGCCCGAGCAGAGCCACACTACCATCACATTATCCGCTCCACCCCGAATTCCCTCCCAACCCCAACCCCCGCAAAACTAGCGCGCCGAGACCACTCCACCACTCCACCACTCGCGCTCGCGGCCAACCCACCCAGCTAAATTCCTCCCCACAACGCGACTAGATCAGCCCTCCCGCAATGCTGCTACGACGAGGCGGGGCTCGGAGCGAGGTCGGGAAAGGCGGAGCAAGGCGAGGGCAGAGGCGCAGACCAGGCTGGAGGGAGCTCGTCGGGGCTCGACACTGTACCCGAGTCTGCAGTGGCCCAGCCCAGCGCAGCGCGAGTGATATAGCGCCTGAGCACAGCAGCGCAGCTCAAACAGGCTGCGGGAACTCAGCCGGGCGGGAACGCGGCCCCCGCGCTTTGGCGCCTCCGCGATGGCGGGCATGCTCATGACTGGCGCATGCGGATGATGTCGATGGCCATGGCCCGCGCCTCAGACAGACTCCGTCGAAGCCAGGCTCGCTGCCAACCCAGCTTCGGGGCTGAGTCCCCGCCCCAACCACTTCCGATGAACCCCTTCCTTCCGCTGTGCGTCCGCTCCGGCCCCCACCACTTCCCTCTCCCGCCCTTTTCGCCTTCGCCCATCCCACCTGGCGCTTCGTCGCGGGCGGATGAACAATCGGCGGATGGATGACCTCTTCCGTGGATGAGAGTTCCCAAGCCAACAGTCATATGGGTCACTAACTGCCATTGCCTATTTCGGCTTGGTAAGTGATAGCATTCTTTGCTAATTTTGGTTGAGGGGGGTCGCTTATGAATGTTGGAAGTGCTAGCGTGAGATGAGAAAGCTTAGGGTACTTGACAACTAGGACAAGTTTCGTTCCGAAAAGGATATTTGACAACTAGGATGGGTTTCGTGGCGGGACGTGATTGGTGGGGTCAGTTCTGTGTGTTTGGGGATGCGTGGTGATTTAGGGTTGATAGGGCGTCTGTGATGGGCTGTGAGTGGGAGTAATTATATTTTTTATGTGGGTTCTGGGATGAAGGAGCTGTTGGTCGACTGAGTTTTGGAGGGAATGAAAGTGTTTAGTTGGGAACTGAGTTTGCACTGTGCCAAGTGGATCAGCTAAATTAATCCTTTTCTGGATAGTACTTGAGGCTGTAGCCTTGCTTTTGTGTGCACTTGAAGAAATACCTCTGGCTTTGGCGTCTTTTTCTTTCCCATTCTTGACAAAAAGTCACAAACTGAATTACAATTTTGGCACGGTCACAATTCTTGATTAACTGCAATCCATCATGAACGTGCTCTTAGTGAGGTACTAAACCAAATTCGCGCTAGAGCGAGCAAGAGAGGCCCTTCAGTACTAGGACTTCATTAGGGACAAACTGGAAAAGTGGGTAGGGATCAAATGTGCTGCTAAGTTGGGATGCAGTTACCTCTATTCTTTCAGGTTGCCATAGGGTGGCGGCATGTATTGAAGCTCTCATGCTCATCTACTGGTAAAAGTACTCAAAATTACAACCTTTTTTAGCATGTGCATTGGATGTTTACTGTAGTCGTTTTAAAGCCATTGAAGTTTGTGAATTCCCGCACAAAAGTGACTGCAGGGTACCCAATGTGTTGTTTACTATCTATGGAGGAAGTTGAATTTGAATCACTCTAACACTAAATGCTTGCTGTGTGTAAAGTCCCCCCTATTTGACAACACCATTCGCCTCCTAGCGTAGCATTGCTTGGATTTGAAATCACGGTTCTTTTTTTTGCAATGAGCGGTGTAACAGAACGGCAGGAGTCTAGAGGCTCCATGCCAGCCTTCGATCTTGTAAGTCACGAAGCAGATTTTCTATGCACCAAGTGACAAAGTTCTACAGAATTTGGCCTTGTTAAATAATATTACATGACTTCTAACTTGGGGGGAAAGTGTTGGGGGGTATCCAGGCAACAAGAGTGTAAGCAAGGCAGTCTGTTACACACATGTACAAGTGTGTGGAGGCAATTTGTTGACTCAATTAAAGTCAGGCTTTAAGTTCAATTCATCCCTAGGATTTCAGTGTGAGCATGCATTACCAAGACATGGGTGGCAGAGCGGGTGTAAGTAAATTGTGTGTGTGTGTGAGACCGATAGAGTTCCTTGACTATTTCACACCAAAACATATCGAAACTGCCCATTCTAGTGTAAGGAGAGGAAATGGAATGAACTAGAAGTTTTTTTTTTAGTTTTTAAACGTACAATCTTGATCTAAGCTAACAAAATGACATGCTGACTAAATTTCATAAACTTTTTGACTGCATGGATTGGAAGATTAAATTGTTTGAAGTGATTAAAAAGGTTCTCTTTTATCCTTGCTTTGAGTGGATCAACATGCTTTGACTTCACTTGGTATCCAAATAGTCAAAAAGAATGATACTACTCTACCACATCTTATAGCAGTAAAATATAAACTATGTAAGTATCAAAGTCTTCGGTTCATATTCAAAAATAAAAGAGTTTTTTGGTACCCTGCCCAACAATGTGTCTGAAGTGTGTTTAAGGATGTTCTCTTACATATCAATTCCAATTTCTTGATCCTACATAGAGATGTTTTCTTTGTGTAAAAGGATATTGCCTAAATTAAAATATTCAGCGTGGCTCAAACTACAATGACTATGATGTTTAGTGTAACCACACTAAACATATGGTTTATAAATGCTGTAAGCTTTTACTCTTTCAATTGGATCAGGCAACCCACCTGGAACAGTTTGATATATAATTTCAGGGTGCTCATGACCGAAAGTAAGTGCTCTGTTTTGCAATTACCTCACAATTACTCCCACATCAGAACTCTCTGTGTTCTTCATTGGCAAACAATCAAGAGAGTTTTAATGTCCAGTTTCTATTCATTGTCCTTATGAAGATACAACAGAATTCTTTTGACAATGTGGCATGATGGATGACGATGCAGTTCAACAAAATCTAATTACATAACCAAGCTAGTGTAAGTGTCACATGTCGTTGAAATAAAAACACTAAATTTAATACAATCCAAGCGAGAAAAGTCATTGCCTTCACTTTACTGAAGAGGGCCGAACTATGGAGACCGTGAAGAATTTGGGTATTCCGCTGACGACGGTTTTAACTCTGATTCTGTTCAAAGAACTACCATTTCATCCCTAGTGTGGAGTCAAAGTTACTTTCAACAAGGTGGAGGGATACTATTTCTATGCTTGTCTCAAGCACTTGTGTCTCACTTCTTAGTTCATAATCCACTTACCTTGTATGTGACTACATGATTAAAATATTACCAAAATGTTGGCAAATTGGGGTAGGGAGGAATGGCCCCCTTGTTGCCCCCTCAGAGGATGGATGGAGGGTCATCCCCTCCCTGTTCTCTCAGCAACCAGGTTTTCGGGTTTATATGAATCAAAATTCAGGGTTAGGATTAAGAATTTTGGATTAGTTGGTGATTCTTAGGGTTTAGGGTTTGAGTGGGGCTATGGAAATGGGTAGCGGAACAAGCCGCAATGAGGAGATCATTTGACCCTAACTGGCAAGGTGTGGGTGGACGATACAAGTACAAGAAAGGAGTGTTTTACTATCAAGTAAGGGGGTTCATCAAGGATCTACTTTACAAGAAAATCATACTATGTCATCTTTCAAATTAAAGAATAGATTTGAGCATCTCACACAAAGTTAAATGTGTGAATATATTGTATTTTAATTATAATTTTATAAGTATGTTGTATGCCTAAACAAACAAGAGTAGTGTCCTCCAAAAGAAGAAGAAAAAGAACGCCGGTTTCCGAAGGGATCGGCGTGAATAAAATATCCGTTCGATCCACCATTGAAGACCATGCCCCAACAAGCATAGCCCTAGTAGCATGGAAAGTGGTGTCTTCCACTTTATCAGCTCGTCCATGTGATTAGTGGTCATTATGCTAAGTGATGATATACAACAAACTGAATCTCTTAGGAACATTGTTTAGAGTAAGTGCAGTGACTGCAGTTACATTGCTGAATTTGCTAATGAACTCCCTCCAGCTGGGCAGTAATACTCTCTGGCTGCGTGACGCCATGGTGGAGTTATTTGTGTAGAGGTTGTGTTCTTATAAATGTGGGGTGACTCACTTAGTGGGGCCATTATATGAGCAATAAGCTACGGCAATCTTAGGGAAAATTCCTCTCAGTGGTGGTGCAGCCATTGAATCTCGCTTCCAGCGAGGCAGTCATACTATGCCCTGGCTGCGTGATCAACTTCATAAAGAGCACAGATACTCCAAGTGGTGGAGTATTCAGCATCGTGATTCTATTAGTATCCCCAAAGTAACATACTGTACATGGAACGCAGTATCAACTTCTTGACCTCTTGTGGTGACTGGTTCCTCATGTACCCCTTGCTTTCCTACTCCAGCTAACTTAGCTCAGCTGTTCTTGCTATGAACCCTTCTATTGACTCCCTTAACCCCTAAAGGACCAAGGCATTTTAGAGGGAAAAACCAGTCTAGAACTGCAATTACCATAAAGAGGCATGAGAATTACTTTGTTTGGGAAAGATTTTGCACTTGTAGCCATAAGATCTTAAAATAAACTTCTTTATGAATAGACCATAGTTTTTTTGTTGTAATCCACCACACGGATTTGAAGATTATAGCGTTTGAAGTGCAAGAA
The DNA here is from genome assembly GCA_963971425.1 of Bryoerythrophyllum caledonicum. Lineage (NCBI taxonomy): Eukaryota > Viridiplantae > Streptophyta > Bryopsida > Pottiales > Pottiaceae > Bryoerythrophyllum > Bryoerythrophyllum caledonicum. The sequence goes on from OZ020518.1 coordinate 28,207,764, forward strand.
AAAAGAATCCCCCCCTTGCCCAACAACGCGTGTAAATGTTTGAATTGGCTTAGAATGCTATTTTTCACTAAAGACAAGAATTATTTTCTGACAATATCAAAGGAAATAATACTACTTGCCAATATTGAAAATCTCACATTCAATAGTGTCCTAGCAAAGTTTTTGGAGGTGCTTGATGTGCCTGCTCTCTCCGTTTGAAATTGAAAACCCTATCAATTTTTCTTTGAATGTCGGATTTAGAAGAAAAACAATTGCTCTCTCATTGAGGTTTTAGTAATGCCCTTCTACATTAAAAAATTCAATGAGGAATGTTAGAAATTGACATCATAGGAACCAGACCAAACTTCAAATTGCCATTTCTGGACACTTGGTCCTTCAGGGGTTGAATTTTCTCTCTAAAGTTTTTGGAAAGGCAGCAAGAGCTCCTATAGGAGCAGGCATGAAAGAAGACGAGGTTGGAATGACTCCCTTGTTGGCTCCGAGGGATGGATGGGGTTATCCCTTCTACATTCTCTTGCTCGTTTCTACAACCCGGTCTTCTTGTCCTAAAGCCCCAAACTTTGCCCCACTCAAACCTTGATCCCTAAACATCACTAACAAACCCTAATTTCTAAATCCTAAACTTTGATCCATGAACCTTAAACCCTAAAAATTGATTGGTAGGAGAACGGAAAGGGGGATGAATCCACCCATCTCCGTCCATTCCATTGGAGGCAACAAGGGGGTCATTCCTCCCTAGCCATGAAAGAAATGAGATTGTTGAGAATCTCATTTTCATTCCCACTCTCATTCCCACTTCTACTTCTACATTATTCAAATTTCTCTTATTTTTCATTTAACACACTCATCCCTCCTTTAAGTAATAGCCAAATCTGACGCTAGTATGAAATTAATAAAAGTTCAAAGTTAGTAGTGGTTTCAGTAGAGGATTTGGTAACTTCAACCAATTTTACGTGCATTCAATACAGGCAACATGCCATGGCTCATTCAATAGTTGAGATTGTAGTTAGTTAAGGTTATAAGTTAGTAGAAATATAACATGTCAAAGGTATAACTTCTAGAATAAATAAGAGTATAATAATTTATCAAAGTTCTTAGTGCACTTGAACCATATTGGATGTATTGTAGAGGGGTTGTTTTAGATGTGCTCAAAGACACAATGAGAACTAGTCCATCATACAAATGAGGTTGCAGTATATTTGACACAATAGTTGTTCATTGGAAAGTGTCAATTACATTCTCTACAACCACATTCAACTTTCATATACGTTTCTTAGAGTCCAAAATTCTTAATTCTCATATGTAAATTTGGATTCCATAGGATGTATTGTGTAGTGGTTGATATAGATTGGTTAAATGGCAGAAATGAAAACTAGTTAAATATACAAATGAAGATGGTGCATGCATCACAAGCGGAATATGTCATGTGAGACAAACAATTTCCTACTACAAGTACCATTTCCACTCTCACTCTCATTCCCATTGACACTCTCTTTCCAAGAGTGTCAATGATCATAGAATTTTAATTGATTGACTTATTTTGCATGGTTTGGATCATAAGTCATTTAGCACATAATGGCTGCCATAGATGTGTTCAACAATGGGCAAAATCTAGGAGGACTTACATATTAAGTATGGACATTAAATCAATATTTTTAAAAATAATTATTGTTGTTATTTAACTTGCTTCTCCTTTACAAGATAGATATTGTGGTATGACAAGTTTATATAATGCAAAAATGTAAAAATAGATCGTACGTGTGTACCGTAGCAATTACTTAATAATGATTCGAGAAGGGAACACAGCATAGGCGTATCATGGGCTTTGTAATTGTTCTTGAGGTGATTTGCCTATATGGAGGGGAACAGTGTGCATTGAAGGAACCATCTGTGGATCAAGTTCTCGGGAAGATTATAACTCCACACAGACTTCATGCTGCAATAAACTCCATAATGAAGTGGTGCATTGATCTTACCATGTGAGTCATGTGTGTTGCGAAAAGAAAGAAAGATGAAGTTCAATCTCCAAAAGAGATTGGCATGCCTATCCATTCCCTCTATTGAGCTTATGTCCACAAGACATAAGTTAGTGGACACAAGTTAGTGGAACAAAACCAAAACATTATTGTAACCAAATACCACATTTACGAGGTATAATTTTAATAGTTATTTGAAGCCCAACAATTTCATTCAGTTTTTTTATTTTTTTGAATCATGTATACAAGACCTTCACTACAGTCTCTACATAAATCAACAAGTACTTTCAATATTTTCATCTACTTTACTATTGAACCAGAAAAATTCTAGGGCCTCAGTAACGTTGGTTTTCATTCACTTAGGGGCAGTTTACACTACGGACCAAGAACTCGTCCCATGACCCTCTAAAATCTGTGATTGGCTCCATCAACTCGTCCTGGGATGACTTGGGTTTACACTACAAGGAAAAAAGAAAATTGACCAAAGGAGTTGAGGTCCTCAAAAGGCCTAGAAATAGGTCTAATGGATAATGTTGGAGGGTCCCCTGGATTTTGCGGTGAGAGAGGCTAAGGGGTGGTTTACACTATAGACCAAGAGCCGTGACCAAGGAAAATGGATTAATTCCATGGTCACACTTCATGGTCACACTTCCATGGTCACACAACATAAAAATGTCATTTTTAAAGCCCTTGGGCCTCTCACTAAGTGTAAACCGAACTTGGACCGGGAGGAATGACCATGTACTAAAAAGTGGGCGTGCTGATTTTTTTAATGAATGCCTAAAAAGGGCAGTATTGCCTAAAATAACAAAGAAAATAAAACAAGCCAAAAAGACAAATAGGATGGCCGCCATTGTATCTACAGTAACGTTGGGCCCCCTCCCAACCAAAAAATAATAATTAAAAAAAAATCAATTTAAAAATAATAAAACAACATTTTAGGCCCAGGGTCTCCTCGTTTCAGCAATGAAAGAACCCTTTTAGCCTCTCTCACCGCAAAATCCAGGGGACCCTCCAACATTATCCATTAGGCCTATTTCTAGGCCTTTTGAGGACCTCAACTCCTTTGGTCACTTTTTTTTTTTTCCTTGTAGTGTAAACCCAAGTCATCCCGGGACGAGTTGATGGAGCCAATCACAGATTTAGAGGGTCATGGGACGAGTTCTTGGTCCGTAGTGTAAACCGCCCCTAAATGGGTTCTCTCATTGCTGAAACGAGGAGACCCCGGGCCTGAAATGTTGTTTTATTATTTTTAAATTGATTTTTTTTAATTATTATTTTTTGGTTGGGAGGGGGCCCAACGTTACTGTAGATACAATGGCGGCCACCCTATTTGTCTTTTTGGCTTGTTTTATTTTCTTTGTTATTTTAGGCAATACTGCCCTTTTTAGGCATTCATTAAAAAAATCAGCACGCCCACTTTTTAGTACATGGTCATTCCTCCCAGTCCAAGTTCGGTTTACACTTAGTGAGAGGCCCAAGGGCTTTAAAAATGACATTTTTATGAAGTGTGACCATGGAAGAGTGACCATGAAGTGTGACCATGGAAGTGTGACCATGAAGTGTGACCATGGAATTAATCCATTTTCCTTGGTCACGGCTCTTGGTCTATAGTGTAAACCGCCCCTTAGCCATTCTTAGGGCCGCTTCACTCTATGCCCAAGTCGAGAGGCCGACCGTCAAAATGAGTGGCCAAACTATGGCGAGAGGCCAAACTTTTTTGCCAAAAAAATACATTAAATAATATAGATTGAAGGTTTGGCAGGTCGTGGTGTGAAGCCCCAAAGGCCAAGTCCAAAGTCCAAACCCATATCATTACGCCAAAAAAAATCAGCCCAAAAAAATCAGCCAATAAAAATCAGCCAATAAAAATCAGCCAATAAAAATCAGCCAAAAAAATCAGCCAAAAAAAATCAGCCAAATAAATCAGCCTAAAAATTCGGTCTCTTTCATCTAACGGTCTAGATCTTGTTAGTTTTTTTATTATTTAATTTAAAAAATCGACAGACTCTCGATTCTAGTTTGGGTGGACTAAAATGGGCGACCCAAGTTTTGCTCGAGAGGCCGTCGCTTTGGCGCCAAAACAACCCAAAAGTGTTGCCATGTAGGACGACGGCCTTTGGAGTTTGGGCACAAGTGTGAAGGCCCAAAGTCTGGACTTTGGCCATTCTAGCAATCTCATTGGTGGAAATTGACGGCCTCTCGACTTGGCCACCAAGTGTGAAGCGGCCCTTAGGGCATTTGCGCCCGTGTGTGGTGTGCATGATGTTCTTATTTGATTTTTCAAGAACTAAGCTTAGTTTGTGAATGGCCCATGTCTTTGTATATGTTAGGTAGTGAGGAGCAATTTTAATATCCTCAACGGATTTTACATGTGTTCTAGATTATTAGTAGGATTTCACATTAAATTCTTATATAGTTTCCTTCTTTTCAACTATCTTTCTCAACTGCCTCATACGTCTTCAACTTCCCTTCCCTTAATGTATTTTTGGTGTAATTTTGCCACGTGGCAAATTTAAGCTGCATGATGGAGAATGAGGGATAAACCTTAAAATTGGGTATAGCATGGGATAGTACGTTGACTTGCGGGTGATATGGCCATCCACAGCATTCAGAGATGGTTTCTTTTTTTGCAGTTACTACTCATTTGAATTAATCTTGGAGAGAAGAAGAAGGAATTCAAACAAGCTAAATGATTAGTGAAGGCTTTGGCCAGATTTAAGGGAAAGTGGTGGGTCTTTATGCATGTCTGCTGCTATTTTTCTCAGGACCAAGAGGCCCCTCAGCCAAGTCACACCACATGCATACAAAATCGGCCCCATTTCTAGCATTGCCCTCTACACACCTCGCTAAAGTAGCTGTACTAGGTATCGAAAGTACAACTCGTCATATGTGTTATGGCTCAAAAGCAGATTCTATACATTTGCTACACTCCAAACGCTTTAGCAATACATGGCAATGTCGTTTTGTTCCGAGTAATTCGAAAGGGCTCATGCCACAAACTTTTGGCTCCATTTTAGGAAATTGTCGATAAGTTCTACGATCCCTCAACACTGCGAGGTTAATGTTCAGTATGGGAAAACCATGTTTTTAAAATAGAATAATACAATGTCTTGTGGTAGCTTCACAACAAACAACAACACGAAGTAAGTTACTTTTCAACCAAACATAGATTTACTGGTGGGACAAACAAGCACTTTACTCAAGTACTCCAAATATCTAAACAACTATCTATCCATATGGAAATCTTTTTCTTTTGATTGACGATAACATACATACAACTTCGGATATGATTCAAGTCAGTCAGTTGGATTATTGATTGGATGTTCATTACTTACGAAGTGGTCCAGACCATTGTCCAAGAGAATACAAACAGAGATAATGCATGGGAATATGTAAGTGTTTACATGGGTGATGTTGCCGGATATTTTTTGACCCCATTCTTCGGGTGTCTAGGCTTGCTTTGTTTAAAAGTGAGACCAACCAAACTTGCGGGATCTTGTGATGCCCAGGATCCTGAGACTTTAAAATTGTAGTATTTATAATGATAAAAGGATCTTATTTTGTCGGATTATCTCCAACGTTCGATGCAACCTACAAAGTCTATGTTCATAGAAACAATGACTAGTATGTATTGTTTGAGGAGAATCATGGGAAAAAAGTTTATGTATTTTGTCTCAAATTCATTTTTACAAAAACTTCGAAAGATGAATAGCCATAAACCTGAATAGTATCTAAATCCTTAAATAAATATAAATTTGATCCAGTGTCACAGTTCATCCTCTGATTATCAAGAAAGCATGAATTGTTTTCTGAGCTTGTTCGGAGCCTATAATTTTAAACTAAACAAAGAAATTCCGTATGGGATTCTCAAATATAAAATAATAATTGGTAATTGCTGATTTTATATTTCATTGTTTGTATATTAAATTCAACCATGACACACTGATGGCATTCTTGGCTTTAGAACATATATGATTTTAAAAATATACTTTAACTGTAAGTATGTTATTATTTATGATATACATTTTTCTATTTAAGAATTTCCATTGAGTGCAATGAATTAGAATTCCAGATTTAATCAATAATATAATTTTATAGTATCTTTAAAGTCCTTAAATTTCTTATAACCAAATAGCTGGATACGTATGTTGCAAAATTCAAAGTACAAAAGTGATGTGATCGAATGATGTTTGTTTATTGCAGTGTATGTTTTAATAAATGACTTTTAAATGTATTTATTGATTGATCAGAAGGAAACATTACTTGAATCTTTATAAATATAACAAATTTAAAGTAATTTTGCATATAATATTTTTAATACAATTTCAATGACAGTTAAAATTATATTTGAATATTTTTAATCTTCTTTATGTAAATTTTTGGTATCAATATACTGAATTACATGAATTTAAAATTAAAAAACAAATACATATTATTTGTATTACTTTATTATTTTTAACTTTTAATTTTCGTTTAAAATCATTTACCCATTCATATCTTTGTATCTCCAAAAAAATTTGCAAGACCTGAGGTATAAGAATGCATTTCACTGTGATCAATTGGTGGAGAATGTAAAATGGCATTTTATGGATTATGTTGTTATGTAGATTATTTGAATTTTGTAAACGTTGTTCATAATATCCAATGAAGTCCTTGCTAGTGCATTATATCTTCTTTGGAGAAAATCAAATTTTCTTGCCTAAATAACATCATTGGCTACTAAATCATATAAAGAATATAACAATTGAAATGGAAGAAGACAAAACTTAATCACTTTACAGACCATTATGTAAGTAGAAAAAGAACACCAATCTCCTTTGGAAACCAGTATGAAAAGGGTACCGTATCGGTTTGATGCACCACTAGTAAGTCTATGTCCACCAAACATAAATTAGAAGTATGGAACCACTTCCCCCTCTCGAGGATAGGCATTATGTAACCAACAACAAATAACCAATAGCACATATGTACCATCCACTATTTTTTTAAAGAGGTGAAAAAATACTCATAATAAATACCACAAGGTAAGATATTTGTTACAAAGGGTCTTTGGCCGGTGATGTGTGATGTTTAGTGAGTATTATAGAGCATCTTGTAATTCTTGCATGAGTTGATTGTTTTCAATTATTCTTTTATGTAGAAGTATGGACATGGCATGTTGGATGCAATAGTATTTATGTTTTTGAATGTGTTCCTTAATTGAGTTAATGGAGATTTTAAATTCTCTTTCAAGGATTGTCATTAATGCAATAATAGTAGTAGCTCGGGCACCAGCTCTGTCCATAATAAGGGGATCAACCTCCACCCAAGTGCAATGCGTCATCAATGAGTGGTTGATATTTATTAATTATAGTTTAATTGCTTCTATTGATAATTATGTATATTGTCCTTTCATTCCACTAATGTGTGAAATCTTGTGCCATATAGGATATGAAGCAATAAACATGATGCATAATATGATAAGCTCAACAAATGTCATACACTTTGATTCATGAACCATTGAATAAATTTGCCAACAATAAGACTTTGATATTTTGTTAATGGACTTTCAATTAGACAAAAATGTAGTTGGTTGTGAATCTAACATTTACATTAAAAAATAATTTGTTTCCATAGAGTCAAAATTCTCAATCTTGTAAAGTGTGGCAACCTTCACACTTTACAAATTATTCTTTTCCTTGACAAATTTACAGCTGGCCAAAAAACTTTTGGCCACAGACATAATGTCAATGTACTGCACATTGCATTTTTAAATCTTCAAAGGGTCTACAATATTTACTGTTACAAAAATATGGTTCTGTAATGCTTGGATAGATCAAGATCATCTAGAAGGTTACAAAATGACATGTTTTGGCAAAATCCAAAAATTTGTTGACCAAATCTTTACTTCTTTATGTCAAGTGAATACTTATATATTAATATTGATATTAAATTTATATATTCTAAATTTAAATCTTTACTAGTATTATCAATGATTGGTTGTGGATTGAAATTTGCATCAAGAATCTTTTTAATGAAGCAATTTATACATGTTGGTTCCTAACCAATCAACATCCCATGGCTTTGCTTGTATAACAATATTTAGTATATGTTCAATATGTTACTAGAATTGTAACACAAGAAGAAAGAACGCCGGTCTTCGAAGGAGGCCGGCGTGAATAAAGTGTCTGTTCATTCCACTACTATCTCATGCCCGCCGGACAAGGAGTTAGTAAGCTGGAACTACTTCCCCCTCTCGGGGGTAGACGAATTGTGACGCATGTTTAAAGTGTGTCTAGAACTATTGTATGTGATGTACAAATCTTTAAATAAACTTGTGAATAAAGTTTAAGCTCTTGGAGTTTTGGCAAAACAATTTCCTTGGAAATAAATGATTCTTATTGTTAAAATTTACAAACTCAACATCTCCTAATTTCTTTTTAAAGTCAGATATATAAAGGCAAAAATATGGTCTTTAAATACTTGTAGGATTCAATTTGAACACTTCAATAAATATTGTATAGCAGAGTATTGACAAGATAATGGAGAAGTATTGTATAAAAACTAGAGATATTCACTAGTACATAAGGATTGTAATTTAATATACACAGTCAAATATACATAAGTATAAATATACACGTATACATTATATATACAAGATGCACATGGATAACACATATATTCACATACGCATATATGTGCATTAACAAGACATATATACAAACAAACATACAAGAAAATACATCTATCTACGAGTATTTAGGCATAGATGCATAAATAGATAAACAAATTATATTATATTTTCCTTTCAATATATTAAAAGAATTCTCATTAATTCTTGCAAATATATATATATATATATGCATGTGTATATATAAATAAACTTGTCTATTCATTATATGCTTATATACACATATACACAAGTAAAGACTTTTCCAAGTATATATAAATACTACAAACTCTTTCCAACAAAACAAATACTTTGAAGCGTACCCTATGCAATGGTCAGTTTTGTACATAATTAATTCAAAACGGTGAATGTCTAGTTTTTTTGGAAATTTCAAGAAATTTGTCTAGATGATACCCATGTAATACCAAGGTGATACTTGCAAAATGCCAAAGTCATATTTGTGTGATGCCTGCATCATACCCGTCTGATGCCTAGGTGATACTTAATGTGCTTGGAACACTACAACCTAGAAAAAAATTACTTTGGTGGGTAGTGTTTGAAAGTGACTACCCCATACGATATAGTCAATTACCAAGCCCATAGCCAAGACACAACTTTGCTTCCTCTGTTTCATCAAATGACTATTGTTTTCATAAGGGCAAGTATCTTGACCCAATTATATTTATGTAATATCTCTTTGCTAAGAGCATCTCCACCCCGCACCGCAAACCGCCAAACTGGCGGTGCGGGGTGGTTGGGTTCCCACACCGCATGCCCCAAAACGGGGCATCGGCACAGGGATTTACAATTTAGGGGAGCCCTGAACTGGGGTTGGTAGTGGAGCGGTCGGAATTTATATATATATATATATAATAAAAATTCCTGAAGCAGCCGGCCAGCTGCAGCTAGGTGCGGGGAGGGGAGGATAACTCCTCCCTCGTCTCCCTTGGGTCACACCAAAATCTCCCCCTGACGTGGGAGTTTCCCCGCCAGGGGTGGAGATGCTCTAACAAGAGAAATACTACAAAGCGTAAGGTCTATTGCCAAGTCCAAAGTTGAGACCCAACTCTACTTCCTTTGTTTCTTCAAATGACTATTATGCCAAGACACGCATATGACAATTGAAAACATGAGTTACCTATAACTCTTAGTACCCTTTGAATCTCACTTTACAAATGTAGGGTTGCACAAGATTTGATCATTCAAATCCAGAAACAACGCTAGCATGAAGATGAGGAGAACGACGATCATAGAAAGCTTGCACCTCGACCACTCAAATCCTAGCGGTGGAAAATTGTCATGATAGTCTACAACAAAATCAAAGCCCTCCTTCTTCGCGACCAACATATGAAGGTGACAACAATATACTTGCAAAAAACACCCATGATCAACACCCGCCGTCATAATCTCCACTAAATTCTAGCACGACACAAGTGGTCTTAGGGTAAATTCCCTCCGTATAAATTCACAAAGTTTCATGAGTCCTTCCCGCATGCACTTTATACCGAGACATGCCCATAGTGCATTAATAAATTTAAAATATAACAACCATAATAAAATATCATCAAATTTTAATATTTACAAAATTAAATGACAAGTTTTAAATTGGTTACAATCTGTTTGCATATATAAAATTACATGAAATTTTTAATATTTATTTGAGATTTTAAGACTAATATGTCATCCATTTTTTATTTATCAAATATGAAAATCTTTTATGATTAAATGAGTGACATATATACTTATAGACATGTGGATCAACATTTAGATTATAGAATTTATTTTTTATTGAATATATATTTTAGCATTAGACAAAGTAGGTACATAAATGACTTATTTGCCCAAAGCACGCTTGAAAAGGTGTTTATTACCTTGATTTTAATATAAAAATAATTTTGTGGCTTTAAATAATCCATGATTTTGAATTTGATTTTTAAATTTTTAAAATAGACCTTAGGCATTTATATGTACACTAGGGTTGGTACCCGTCATCCCGACGGGGAGAGCGGAGGGTGGTGTGTTAAAGTTACATTTGCATGTTTTTTATTTTAAAACCTATAAGCTCGAATCGAATCTAAATCGAGTCAAGTCCATTCCCCGTTGTCATCCACTGACCGGGGCAATCCAAGTTAAATAAACATATGTAAATGCAAAAATAAAATTTACCCATTATATATGCATTATGTACTATATATACCTACTATTTACTTTAAATATCCATTATTTATTTTATATACATGTTATTGTCTTTAGATAACTATCATTTATTTTATGTACCCGAGGTAGTACATTGTGTAGTTTCATTATGTTGAAAATTATGGTTTTATTTTCTATTTTTGATACATAATACAATTTCAAAACTCAATAAGCCAAATTTGAATAAAGGTTTCCTCCAAAGGGCACAATAAAGGATTCCTCCAAAGGGCCCTATAAAGGTTTCCTCCAAAGGGCACTATAAGGGATTCCTCCAAAGGGCACATATGGAGGATTTTTTCAAAGTTCACATTCAATTCAAAAGGCACATTTGATTCAAATGGCAATTCCAAAGGTCATGTGACCGGGAGCGGCGGACGGACAGACATTGACGCCTATTATATAAGTAGATTTATCTATGTTCATCGCTCATAAAATTTTGAATGATATCATCATGAAGAGTCTTTGGATGAAACATATAATGGTATCATGCATAAGTATTTTGAATTATACAATCACCAAAGCATTTATGCATATTATCAATATTTACCTTTTTTAGATGACAACATGACAAAGAATCCATTGCTAATATCAATTGTTGATTGCTCTAACGTTGCATTTATCATTATATTGGGTGGATTCATTTGATTCGATATAATTTATTCTTGTTTGATTATTTATAAACATTCTAATTTCTTGATTTTAATATTATCAATTGTGTTAATATTTTGGCTGATATCAATGTTGAAAGAGTCTATTTTCTACAATAGCCAATGCATAAGATTCAAAGAGAATCTCTTAGCTTAAGCAAATATCAATTGTGATTTTAGAAAAATACATTTGGCACTTAAAGCAAAGAGATTAAGAAAAAATAAACCCTCAAAATCTTTGGAAGACCTTTAAATGAAGTCTATTTCAAGAAGAAGAACTCTGGTCTCCAAAGGAGATTGGCGTGAACCTGAGTGTTTCTTCATTCTCTTCACTAAGCATATGGCCACGGGATAGTCTACTTCAAATAAATATCAAGGACCAAAAGCTTTACTTTTAATAGGATATTGAGATTTTTCAAGTATGTTCCAAACAACTAAAATAAGGTGTTTTGTGGCATAACTTTGTACAAATGTATATGCGCAAAAAAAAATTCATATGTAATACTTTAATTTTATTTTAAAAAACTCTATCTTCTATGTTCAAATGTGGTAAAGAAAAAATAGAAGGGCTAATGGCCACATGTAGAAGGCCCAACTTTTTTATACATGATCTATTTATTATCTTTGTTAACATTTTTTGCATTTTTAAAACATTCAAATGTAAAAAATGCTTAGATATTTGGTATAAACTACAAGCAAAGTTTTAAAAACCTATACAAAGTAGGAGTAGATAGGAAATAGACAGGAGTTGGATGATGGCCTTTAAGAATTTTAAAAGTTTTGTATTTTAAAGAAATTGATTATATGAGTACATTTGTGACATCTATGTACGTTGTAAAATGTAAATGATGTCTTTAATATATTATTTGGAACAAAAGTAACCAATCTTGATAATAATTTGAACATTATACAAATACATTTATGACCTTCTTATGTATTAAAAATGCCATAGAATTAGATGTGGCACACCCATATTCTACAACCTTAAATATGAACTTTTGCCATGCACGCACATGGACATTGGCATGTTTTCTTGGTAGAGCTAAAGGATTATCGTTGTTTCTAAATGTTAAGTAGTGGTACAAGCGGAGCTGCTGAATTATCCAATCCTTAATAGTCCTACCATGTTATCCATATAAATGTTGACAACAATCAATTTGGATGTGACGTAGATCCATCTGTAAAAATTTCCAAGCCTCTAATAGATATTATCCAATTTCCTAGACAACCCCTGAAATAAAAAGGCTTGAGGAATTATACCTCAAATAGCCAAAACAAGGTCTATATGCCTCATATTCTTGCTTGATTAGGGATGTCATAGTTCGGTAGAATTTGATTTAAACATATGGGTTACATCACCATTTAGATTGTCAAGATCAAATAGTTGGTGTAGTCAGTTATCTCATTTTTTTCTAAGTCTAGAAAAATATCTATGGGATTTGTATGCCAATTCCACATTGAGCTTTATAGTGCTAGCAAGAGTATTTGCAAATTTTGAATTGTGCAAGGGTCTGACTATGGAAATAAAATAAATATAAGGTTAAATTTGTAAGTACCGCACATTGAAACACTTATGCATCTATTGTTTACTACTTTGTAAGACCTCCTCTTGCCGCCAAGACAAGTGCTACACATTGTGGCATATTGTTTACAAGATTGATGATGGTCTCTACTTCTATATTATTCCACTCCTACACCACTCTCTTCCACAATTCAAACATCTGAGTTGGTTGAGTGGCATTTGCCACCAATTGCCGTTTTAGGTGATTCCACAAGTGTTATATGGAATTGAGATTCGACGATTGTATTGGCCAGTCTAGTGCCTTAAAGGCCAACATTGCAAAGTACTCATTGGCCTTTCTAAAAATATGCATTAGATCGATGCCATGTTGAAATATTACGTCCGCAATATTGAAATTGTAATATAACGCCATATTCATTATATTGAGACTTTTCACAGTCTCAATTTAATGTTGATCTTATATTTGTAATTGATTACTCGATTAGTCTTATAATTTTTATTGAATTTTTTATTAGAATTGGGAAAGTTATCCTTGACTCAAGGATATTCTATATTTAGAAAGTCAACATAATGAATGAATTAGCTAAAAATATCTGCTGAATTTATTTGCAGAAAGTCTCAAAACTCTGAAATTGTCTCAAAATAATGAATATGGCCATATATCGTAGTGACTGCAACAAGTTGTCATGTACAATTTGGCAGTACAAGTTTGCACTGAGACATGCATTGATCATGCATTGATCTTCACAAAAATGTCGGTGCCTTGGGCAAGCATGCAAGTCCAAACCAAGAGGGAATCTCTTTCACGCTTGCAACTTTGAGCAATCACTACATGTCTGATTGCTCAAAGGCCTCTCCACGCTTCTTCCAATATTTGGTTTGCCTATCTAACCCAAGTCGATTGGTTTTGATCTTGTATGACCAAACCACTTTTCTCCAATCAGCAACAGTCTAGTCTCGGTGTCAATTAGCAAAGTCAAGGCGCGCCTTGCGGTGCTTGCTAGAGAGAACACAACCAAAAATCGAGGCATAAATAACTGGCGGTTTGCCTCTTTGTGTAGTTATAGAAGGGATATCTATAACTAAACAAATAAGCAAAACTATAGAATAACTGCAATTTTTTTGAAACATGCACAATTATTGTTATGAGTAATTGATTTCTATAATTATTAAAATTTTCCACGTAGATTTGTCATCCATCTTCCAATGTGGAACATTATCCTAGGAGAATGATGAGGTGGTTGATGACGTGGACTTGAGTGTTACGAAGAATTTGAGGTGGCTATTGACGTGTATTTCACAATAACGCAGAATTTGAGGTGGCAGTTGATGTGGATGATGACGTGTTTCTTTTCCTAACGTGTAATCATATGTGGCAGCTTACGTGTCACTTCTTCTTAGATCCACTTGCTCTTACATGGATGCGTTTGATTAAATGAAATCCATAAGCACACTCTATAGTTATTTTGTAGTTATCATGCATTGTTTCTATAGTTATTTTTAACCCATTTTGGTAGTACATATTTACTTATTATAGATTATATGCACTTCTAAAGTTTACGTCATAATTATTCTCTTGTTAATATATAGTTTTTCTAAAGGTGTTTTATATTTATTCCAAAGTTATCTTCTAGTGATTGTTCAGATATTACACAGTTAATGAATAGTTGTTTTCTAGTTATTGTTGAGTTAATAAGACCTAATTATTAGTTACCAAATATGTGATTGTGGAGTACTTATCTAGTAATTATATAGTTAACTTCTAGTGATTACATAGTGATTAGGAAGTTATTCTAAAGTGAATTCATTAGTTATTAAATACCTATATCTAGGTATTGCTTACACAATATCTGCCAAAAAAATCCATACATCCATAGTGATTAGTTTACAAGTACTGTAATAAATAAATAATAATGTTGTCATGTTCAACAAAATACTCCAAAGTCCGAGCCGTAATAGAGTACCAAAATCCCTACGTATGCCAAAAAATACATGCCTAATGAAAAACCAAGCCTACGTCATGACTGAACTTTAGGAGTTGGATATTTTAAAGTGCATTTCCACCAATATTGTCACCAACCTTGAGCTAATTAGCGTTAGAATTTTCTTGGATGAACTCTACATTTGTAGTGAACACACCCTTAACGTCCACCTTGCAAAATGACTTGGGGATGTCTATATCACGCCACTTGTATTCCCTCGCATATCAGTGACCGTACCTCAAGCCACTTTTTGCCGCTTCTTTCTTGAATTCATAAGAGTCACTAAATCTGCCACAATGGTACTGTCATGACACCAAACACAATTATAATTGAACAATTCATGCAGATGCATTACTATACAATAACTACATACTTATAACACTATAACTATACAATGACTCTGACGTAAACAAAGCAAAAGTATTACTTTGAAATGTCTAAATGATTAGTACACAATAACTATGTACTTATTCAGAAACAACTATACAATGACTATGACACAATTACATATTGAAAACAAAGCATAAGTATTCCTCTGAAATGACTAAATAATTATCACACAATAACTATATACTTACTCAAAAACAACTAGAGATTACAACTCTCATTATTCTCTAAGTGCATGATTGCTTAATTGTGTGTGTATAATTTACAGAATTTAATGGAAGTGGTGGTAACCGGACCAAAATTTGAGTTGTTTCTTGTGTTCTTCCTCTTCAAAATAAAGGCCTCTATAACCTCACTTTAATTGTGGTTTTAGTTAAATTGTACCACAATGAAC
Source organism: Bryoerythrophyllum caledonicum (assembly GCA_963971425.1). Lineage (NCBI taxonomy): Eukaryota > Viridiplantae > Streptophyta > Bryopsida > Pottiales > Pottiaceae > Bryoerythrophyllum > Bryoerythrophyllum caledonicum. The sequence goes on from OZ020518.1 coordinate 28,223,520, forward strand.
GTATCTTCGGATTTTAGAACAAAATGGACTAAACATCAACACAACTGGATGTAAATAGGTATCCATCCACGCCAACAATTATGTAAAATTTTCCACGAGTTATTTTTAGGCATAATTGTATTACTGCGGTTAATTATTTTATAGTTATATAGTAATTTTCTTCAAATGTATTACAGATGAATTACTAAGGCACAATCCACGTCACCCACACATTTGCCACATCAACACTACCGGACAATACTTGGATGAAAACATAGGGATGACAATGCAAATGATATTGGCAGTCACGTAGCTTTTGTCACCTCCTTGTTCTCAAAATTATCAAATACTGCAAAATTACTTGGGTAGATTTGCAGCCTGAAACCGGCAGCTCAGCAAGGCCAAAGTGATTGTTGAGTAATTATTTCCTAGCTAGTTATTTGTGCTCGAGTTATTTATACCTCAATTTCTAATAGTGGGAGCAACTTCTTGGTTTTGAAAGTGGTCCGCAATCTGCTCTCTTTCAATGCCCTACAAATCATAGATGGGCTAACAACCACGTTGGCATCTCTCACAAGGTGGAATGAGACCTCCACAACCATGTTTGCCTTGCCAATCGTGATATCAACTTTTGACACTAGCGGCAGACGACCAATTGTGCCACCAGATTGGTTAACCCTTAAGAGTCCAAGTGTGCTTGGGACGTACGTTTTGGATTTTGGGCATGTACCTTTGAGTAGAAAAAATACTCCAATTCTTATGAAATTTTTACACTGCATTTTCCTTTAAGAAATCTATATGGGGAATTTTTCAAATATGATTTTGGACTTTTGGTTCAAAAGTTATTAGCCTTCAAAGGTTAAAATGGGGAGTCTGAGCTGTAGGGGCAGCCATGTCAACCAATGCAATTTGAGGAGAAAAAAGGGGCAGAATTTTGGGACAGAAAGGGCGAGGAAAGGAATCCAGACTTTTATGCATGAAGTCCAAGTAGAAAAATCATTGAAAATTATTTAAAGAGTTGTTAAAATAATTAAAAAAAAACAGCAAACAATCAGCCGTCAGCTGGCCTGCCAGCATCCCGCACCAGAAGCAGGCCCGCCCAAAAAAATTAAAAAATTAGAAATTTTAATTTAAAAATAAATAAATATATATATATATATATATTCCCCTCTCCCCCCGTCCAGCTGCGAGGGCGGTCAACAACGGGACAAATTGGCCACCAATTTCAAGCACTGCCCTCTCCACAATGCTTTATTTATTCCATATATTCATGAAAATTATGGATTTTACCATTTTTAGTCGTTTCTTTTTCTACAATTAGTGAAAAATAAATTGAAAGTTTCCACCATTGGGATTCTCAAATGCAACAACTTGTATGAAACAAACAATTTCATATCACTTAAGTAGTAATTGTCAACATTTTGTACCCCCTTTCACTAAAGTGTATATTTCTACATCTATTACCTTTGGAATTGACCTCAAGTTTTGCACACAAATAGCTAACAACATATAAGTCATATTGGTAAAAGATTTGATCACATTTCAATGTAAAAACTAGAAGATATACCTAGTCAAAGTAGGCTGACCTTGCCGGGCAAGGGGGGAAAAATACTTTTCTGTGCACTTCAAACGCTGTAATCTTCACATCTGTGCGGTGGATTGCAACCAAATTTGTATTGTGAGTTCATATACATGTCTATTTTAAGATTGTATGGTTAAAGTCTAAAATTAGACTTGAATGTTAGATTTTGATGCCACTTGTTGATGATGGCAGTTTTGGAGTGTTTCACGAGGGAAAATGCCTGGGCTTTTAGGGGTTAAGGCAACCCTGTACAGATTCCTTTGGCTTGTTCAATACAACGCATACAAAGCATAGTACATTGCCCTTGCTTTGTTTGACTTTGTTCATCACACATGCTCTTTACTAGACTCTGATCTCCATCTCAAAAAATATATTTTATGCAACCTAGAAGTGACATAACACTATCCTAAAATCATGAATTTATTTTTAAATCATTCACCCGGTACAAATTGACATGCACCATACTGAGCACTCCATGTACCTTACAACATGTCATTGAATTAGTTTCCGTTTGGACTGCAAGTAGCGTCTTGTGATCCATTGCATCCTTTCTAATGACAAAAACTCTAAACCCACATAAACTTTGAAGAAACAGTGGGCACAAACAAGCTTTGGTGAGTTTAGTAAGCCCATGTGACACATTGGTGTCATATAGGCATAGATTACGTGTATGACCATGCATAAGCATGCCATATGTAGAAGTGTTTTAGTGTCCATGTCGTGCACACATGCCCCAAAATGCTCCATTCTCTTTTGATTTAGATAAGCCATTTTTGGTAGACATGCATGACACTGTAAACAACATATTTTTACCAAATGATGGTGGTCGGTTATTGACTAGGTTGCTACTTATACATAGGTTTCTTCTTGACAATGACAACATTGAAACACTTTTGCAAGTCACGTATGTGGCGCACCTCACAGACTCCACGGCAACCACAGTAGAAAAATGAAATATACTTGAAGCAATATGTACTGAAATGTAAATTTATGTGGTTTTTTGGCTATTTCTTTGGTCTCCTTGCTTCTTTTGCTTCAATCAAAAGACCTTATGCTTCTAATGTTTTATTAGATATAAAAAATCAACTTTCTTCAACTTATATTTAAATTGTGGAAACAATATTGTTGAATATTGGTTTGATTACAAATTGCGAGCGCTTGAAAGCGCCACAATTTGAGTTAGCTTTAAGGCATACCAAAAACAAGGCCAATCATTGCAATTAGGATTGATTAGTGGTTGATGCTACCTCATAAGCATTAGATTAGTGTTTAGGGCTTAACCCTTTACCACCCTAGGATGTTTATGAAAAAACCAAGATTTCTATTGATTTTTTCTTTGAACTGGATTTGATGGAAATACAATGCCTAATATTAATATCTAACCTTACAAAATTGAACTTCACCCATGACCTAAACTTTGGGGAAATTTTGCACAACATCCAACGGTTGATGAAATTGATTATAGAGTTTAAAGTTACCGTATATTGGTAGTAAAAACTGTGGAATTTGGAGTGTGTACTACTTTAACCATCAGTATATTATTGCAAGAATTTTTTTACTTTGAAAAGCGGTTCACATGTGCACTAGGTTGATAGCTTTGCATTGACATATTATATGTGAAGAAAATATTTATACACAGTTATTGGTTTTTTTTTTGCTTTTTAATACTTGATTGTATACAAAAATGTTCCAACCTTATACAAATCAAAACGGAAGTTTAGTATGTGAGGAGAGAGATCAACAATTACAAAACAATGAAGAATGTCTTTAAGACGAAGTTCAATCAAAATTTAAGACCAAAATCAATGTGCATGTATGTGAATTACAACATAGTATGTGGCAAAGTATTCACTGTATACATTGTATTTTAGGATATTTGGTGTATTTTGTGTTGTATTCCTAGCTTTTCCAAGTGTTCTATAAATCCAAATCATGATTTGATTGTTGGAGAGTGTTCGTGTAATGAATGCGCAAATCTGAACCTTGTATCTTGAAGCCTAGTTCCTCATGGATTTCATGCAAATTGAGTTTTAGCACCTTTGGAGTCCCAGAGAAGAAGAAGTAGAGAGGAAATCATAGAAGAAGAAAAAGATTCCGAGAGAAGGAAAAGGGAGAAGAGTGGACTTGAGTCAATGAGGAAGATCAGAAGTAAAAGAAGAGGGAGAAGATGAAAAAGATAAGGAAGAAGGCTGCCAACAAGAGGAGGGCCAACTTCATACCCTTGGGAAAGACCCGGGCTGCGATACCCGCAAAAGAGGAATAACAACAGGTCGGGGGGCTGATACCCTCGAGATACCCGGAAGCGAGCTGCTGCGGAAAGACTGCCAAGGAGATGCCCTGGGGAGACCCGGTTGGTCTGAAGTACCCTCGGGAATTAGAGACTGCTCCAGCGAGCGCCGATGGTTTGCACATGCTGAGCCTCACTTCACAAGAGCCTGTCCCTGGTGAAAATGAACTAGTGACGATTAAGACGAAAGAAGAAGATGCCGCCACCATCGTCATCTAAAGACACAAGAGTTAGAGTCTGCTTTTCCATGTTATTGTGTTTAGACGTACTCGTGTGAAGCTGATGCCGACGGGAGAGCTAATCATCAGTTCGTGTGTGGAGCTGCTGTGAGTTCCTTTTCTTTGTGTTCGAACTGCTCGAGAGGAGGCTGCCTGGTTCGTGTTCATGTTGCTCAAGAGGAGGCTGTCTGGTTCGTATTTGGGCTGCTCAAGAGGGCTGCCATCATCACCATCTTATTTGTGTGTTCGTGCTACTCATGGAGCTGCCATTATTGTCATCTGGTTCGTGTTCATGCTGCCGTGGAGGGAGCTGTGTTCATCCTCGTCATCGTGCTGCTCGTTGAGAATTTCTGCTGGTCAATTCACCATCGTGAGGGAAAAGCCGCTGGTCGTGTTCACCATTGTGAAGGAGAAGACGAGCTGCTGCTGGTTATCGTTATCATCGTGTTGTGAGCTCATGCTGTTGTGCTTATTGTGAGCTGATCGTGTTTAAGTTGGTGTTGGTATTGCTCGTGATCACCTACTCACTTGTGGAGGATGCTCATGGTGTGAAGGCTGCAGCTGCTTTGCAACCATCAACAGATTGTTCATTGTTTAAATTGTGTTAAATGGAGGACTTTAGTTATCTATAGTACGTTCACTAATTAATCTTATCCATAACCAATTGTCTAGAAGGTCTATGGGTGAAATGAGCTCTTGGAGCAATAACCGGACCCGTACCTAGAATTTGTTAGGGTTTTGTTTATGTGATTAGTATAGGTTTCATGTAAGAAATTTGGTATTCTAAGATCGGCTTCCAACCGTTTAGGCCACACACAAGTGCATTACAAAATGCAGCTAACCCTAAATGCCCTCCACTAGATTAGGATTAGGTAAATTTGCCTAGATCTAAGTAAAATCTAGTAGAACCTGACCCGATCCACACGATCCAAGCACCATCTCATCAAAAAACAACATCCTAACCATGAGATCTAACTTCTACACATTCAGCCATCACACAAAACACACTTAGGGTTTAAAAAAAAAGCTGCATTGCTTCACCAAAGCTTCACTCGGCCTCCACCTCCTAATCCTAACATCAAGCTAACAACCACTATCTCCTCTCAACCTAACCTCCTGATCTCTACTCACACATACCAAATTCAACAATACAAGAAGAAGAAACGAGAGAGTGAGGGTGTCCGCTTTCACCCCGTCCAAAACCCCAACATTCATCATCCAGTGAAGTAGATGAAAACTAGTTGGATTGGATTTTCATCCATCGGGTAAGTTTCATCCATTTTCAACCCTAATTTTATCTAGCAACAGACTTCATTCAGCTGCAATCTTCATCCAACAACTGTCTTCATCTTTTTGCACTCTTCGTCCGCTACTACCGGATTCAAAATTACTACCATATCCTCTAAAATTGGTGCAAAGATTTGTATCGACATTGGGGTGAATTGGAGCACAGTAGACCTTCGCCCTTAAGGGTTGTGTTGGCGTATTTGACCTTCGTCCTTGAGGTTGTGTTGACCTTCTGTAGTACAACAATTTAATAGCAAGTGATGTCAAAATCTACTAAAAATTCAAGGCAAGGAAGAAAATGAACCATTTTCTTGACCTCTAACTATATAATCCTTCAAGCCGTGCGGTCAAACTATATGAAATTTTGTGAGTATGTTACTTAGTAAGTTTTATGGAGATCCTACGGTGAAAAGAAACAATATAAGGTTTTGTTTCCATCCGTATTCATTGCACTAGAATCAACAATTTCGAAATGTTGTTGGTGTGAAATTGTCACGCGGTTTGAGGGATTAAAGAAATATAATTGAATAGAATAGAAAATACACCCTTGCATAAAAATATCCAAATTAAAAAAAATATATATATATATGTATATATATATATATATATATATATATATAGAACCACACGTTAAACGCTTCGTCACCTCCTCGACAAGCTCTACCGTATTTCTCTAGCAAGTTCTTCAAACTCCATAGAGCATCGTGCACTCTACTCACCCTAAACTTTGAATACTCCCGCTTGTTTGTCTCCGCATACCACTCCGGAGCATGCAACGCAACCATCATGTACTGTAACATCTCCACCTTGAATTTGTTGGGGCCCTCGTCACGGTATCTCACGTACTTGCTCTCCAAAGCTCGTGCGGTATTTTCCTCATAGAATCGGACGACCGATTCCATGAGGAAATCTTTGCACTCCTGAGATGGAATGTCTTGAATTGAGTGCAAATTCGGCGCACGGAAGTCCGCCACCTTCTGTTTCTTATTGTCCCTCGACATCTTCGTTCAGAATTTGAATTGAGCTTGAACGTTAAACTCTAAACAATTTTTAAAAAACTTTGTAAAATTTGGCAAAATACCCCCCCTAAAATTATCACTTTTTAACTTCCAAAAATGAAGAGCCAATGAATGGATTTTGCCAGCCAAGCCACTCCGCTTCCAATCAAAATATGTGAGGAAGGAAGAGAAAAGTGAGGAAAAAAAGAGAGTGGTCAGCCTTTTGAAGGCCGCGGTTGACCTCTTGGC